>JAYEPQ010000003.1:75157737-75742737 GCA_036321105.1 Dracaena cambodiana
TTGGGGTAGGCTACATGAACCAAAAAAAGAATCACACTGGATCAATCACTTTGATATTCCTTTTCCATTTATTTCTATAAAGTAATATCTCCTTATTTAAACCTTTAGACTCCATATTTTTGTGTATCACCTCTATCCATATTTTCTTTGGTCTTCCCTTCGTTCTTTTAACTTATCCTACATTGATAAACTCCCCTCTTCGAAGTGGTGCACTTGTAAGCCTACGTTGCACATGAGCAAACTATCGTAAGCGCGCATCTTCTCATCGATAAGAGCTACACCTATTTTACCACGAATATGTTCATTTCTCATTTTATCTCTCCTAGTGTTGCTGCACATCCAACGGAGCATGCGCATCTCTATTACGCTTATTTTCTGTGAATGGCGTTTCTTTATAGCCCAACATTCCGTACCATATAATAAAACTGGCCTAATAGCAGTCCTATAAAAATTTCCTTTCAATTTTAACGGAATATTACGGCCGCATAAAACTCTCATTGCCCTCATCCATTTCAACCAGCCAGCTTGTATCCTATACTTAACATCTTTATCGATCTCTCAATCATTCTAAATAATAGAATCCAAATATCTAAACTGACTACTCATTTGTATATCTTGTCTATCCAATTTTACAACATTATAGTTTATGGTCTGTCATTTACTAAATTTACACTCTATACTCTGTTTTAGACATATTTGTTGGCAGTGAAAATTGCTAAGTTAAAAGGATTTTCCACAACAGAACGCGGGCTAACTCAGTAGCTCCGCGTTTGGCTATATTAGCCTCGTGTTTGAGAAAAACGTGGAGCTAATCAATAACTCCGCGTTCTGATTTCTTAGCTCCGCGTGAGCAGATAACCAGAATCTCAAATTAATTGAGATTATGATTTGGGCTTATCCAAATACCCAAATTAAGTCCGATCAGAACTCTAAATCAAGAGATTTAAATCAAGACTAAGATATTTGATTGGAATTCTTGATGAGAACAAATTCTATTTAGATAGAAACTCTCAAATCATCCTAAGGCTATAAATACCCTCTTGGGGAAGCCCTAGGGGTCTTCTTTTCTTCTTTTTGGCATTTTAGAGAATTCAAGTTACGCATAGAGTCTTGAGTTCGTGAAAGACAAGAGAAGATCATTTACAGTCGGCCGTCATCTTCAAGAGAGAAGATTTCGACGTCAGATCGTCCAAAAGAGCTGCTTGACAGATCCCATCGCCACAGATCCCACATCATATTGTAAAAGAGAGTGATTGAGATATAAAATTCTCTCGTTTGTTCTTTCTTTTTCTCTTGTTCACTTTCGTTGTAATTCGAGTTTATTCAATAGAAGGAAGGCGAAGAAATTCCGTTGCGAACAATATTCAATCTAAAACCTCTAAATTCTAATGTATGCCTCCATAACTCTAACTTGATATTTATCCCTACTCTTGTCTCGTCAACTAAGACAATATCATCAGCAAATAGCATACACCAAGGTATCTCATTCTGAATAGTTTTAGTAAGCTCATCCATCACTATAGCAAATAAGAATGGGCTCAATGCTGATCCTTGATGCAATCCAATTGTGATAGAAAAATTAATTGTTAAACCAACACATGTTCTGATATTGGCCACTACTTCATCATACATGTCCTTAATTATGTCGATATATTTGATGTAAACTCTTTTCTTTATCAGTTTTCACCAAAGTATTTTTCGTGGAATCTTATCATAGGATTTCTCTAAGTCAATAAATATCATATGCAAATCTCCATTTCTCTCTCGGAATCACTCTATAAGTTGACGAAGTAAATGAATAGTTTCTGTCGTCGATCGTCCCGGCATAAATCCAAACATGTTCTCCGATATTTTAATAGTTTGTGGCAATCTATATTCAATTATTCTTTCCCAAAGTTTTAGTGTGACACATGAGTTTTATTCCCCAATAGTTAAAACAACTTTGAATGTCGCTCTTGTTCTTATACAGAGGTACTAGGGTACTCTTCCTCTATTCATTTGGCATTTTCTTAGTTTACCAAATTTTATTAAAAAGATCTGTTAGCTAGCTCACACCAATCCCTCCTAAATATCTCCATACATCTATAAGAATCTCATTTGGACGAACAGTTTTTCTTGATTTCATCCTCTTCAAAACCTCTTTTACTTTAGACTCTTTAATTCTGCGCATAAAATTACGATCTATATCCTCACATTGAATAGTAAGATCTCCCAATCTTGAGTAAAACTACCATTATATAATCTATCAAAATAATTTTTCTATTTTTCTTTAATCTCTTCGTCTCGAACTAGAACTGTCTGATCCTTATCTTTAATACACTTTAAATTACATAAGTCTTTAGATTTTTTTCTCTCTTATTCGAGCAATTCTGTATATATCTTTTTCTGTCTCTTTATTATCCAACACAAGCTTATAAAATGTTAATATATTTTTATTTCCTATCCTCCTTCCATCCAAAGTTCTTGTAAAGTAATATTGAAAAGTAGGAGTGTTACATATGATCCATCTCATCATTGTGGAAATAACTTCTATTTTACTTTTTGGCCAAATAAATACATGAAGTAATAAAAATATATTTATTTTAATTACTTTCTTTTTACTTTCATGCAAACAAACACAACCTTAGTTTGGTGATTGGCTATTAAAAAGAGCTTCGCTAAGTAGCTAATTGACAAATGTACGTTGTCCGATAGATTGTAGCCGATCCTTGCATCCAGTCTCACATTGGATCCGAACCTTCTGCATGGGTGTCTGCGCGTGAGAGAGACAGAGAGAGAGAGAGAGAGAATGTAAACATAGAGATGGAGATGACTAAAGTTGAAGTGGGATGCATCGAGAAGAGGCAAATGAAAAAGATGTGTGCATGAAGGAGAAAGCAAAGCAAGAGTGATGTGGGACCCATGCATCCTCTTCTTCCTAAAATCTAGAGAAGTCGAGAGAGGAGAAAGAGAGAGAGGGAGTTTGTGGGCCCCGCTATCTCTCCTCCTTTGCCGGTCCTTTGTCTCCTCTCTCTCCTAAACACGCCAAAACTCATCTGTTCCCTCTCACTCCACGTGCATGCTCATCTGCTTGCTTGCTACTCGCCCTCTCTCGCCCTCTCTTTGCTACTCTCTCTCTCTCTCTCTCTCTCTCTCCACCATTAACATCAATCATCCGCTCATTCACTCAATATAAATAGGACTTGTTTGCTAGTTCTCTCATTGTATTATCCAATTAGTGTCCATATAGCTATTAAATAAGAAAAAAAAGAAAAAGAAAAAGAAAAGAGCCATGTTCTCCTCAACTCAACACAGCCCAGATGAGGATCACTCCATACTACTCCTCACTCTTTGGCCACCAGGCCAACAAAACCCTAACCCTTCATCTTCAACCTCAGCTTCATCGTCGACGGCTGCTGCTTATTGTTCATCAAAACAAGTCAGGTACGATGGCGACGGCGACGCCAATGTGACCATTGCGTTGTCGATCGGACCTCCGGATGGGGGTGGCGGCGGCGGGTCGGGTGCCAATGCGAGGAATAACGTGCCTAGCCAGTACTGGATCCCATCGGCGGCTGAGATACTCGTCGGCGCCACGCAGTTCTCTTGTGCTGTTTGCAACAAGACCTTCAACCGCTTCAACAATATGCAGGTATTTAGATAGTTAGTAGTAACCCTAGTTTATTATGAACCCTAATATCTTCTATTAGCCCTTCAACAAACATGTTTGATTCTTTTTTCTTTTTTGAAGGGAAGGTAAAGAAAGCATTTCTTAAAAAGCATTTTAGATATTGAAGAAACAAAGAGTAGAGGTTGTTGATTTATTTATTTTTGAATCCTAATAATGATCTGTTAGATCTTCAACAATATGCAAGAACCCTTTGTTTCCGCTATATATACTTTTTATTTATTTATTTATTTTATTTTACTTTTGAATCTAGAGCAGTGAAAGTATTGATTGTAGGCATTTAGATGTTGAAGATACAAACTAAAAGTATCGTTGATATTTTTTAAACTGACAACCAAATATTATTTCTAACATATATAGCTGGCAATTTTACTAAACAATGCATTATATAAGAATGTTCTATCACTAATAGGCTACACAATTTCATAAAAAAAAAATAAAAAGTTAGAAAACATTTTTTTTTTTTTAAATGAGGCTTTTAAATTTTACTCATATAGCTTTGCTTGATTTATCCCACAAAAAAAAAAAAAAAAAAAAAAGTTCTATGTAAACCCTAGCTAAAGATCAAACCCTAATCAGTTCTTAATCATTTTAATGCAATGGCGGCTAGATGCACATGTGGGGCCATGGGTCGCAGTACCGGAAGGGCTCGGAGTCCCTCCGTGGTGCGACGAACCTGAAGATGGCGTCTCCGGCCCTAATGCGCCTCCCGTGCTACTGCTGTGCCGAGGGCTGCAAGAACAACATCGACCACCCCCGTTCACGGCCGCTGAAGGACTTCCGCACCCTGCAGACCCACTACAAGCGCAAACACGGCGCCCGGCCCTTCGCCTGCCGCAGGTGCGGTAAAGCCTTTGCCGTCCGAGGCGACTGGCGGACCCACGAGAAGAACTGCGGAAAGCTCTGGTTCTGCATTTGCGGGTCCGATTTCAAGCACAAGAGGAGCTTGAAGGATCATGTGAGGTCATTTGGTGGTGGCCACGCGCCGCACATTGTTGAGTCGGTGAGCTTGGATGATGATGAGGAGGAGGATGATGAAGGAGAAGAAGGGGAGGAGGATAATGGAGATGAGGTTGTTGACATGGTTTATTAATTAGATAGTTTGAGTTATAGTTGGTGTTATGTTTGTTAGTTAAATGTAGTCTAATGTTAACAAGTTAGCATTCATAAGATATGGGTACGAGCTTGAAGTGAAGTGTGATCCATTTTAGCTCCTTATCGCTTCTCTTTTATCTTTCACTTTTTCTTTTTGTAGTACTATTGTCGTTGATTGTGTGTTTGTGTTCATATAGTCAATGAAGATGGGGAATCTTTCTACTAGGGCACCGTACAAGTTTACTTGGTCTAATGTGTGCTTGGTAGCCAACCAGAGTGGAGAGATGCCTTTCTCTTGGTGTTTGGGGAAAAAATCCCGTAGGGATTAGCAAAGAGGGAAAAAAAAAAAAAAAAAACTTTAGGAGGAAGGAAAATGTTCATGTGTTCCTCTTATGAATTTAAATTACTGAATTAAAAGAGATTTAAAAAATTATATATATATATATATATATATATATATATATATATATATATATATATATATATATATATATATATATATATATATATATATATATGAGTAAACGGGAAATACACTGGCGGTGAAGGGCGGTGAAGGGAGTTCCTTCACCGCCACCGCCGCTTAGGTGGCCCAATAAAATTATTACATGTGGCACCACTCAAAGGGCGATTAAAAAAATTCATTTATTTGTTACCTTGAATGGCGCCACGTGTAATAATTTTATTGGGTCACCTAAGTGGCGGTGAAGGAACTCCCTTCACCGCCGGTGTATTTCTCGTTTCCTCTATATATATATATATAGAGAGAGAGAGAGGTTTTATATCGTAAATATAATGATTTTTCATGTCATACAATTCATTTCCATTGGTCTGCATTTATTTTATATTGAGTTTGCACTTATTTTTTTTTAGAAGCTCATATATGCGTCGGATAAAGCAAGAAAAATTTATAAATTTAAATACAAAGTTGAGATTTGTACATATCAAATTAAGTTTTTTGAATGAGATTGGTTCTCGAGTGAAGTTGTTGTGAAGTTTGAAATGGGGATGGAGTAGTGCAGATGATTGCAGCTTTGGCTGTAAGGCCCATCATGCTCTCAATGGAAACGCGGGGTTTCTCCCCAACATTGTTGTTGGTAAATATTCAATTCTATGACACTAATTTCTCTTTACACCTGGTCACATCGAGATTCAAAAAAGAGCAACATGTCATTCCCTCTTTTGTGAGCTCCCTATATGATGTTTAATTCCCTCTCTTGATTGCTTTATGCATTGTTGGCATTGCTATGGTCTATATGAGTTACTCTTTCTTCAACTTTCTGTTGTCTCACAGTCAACTGTTCTATCAATGTTCTCATAGTGTCTTGTGCATGATAGAATGATTGAGTGAATGAAATGGATGAATACATGCATATTAAACTTATCTTTCTTTAATGGTGCCTTTCATTCTTTACACCCTGAAGTCTAATCAGCATGCTTTCAATTTGGAAGCATTAGGGCAAGAGATCAGCTAGCTAGAAGCAAGCAGTCTGATTCAATTTAGATAGAGAACAGACAAAGGGGACCCTACTATTCTAATAAACTAGTTAGCTAGGCTAAGTGCTAAGTCAAGTGAAGACAAGAGAGAGAAAGCAACAAGAGCGAGTGACAGATTCTGATGATATCTATCTATTGCAACCAGGCTACTGCTATTGGCTATCCAATTGAATTGAATTTGAGTGAGCAGAATCTGAGCTCGAGCCTGCCTTTGTGTTTCTTAGCTGCTGCAGCCACTGGGTTCTTTATTGCTCTTGATTACTCACTGTAGCACTAGTAGTAGTAGTCTTTCTTTCTTAATTTCTCTCTCTAGCTTTCTCTCTCTCCCTCTCCCCCTCTCTTGCTCATCTTCTCCAACTACGACTGCTAGTCTGCTACAGTGAATGCTGCAGGGAGCTTTACTCAGGGCTGTCAGTACGATTGTGTGGACCACACACTGTCTTCATTGTTGCTTTTAGGGTTAGGGTTTTTCTTTATTTTTCTAGGGTTTTGTAATATATTTTTTGAGGCAAAGTACTGCAGAGCAAAGAAATGCTGCCTCCTTCCTTTATGGGCCAATAACAAACACGAGAGACAGCACAACACAAGTGTAGAGAGAGAGAGAGAGAGAGAGGGAGAGAGAGAGAGGGAGAGAGAGATGACCTCGATGACTGGTGCATGGACTTGTTTATTGCACGAAAACAGCAAGCAGAGATTAGCTACGTGCTTTTGCCTGTTTCATGCATGGGGTTTTAATACGAGCTCCACGTTAATCTCGTATTCAGTATTGCATTAACTGTAAACGTCTCGTATGTCAGTACAGCTTAGATTTCTAAGAGAAGTTACTTTATTATTATATATAATATTATAACAATTAATAGAACAGGGGTTGAAATTAAGTTAGGGTTGGTCAAGGGTTGGTACCATATTTTCTGCTCAATTTAAGTTGCATTGTTCCCATATTTAGTGTCGAAGAGCAACTACAGTGCGAGGCATGCATTCTGCCGGTGAAGTATCCGGACAGTCTGAGGTGATGCAATACTTGAAAAGGCTCTCATCTACCTACAAGTTGGACTGCAACAGTGGAATACTGGACCAACAAAAATACAATTTTCAAGCTAACAATATATATTGTATCTCTAATTTTTGCCTTTTACCATTGAAAATGCTAAGTAAGCAACTCAACTTTTGGTTGATCATAATCAAGTGGACACGAATTGGACTACAATCTTTTCATATTATATATATATATTACTGTAGATGAGTCGCCAGCTCAAGAAAAATTATGTGAGCTCGTGAAAAAAATATAGTGATCTAAAGTTTTTACTTCAATTTTTTTTTTCTACAATTAGTATCTCTACATCCTTAAATTATTTTAGACCAAATTTCATAAATTTTTGAGTTCATTCATCTTTTTATCAGGTGGATAAAAAATACTTTATTTATTGAAGATGTGTCAAGTTGATAGAGAACCAAATCAAAACTAAAACTCAAGAAATTGAGTATGAGTGAATCCTAGGAGGTCGAGATTATAATCCACAAGAACTTTTTTTAAAAAAATTATTGTAAATAGTAAAAATGAAATGCAGCTCAGGTAGTTTGTATGAGTCAACTCATTTCCATTATTCACACACACACAAACACATGGGAAAACGGGAAATTCACCGACAGTAAAGAGATTTCTTTCACCGCCGCTTACGTGACCCAATAATATTATTACATGTGGCACCACTCAAGGTAACAAATAAAATGATTCCTTTAACTACTCATTGAGTGATGCCACGTGTAATAATTTTATTGGGCCACCTAAGCGGCAATGTAGGAACACCCTTCACTGCCAGTGAATTTTCCGTTTACTCTCTCTCTCTCTCTCTCTCTCTCCCTCTCTCTCTCTCTCTCTCTCTCTCTCTATATATATATATATATATATATATATATATATATATATATGAGAGAATAGGAAATTCACCGACGGTGAAGGGAGTTCCTTCACTAGCACTTAGATGACCCAATGAAACAATTACACGTGGCGTCATTTAAAAGGCGGTTAAGAGAGTTTTTTTATTTGTTATCTTGAGTTGCGCCATGTGTCATTATTTTGTTGGGCCACTTCAGCGCTAGTTAAGGAACTTCCTTCACCACCAGTGAATTTACCATTTGCTCTCTCTCTCTCTCTCTCTCTCTCTCTATATATATATATATATATATATATATATATATATAGAGAGAGAGAGAGAGAGAGAGAGAGAGTGAGA
This sequence comes from Dracaena cambodiana, assembly GCA_036321105.1. Taxonomy (NCBI): domain Eukaryota; kingdom Viridiplantae; phylum Streptophyta; class Magnoliopsida; order Asparagales; family Asparagaceae; genus Dracaena; species Dracaena cambodiana. The sequence goes on from JAYEPQ010000003.1 coordinate 75,166,231, forward strand.
GAGAGAGATGGAAATGAGCTGACAGCTCACGCAAGTTACGTGAGTTGCAGTTCATTTCCACTACCTCCAATAATTTTTTTAGAAAAATTTCTTTTAGATTATGATCTCGACCCCCTAGGGTTCAGTCATACCCAATTTCTTGGGTTTTAGTTTTGATTTAGTCGTCCATCAAGTTGATACAAATTTTAATGGTTTTCAATAAATAAACATTTTGTATCAACTTAATGAGAGTTTAAATAAACTCCAGAATTCATGAAATTTAATCTTATTAAGGTTAAAGAGACAGAGATCCTAATTCTAGAAAAAAAATTGAAGAAAAATTATTGGATTACTGTATTTTGGCCGCTAGCTCACGTATTTTCCTGAGCTGGCGGCTCACTTACAATAATCCCATATATGTGTGTTTGTATTTTCGTGCATTAGATGTGGATTATGCATTGGATAGAGCTGCATGTGATGTGCCACTCTCTTGCACTGTAGTATAAAATCGTATAGTTTGGAGAGAATCATAATTCTTAACAACAATTAGCATTCTAACTAGCATTATTCTACGATAATTTCCTTTTTGATTCTAATAGTATGCATACACTTCGGACTTCAAGAAAAAGTTGAATAAGGCATTCATGGAATCAAATGAATAAATATATAGTCTATAACTGCGTGGGAAAAGAATTACCATTAGATGCAGAACAAATTGGTTGAGGTAAATATATTTAGATTTGTCAACAATTATAAACCTAGAAGCACTCTGAGACTTGGTGTTCTAATAGATGCCTTACCCACGTATTCAAAACTTTTAGCTTATGAGTTGAAACATATATAATATCAAGTATTAGATAAATATTTAAAAAAATAAATAAATTAAGAATACACTACTCATATATGATAACATCTTAAGTACACCTTGTTTTTCATCCTCAGTATCATGATTATCTTTCTGCTACAAAAGAAATTGATAATAGTACTCCATTTGTTCATTTCTCTGTGTCTGCAAGCTCACACAATGCATTGTACACCCAAAATTAGTAGACGATCAAGAGCACCTTGTCTTCTACTTCATTGAAGCTAGCCTCCAATATGAGTCAGGACACACTTGGATTCACAAATTTGGATCAAAGGTTGGTAGTACAATCTATTGATAAGGTGATGGATCATGGCTTGTAGTGGCAAATGAAGAGGACAAATCCAACATGTATATAGACTCTGCGAGATGCCACATTCACGGATTGAGACATGCTCCATTTGCTACAAACAAATTTCTTTTTACTTTCTTCATTTGTCTTTTTGGCCAATTTGAGCCTCTTCATCTGGATGCGACGTACGCTATAATGCAAGTTTAAAGGAATCTTGCCAAAATGCGACCTATTTCAACGATTAAATCTTTACCTCTTTCATCCTCCTAGATTGATTCTCGATGGTTTGGTGTACCTTGGCCATGGAAACATTATTGGCTTTCTTTTGTCACCACACCCGTTTTTGTCTTTTGATTTTTGGCCAAGGATGCATGCATGATCATTAATGTGTTTGGTTTCGTTTGGTAGAAAATATACAGGCATGTTTGTTTTGAAAACGTTTATGTATTGGTAAAAGAAAAATAAAAAAAAATGGAGTGGAAATGTGGCAAACTTTAAGATTAGCTCAAAATGAGTAAATTGTAAATGGATGTCGACCAAGAGCATAGGATATATATATGATAAAGTCCTTTTTCATGAGAGTACTGTATAGAAAGAAGGTTAATAAATCATGTGACATGACATGAAAATGTCATATTGATTTGTTTCATTGAACCAAACTCTAAAGATGATGTTATTAATTAACTACACAACGACTGATCAGTGGAGACTCTTGATGTTGCTCATAATTTGGTTAATGATGTCAACAAAGTAGTTGATACTTAGGTAATTCTTATAATGATTAATCGTATGACAGTGATCATCTTCAGCTTTGTGTTTCACATTTTTCTCTACTGAAAAGTCACGAGGCCTTTCCCCAAGATTTTATGCGAACTATCTAAAAATATTTGTGTTTAGATTAAAAAGACTCTAATTTAGATCTATTAACCTTAACGCCAAAAAACAAAAATTATTTTAGTAAACCCAAATACATTGTTTTCAATAATACTAATGTTATTTACATATACCAAGTTTCTATGAAGAAAGACTCCTGCGCCATGTTGACGGGAAAAAATTGATAAGGAAGGGGCCTACATCTGCTAATATATCAAAGAATCCAAATAGAATCAAAGTGGATGGAGATTTTAAATCTAATCAAATCCAAATTAAATCTGATCTAATCAAACTAGAGATTTTGCCAAATCTTCCCTTGGTCAAATCAAGATAAGATTCATCGAACCAAATCAGATTAGAATAAATCAAATATTTGATAAAGATTACAGTATATTTCCATTCCTATCTACAGACAGGCAACTTATGCTTATAAATAGACGCCATGAGATATTGTGGAAGTCACTTTTGGGGAGACCCAAGGTTAACTAGTTGACGCACTCTCGAGTACGTGTCAGTCATCCGGCCTAACCGTGCATAAACGCGTTCATAAAAACTAGTAAATTGGTTGTCGCCATGCTGCTCAAGAAAAATTAGTAAACTGACCTTGGCCATGCTGCTACCATCAATATCGGATAGTCAACGGGGTACGAGGTCGACGCCCCATAACCAAGTGAAGAGTTCACTACCTTTGTAAAAAAAAGAGATGACTGTATAAATCTCTCTTCTTGTTTTCTATTTTTCTTTTTATTGTAATTTTGAGATTATTGTAATCATTGAATCTTTTTATAATATGTACCAGTGCAGGCGCTGGTTACCAGCCTCACCTTTTTTCTCTTTATTTAACTATACTATAGTATGATTAAAAAAAATAAAATAATCTTTGCACAAGATCTGTATTCAAGTCTTACTTGAATTTTGTTTAGGCTGGTCATCAGCCATCCTTTCATTGGTAGGATTGTAAAACTTCGGTCTCGCGCACAATAAATTGGGCCCCGCCTGACCCCCCAGATGAGCTATTTTGCATATTTTACAAATTCTAATCAGATTTTAATTAACTTTTGGGTGTGGGATCAGGACCAAAGACAACGAATCTCTGGAGCAAAGCTTATCAGAAGGAAATTTAAATATCTCATTAAGATTACAAGAAGATCTTGTTTCTATCTACATAGAAACTCACCCAACCAACTAGAGCCTATAAATATCCCTTCAGAGGAACTCAAAAAAAGATTTTTGGCAATTCAAGTTACGCGCGAGAGCTTTGAAGTCTTAAGATCAGTAGAGAGAGAAAAACTAGGGCTGACCATCATCTTCTTCAAAGAGAGTTCTTCACATCAGATCGTCAACATGTTCTACTAATTAAATCCCGTCGCTACAGCAGAACCCACTTTTTATTGTAAAAGAGAGTGATAATATATAAATCCTCTCGTTTGTTTTTCTTTTATTCTCCTTTCATTGTAATTTTGAGATTATTGTAATTAATGGAAGAAAGTAAGAATTTTGCAGAGAACACGCCATACTTGGTAAGTGAAAATACAAAAATAATTGAAAACAGAAGAATCTTGTTCCAAAAATTGAAAGTGCATTTAATAAAAGTTTCAGTTCCAATTCTTGGAAGAAGAAAATAAAAAAAATTGGAAAATTATCATAGGCCCATCAATAATAATTCATATTTTAATTTATTTCACTGTGCCTCCACATCTTGATGTCGCAAAAGAAATTGAATTTAAAATGAAAGAGTAGTACTGATTGGAAAAAATTACTTATATATCTCTCTCTAATTTTGTTTTTATTCTATTTCTAAGCGAGGTAGAAAACAGGAGTGGGCTATTTTGGTTAATAGAGTGAAAATTCTATGATTGTTGATCGAGTCCATCAATATTTACTTTGTAAAACACAATACTAGGCTCTTGGGTTATAAAGAAGTTTGTAATACTTCATTGTTGTTAGGCTATTGATCTAGAAGAGACGTAAATATTTTCATTTACTATATTAGTATCACTAAATGACAATATTCTAAAATATTTAAATGGTAGAGAAAGTTAAAGAGGAGGTTGTTAACTGTTTCTCGTGGAGACCGTTATGAGAAATGTGTCTCGAGCTCCCATTCATTTTAGGAGCTTTTGAAATGGTCCACACAACTTCTTTAAAAGTCTTCATCACGTTTATGAAGCAGTTAAAACATTCCCTATGATGGAGCAGTTAGAACTCCCCATGATAATCTAAAGGAGTGGTTTATTTAACACGTAGCCACCAAAAGCTTGATGGGAGCTTGGCTATAAATACTGCAGTTTGGTCCCCAAACTCACTCACTTAATTTCCTTCAATTTTACAACATCTAATGAGAGTGAGTAGTGTTTGGAAGTGCCAAACGAGAGAGAAAAATAGCGTACGAACATGAGCAGCACCAATGGCTGGAGGTACCGTTTTTGAGCACTACGGTTTTTATTTTATGATCATTTAGTATTTATTCCGCATTATAGAGCTATTAGCAAGCTTTCATTTGGTATCAGAGCATGTTTTATTCTCTGCCTTGGTGTTCTAGTGATGCTCTGTTTGTCTCTGACCGAAAGTCTCATGTTTTAATTGAGCCCAAGTTCTTTGTGCTTATAATGTCTTGCATTAATTTGCCCACGTATGGTTAACACATGGTTGATTCTCCTTCCGTATGATTTTATTTGATTTAATTACATGCAATTTAGATAATTGTTGTGCAAATTTATTGATTATGCTCATATTGAGTTTGCATGAATTGTTTATTTCTGCTCTTATTAATACATGCAATTCATGGATGAGCATATACATATATAGTTACATACATGAAATTAATTGTTATGCATAATATTATAGTTTTAATTATGCTTATATTATGAGAATATTTTGTGCAAAATGATAACCTATTAGTATTAGTTAAAATTATGTAATTTGTGTCTATTCTCATATTAAGTTAGTCTTTATGCATTTTAATGTCTAGTGATCCATATAATTTTAATTAATTAGAGAATAGCCACAGCATCTTTAATTAAATAAAAAATATATATTATGATTGATTAGGATCACATAAAGAACATTAGACATTAGTTTTAATTAATTATACTTAATATAATAAATTTTATCCCACATGAATTTTTATTATATTTATATTATTAATTGGGATAAAATATCAAGTTATTCATAATTTACCCACAGGAATTATGAATTAATAAATAACTTTATAGTTTTATCATAAAGTTTAATTATAGAGAATAATTGAATTTGCTTGAATTAAAAATTTAGCCCACAGGCAATTTTTATGTCATTTGATTCAATTTTTAGGCATGATTTACATTGGTAAAGCATGATATTTTATTTAAGCCTAAGTTTTAACATAAGTATGTAATCTATATAATTTTATGCAGTTGTACAACCTGCAAATGTCTTTGATATTCATTGTGATATCCCTGAACTTAAGGGAGATAACTATAAGGTCTTAAAGGAGAGAATTCTTCTTCATTTAGGGTGGATGCATATAGACTATGCTATTAGGAAAGACGAACCACCAATAATCACTGATACCAGCATTGTAGCGGACATCACGCTTTATGAATGATGGGAGCGATTTAATCGCCTCAGTATAATGTTCATTAAGACTAGAATTTCTTCTGGTATTCGTGGTTCTATTGATCAGCATGAAAAGGTCCAAGACTTATTGAAAGCCATTGATGATCAATTTGTCACTTCAGACAAGGCACTAGCAAGCACCCTGATCATGAAATTCTCATCCCTAAGGCTCACTAGTGTGAAAGGTGTACGTGAGCACATCATGCAAATAAGGGACATTGTGGCTCAATTGAAGAATCTCGATGTTGAAATGTCGGAGTCCTTCCTGGTGCACTACATCCTGAACACCCTTCCACACCAATATGGACCCTTCAAAATCTCATACAACACACATAAGGATAAATGGTCAATTAATGAACTCATGACCATGTGTGTTTAAGAGGAAGGGAGATTGGTGATGGAACAGGGAGAAAGTGCAATGCTGGCAATGCGTGGAAAGGGCAAATCTCAAGCCAATCAGAAAGGGAAAGGTAAAATACCCCCCCCAAGCTGGTATCAAGAAAGATTCCAAGTGTTTCTTCTGTAAAAAGAAGGGACACATGAAGAAGGAATGCGCTAAATTTCAGAAATGACTTGCTGACAAAGGTAATCCAACTTCATTTGTTTGTTATGAATCAAATATGGTTAATGTCAATATTAACACATGGTGGATTGATCCTGGATCAACAATCTACATTTCAAATTTCTTGCAGGGTTTGCAAAACCTAAGGAAGCCAGTGGGAAGTGAGCAAAGCATATGAGACGTTTTATGTTCCAAGTTATTCTAGAAACTTGATTTCAGTTTCAAGGCTTGTACCTTTTGAATATTCCTTTAACTTTTTAGATTCAATTTTCAGTCTATTTTATAAATCTGATTTATGTTGGGAATGGCACTTTGTTTGATGTCTTTACTGTATTAATTTACAAAACAATACCACTTATGATTCAATGCATGTTCACACTGGCACTAAAAGATGTGTTATTAATGAGGATTCCCCTAAACTATGGCACCGGAGATTAGGTCATATCTCCATAGAAAGAATTAAAAGATTAGTAAATGTAGGGGTACTTAGTACTCTGGATTTTACTGATTTTGAGACTTGTGTGGGCTGCATAAAGGGAAAGCAGACCAACAAGTCAAAGAAAGGTGCCAGTAGGAGTTTAGACATATTAGAGATCATACATACTGATATATGTAGTCCATACATGGACTTACATGGTCAGAAATACTTCATCTCTTTTATAGATGATTACTCACGATATATATATCTCTATATGCTTTATAACAAGAATGAAGAATCTTTAAGGTTGAAGTAGAGAAACAATGCGGTAAACAAATTAAGATTGTGAGATCAGATAGAGGTGGAGAATATTATGGTAGATACACAGAGGATGAACAAGCATCTGGGCCATTTGCAAAGTTTCTTCGAGAGCATGGGATTGTTGCCTAATACACCATGCCTGGCTCACTGGACCAAAATGGTGTAGCAGAAAGAAGAAACCGAACATTATTGGATATGGTGCGGAGTATGCTTAGCAGCTCCAATCTTCCTAAATCCTTGTGGATTGAAGTACTTAAGATGGCAGTGTGTATATTAAATCGAGTTCCAACCAAGGCTGTTTCTAAAATGCCATTTGAATTATGGAAAGGCTGGAAACTGAGTTTGCGGCATATGTGCATTTGGGATGCCCATCTGAAGTGAGAATATATAATCCACTAGAGAAGAAGCTGGACCCAAGGACCATAAGTGGGTATTTCATTGGATATGCTGAAAGGTCTAAAAGTTACAGATTTTATTGTCCATCTCACAACACTAGGATTGTGGAATCAAAAAATGCAAAGTTTCTTGAAAATGATTTGATCAGTGGGAGCGATCAAACCAGGAACATAGTTTCTAAGAAGGATCATTCAGAATCTCAACCTTCCACCTCAAGTGATAGATTGGTTATTGTTTACAACACCCCTCAAGTACAAACTGGTGATGAACAACCACTCGTTGAAGTTCCACAAGCAACTAACGATATTCCAGTAGATCAGATAGTTTAAGAGCTGCCAAGAACTTTTGAGCAACGAGTTGAACCACATACTTCTCAGGAATATGATGGTACAACATTAAGAAGATCTATTAGACCAAAGAGATCATCAATTCCTGATGATTATGTTGTGTATCTGTAAGAAACTGACTACAACATTGGAACCGAAAATGATCCCAAGTCTTTTTCATAAGCTATGAGTTGCAAAGAATCAAAATTATGGAACAATGCCATGAAGGAAGAGATGAATTCTGTGAAGAGTAATGGAGTTTGGGATCTTTTTGAGTTGCCTAATGGTGTTAAAGCTATTAGATGTAAATAGGTCTTTAAAATAAAGAAAGACTCATTGGGCAACATTGAGAGATACAAGGCAAGACTCGTTGCTAAGGGATTCACTTAGAAAGAAGGAATCGATTACACAGAGACTTTCTCTCCTGTATCTAAGAAAGATTCCTTGTGCGTGATTTTGGCATTAGTAACCCATTTTGACTTAGAATTGCAACAAATGGATGTGAAAACGACATTTCTCAGTGGAGATCTAGAGGAGGAGCTTTACATGAAACAACCTGAAGGATTCCCCTCTAGTGATGGTGAGCAATTAGTTTGCAAACTCAAGAAATCCATGTATGGTTTAAAACAAGCATCCCGCCAATGGTATTTGAAATTCCATAATGTAATTTCTTCATTCGGTTTTGTAGAAAACATTATGGATCAATGTATATACCAGAAGGTCAGTGGGAGTAAAATTTGTTTTCTTGTTTTATATGTGGATGACATTTTGCTAGCAACTAATGATAAGGGTTTGCTGCATGAGGTGAAACAATTCCTCTCTAAAAATTTCGATATAAAGGATATGGATAAGGCATCTTATGTTATTGGCATTAAGATCCATAGAGATAGAGTTTGAGGTATCTTGGATCTGTCTCAGGAAACCTGTATTAATAAAGTTTTACAGAGATTTCTGAGAAGGATTGTTCACCAAGTGTAGCCCCCATTGTGAAGGGGGATAGGTTCAATATGAACCAATGCCCAAAAAACGACCTTGAAAGGGAACAAATGAAGAACATTCCATATGCTTCTGCTGTCGGAAGCCTAATGTATGTTCAGGTCTGCACAAGACCTGACATTGCATTTGCTATAGGAATGTTGGGACAATATCAAAATGATCCAGGTTTAGACCACTGGAGTGCTGCAAAGAAAGTAATGAGGTACCTTCAGGAACCAAAGACTACATGCTTATGTATAGACGGACAAACAATTTGGAAGTAATTGGCTACTCAGATTCTGACTTTGCTGGCTGTATTGATTCACGCAAATCAACATTAGGATACGTTTTTTTGATGGCCGGTGGAGCTGTATCATGGAGGAGTGCCAAACAGACTTTGATTGCTACTTCCACTATGGAAGCCGAGTTCGTCTCCTGTTTTGAGGCTATTTCACATGGTGTATGGCTTAAGAGTTTCATTTCTGGACATAGAATTATAGATTCTATTTCTAGGCCATTGAGAATATACTGCGATAATTCAGCTGCTGCTTTTATGGCCAAGAACAACAGTAGTGGAAGTTGAAATAAACACATCGACATTAAGTATTTAGCCATAAGGGAACGTGCTAAAGAAAAGAAAGTGGTCATTGAGCACGTAAGCACTGAGTTTATGATAACTGATCCTTTGACTAAGGGCATGTGATTAGTATCATATTTTGCATTTTTCCTCCCATATTTTATCTATTTTTATATATAAATAATTGCTACTTCTGTATATTTAGTGTGTTTTTATAGGTAATAAAAGATTCACAAGGAAAAAAGAAGAAGATACAATTTATCAAGAATATAAGCGAAGAAAGTTAATTAAGGCGAAAACAAAAACTCAAGTGCAGCAGCAGAAACTTCAAGAGCATATTCGGCCAAGATAAAGCTTAAACTAGGGAAAATTTGTAGAACTCGGAATTATCTTCGAAACGAGTCCAAGAACAGATCAATCCGAGTTTGTATGCAAAAGTTATGGTTATTTTACTAAAATACTAAAGAGTGGAAAATCCAATCCAATGGGCTACGGGTGTGCTGAACTTAATTTTGAATTTTGGACTCGAAAATTAGTATTTTATGCCATCTAATCTCAATCATTGGTTTTTAATATCTATGGATTGGATTAAGATTATATATCTTGACATTAGTTTGTGTTGGATTAGAATCATATCTTTTGTATTGAGTTTGAGTAGGAGTAGGATTGTATTTGGGTTATAAATACTCCATGAATCCTTGTAAATTGAGGAGAGTTTTTTAGATGTACTTTTTAATTAATAAAATTAGGATTTTGCTAAAAGAGTGACAGCCACAATACTGACTCCAAAGATATTCCTTACTATTCTTCAATTTTTCTTAGTTAATTCTCTTTAATTGCTTTCTAGTTTAGATTTATATTGCTTTCTAGATTAGATTTAATTATTTTCATGAATAAAACTAGGACTTTGTTAACTAGAACTATGAGTAGCTAATTTAACTTAGCTCTAGGATGTAGATGAAACTAGAATTCACCATGTAATTGCTCTCTAGTATTTTCTTCCTAAATAAAATAATAAAGATATAATTTTTCTATGAAAAGATTAAAATACAAGAACTCGTAGATTAATACTTCGATAGGTTATATTTGAGTTAAATTTCTTATAGCCTATGCTTAGTTAGGGTTTGGAGTTGTTGATTTTTATTTTCTTCATCGAATTATCTAATAATTTAGTTTACTTTTATGAAAAGTTGTATCTCTGATGCGTCATAAATACACACCACTTGATAATACATGCTTAGGATACTTGAAGTAAAGATTAAACTAAAAGATCACTTTTTTATCATAGAATAAGATAATAGAAGTAAATACATGGTTGGAAACTAGTGGATTGTATATCCTGGGCTAAGTAGAATAACTCTCAAATCTGACTTAGAATTCTTCGATAGTCCGTTAGACTATAGAATTAGTAAGAATCGCAAAACACCTGAGATCTCTATGGAACGACCTGTATAGCGGTACAACCAACACTGTGCGCTTGCAGTAAATTATCACACCAAGTTTTTGGCGCCGTTGTCGGGGATCGAAGGTGTTTTTCTTGCTTTTTCTAATGTTTTATGGGTTAACAGTGTGTGTTGAGTGCGTAAGGACCTATAAGTTCAGATACAGGAAGAAAAAAAGATTGAGAGAAGAATCAGAGGTACACCAAAAAAACCAGGGAGCTAAACTCCCTGGTTTTGCTGCCAAATAGCGGTATTTGCCGCTATTTTGCGGCAATTTATGTGAATCTTACCCACTTTTTTCTCTAGTATTATGTATTTTGAGTCCCTGGTTCTGTAAAAAAATACAAAAATTCATTTTTTTATTTTTTCTTTTCCATCTCTTTTCCTCTCCACCTTTTTCAAAAAAAAATTTAAAAAAAATATTTCATAATCAAATTGGTTGCTATCATTGTCGTGATCAATATCATAATTATCATCAGTGTCCATGGATAGGAAGTTCATTAGGATTAGATCATAATCAAATTCACACTACATATCATGAACCTACGAGCGCTTCTATACACAACATTACAATTGTGAATGGATGAATCAATCTAATTTTGTATATAATCAAGAGCCGTACCAAAAGAGTCCTTCATCTAATCCTTTCTTTGTGGGCTATTCATCTTCATGTTCTAAATTCAATCATGAACAAGATATTTAATTGAACATGTTGGATGAAATATTAAAAATATTAGAAGCGAGGTATGCATGTCATGAGAATCTACCTTTAACCACTTCATATCTGTCATCAAATATGTACATGGATCCTATCATATCTACCATCAAATTTCACTCATGATCTCGAGATGCAATCATTTGAGGAAAATAAGGAAAATTATAATCGTGAGACTGAGGAGCGAGCACGTACGATAGAGGAAGATATAGAACTTTTGCTAAAATTATCCTCTCAAATAAAATCATCCTCTCAAACCGCATTTTGTATGGAAGATCTTCTCAAAATGATTTCTCATTCTAAACTTTTTGGAGATCAACCATCTAATTGTTTGAACATATTTTACTCCAATGAGTAACCACTTCAGTCATCTTTTGAAATAGATATAATTCAAAATGAGTTAAATAATTTTGTACATGATGAGTCTATACTTCAACATTGTGATCAACCTATTTTAGACCATTGTAAAAATAATTATGAAGAAACTATTAAAGAAAAAAAATTTGCTTGTTGATTTACCTCATGATGAACTTGCTAGTGACACATTATCATTTGATTATTTTGATAAAAATTGTGAAAAAATTTGTGAAGAAGAATTTTTATCATTCACAATGATTTGACTAACGATAAGTCCACTAGTATGGCATTTTCTTTTGAAATTTTTGATGTCAGGTTTGTAGACACTAAAAATAATTAAATAAAATAAAAAAAAAAAAAACCCTAATTTTTCTAAGTGGGCACACCCGTGGGTGCACCCGCGGGTTGGAAGCATCCCGCGGGGGCTCGTGGGTGCACCCGCGGGTTGCAACCCGCGGGGGCACCCGCGGGAAGCAACCCGCGGGAGCACCCGCGGGTTGCAACCCGCGGGAACCCCCGCGGGAAGCAACCCGCGGGAGAACTCCCGCGGGTTGCAACCCGCGGGAGCCCCCGCGGGTGGCAACCCGCGGGGGCGATCCCGTTGGTTGCAACCCGCGGGAGCCCCCGCGGGTGGCAACCCGCGGGGGCGATCCCGCGGGTTGCCACCCGCGGGTTGTTTTTAGTTGTTTTCCGTTATTTTATTTCCTATTTTATTTTCCTGACATCCCATGATCCGCTTTTTCAGGAGGAATCAAGCCGGATTTCAAGTCTCTTCGGTCTATAAAATGCAGAAATTTAACGGGAGAAGGGACTTTTGACTTTTGATTTTTGGATTCTTGGACTTTGGGAAGATTTCGGGCGAGCTCGTGAGATCAAAGATAAGAGCAGAGCCATCTTCTCCTGGTCGGACGGTCAACGGAGGCAGCAACGAGACTCCACCGCCACCCGAACCCACATAAAAAAGGGAATAAACTAATATTCCCGTTCTTGTAATTCTTCGGAATTTTTGTAATCTCAAATCTTCGTTGTAATCAAATAATTTTTGCAATGGAATCAAAGATGCAATTTTCGGGCGTACAAGAACTGGCGACCACAGTGGGAGCTCCTCTGTTTACCACAGAGAATTTGGTGGCGCAGTCCGACCGGGTGCCGATTGGCTCAATGGTTGAGATGCTGGTCATAGAAGTTGACCAGCAAAAATATGAGGAATTTCTTTCCTCCTCTGATTCGGAGCCTAGGCGTCATCGCCGGGTGACGATGAAAAAAGGTGAGGCGTCATCGCCCACTGGAAATCAAAAGGCGTCATCGCCTATGAAAATTTACGAGGCGTCATCGCCCGTTGAAACTTACGAGGTGTTATCGCCCGTTCCAAAGTCAAGCCAAAAGTCAAACCAGTCCCTGACCCGCTCCCAAAAGAGAAATTTAAGGCGTAAAACTCAACGAGCACGCCTAAATCATACAGAAAAAATTGCAGGAAACTCCAAGACAGTAAAAAAATCCGGAAGTAATTCCATGAGCGCAAACCCGCGGGTTGCAACCGCGGGTGGCAACCCGCGGGTTGCAACCGCGGTGGCAACCCGCGGGTTGCAACCGCGGGTGGGAACCCGCTGTTCCCAACCGCGGGTGGCATCCCGCTCTTGCCAACCGCGGGTGGGAACCCGCGGTTCCCAACCGCGGGTGGCAACCCGCGGTTGCCAACCGCGGGTGGGAACCCGCGGTTCCCAACCGCGGGTAGCAACCCGCGGTTGCCAACCGCGGGTGGCATCCCGCGGTTGCCAACCGCGGGTGCCAACCCGCCGCTTCCAACCGCGGGTGTCAACCTCCAGGTTGCAACCATGGGTACAAATCTGGGTACAAATCTGCAATTTCAATCGCGGGTTGCATCCCGCAGATGCCACCGACGGGTTACGTTCAATGAACACAACTCTCATGTCTCCTCGAGCACGTCTATGGCGAGCACGCAACATGCACCAAAAATTTTAATCTCTCTATCAGAGGCATCTGGGGCCCATACAACTACTCAGGACAACGTGCACTCCAGAAGAATCCGCAGGAGAGTTGGGGAACAATCTGATGCTGGAAAAGAGCTCAGCCCTGAGATATTGCAGACTCCTAAGTATTATGAACCAAGTTTGCGACGCAAGCGGCGTCAGGTTGCAAATAGAGAGGAGAAGATATCTCAAGACTTGAGAGAATACCTCAATTGGAAGAAGAACTCTGCACAGAATACTCCTCAATGCCAATGCGAACAGTTAATCTCAACTGTTCTATCAAACTGCGAGTGCCATCTGAGACAATCCGTTTTTGAGCGGATCACCGAACCTAAAAGAATACGGACGGTGAAAAAGGCATACTCTGGGACCGATCTACCTGCTGCCTCATCAAATATGGTTAATAAAAGTAAAAAGGTCGTCGGAAACAACCCTTCGGATAAGGAAATCACTCCAGGATCAAAAGGAGTTTCTATCGAACCAGAGGGCGCGCTTCTAGAAGAAGTCTCTGAAAGGCTTGAGAGACAAGAAAAACGTCTCGAACAGCACGAGGAGACCATAGAAGAAATGAAACAACTTTTGATGGAGTTGCTGGCTCAAACTAGAAAGAACCAATCATCGCCGTCCATTTCTAGTCGGCAGAAAGGAAAACGGCCTGTCCAAATAAATGAAGACAGCGAAGACGAAGATGAAGAAGTGCCTCCTCATTCAAGAGAGGAAGAGGAAGTGAAAGTTATCCTCAATCCTCACGCAGAGAAAATAGAAAAGATGGAGAACCAATTACAAGCTCTTCTTCATCGCAAAAAGCTACAAGAGGTGGGGGTAGTCCGTCCATATCCCATAGAATGGGAGACCGTACCCTATCCTGCAAAATATAAACCGTTGAATCTTCAATCATTCGACGGTAAAAGTTCGCCGCAGCAACACATCTTCTATTTCCTCTCACAGACAGGACATCTCATGGGGAATGATCCAACTATGACTAGGATATTTGCGAGCACTTTACGGGGGCCCGCATTTACCTGGTTCATGCAGCTACCCCAGGGATCAATTAAATCTTGGGCTGATGTAGAACGTGAGTTCCTAGCCCGATTCTTTGAAAATGATACAGAAGTCTCCATATTATCTTTGCTAGCAGCGAAGCAAGAAGAAGGCGAAACGGTCAAAACTTATGTCGAGCGGTTCCGAGAACTTTCCGTTCGATGCCCACATGGCATGACGCAGGATACGCTTGTGGAAACCTGCAGACATAACTTGTTGACCGATATTTTAGACAAGATGGGTTCGGTCGAATCCAAGTCATGGAAGGATCTGCTTAAGCAGGGCGAACATGCCGAAGAAATACTTCGACGTCTCGAAATGCAACAGTCTGCAACCGGAGACGGTGCAAACGAATCTCCATTCCATTTTTCCCGTTCAAAAGGGAAAGACATAACGGCAATGGCGGTAGAAAGTACACTGAAGCAGAAACCATGGCCAACTACAAGCAACACAGCAAAGTCGCCCAGACTTCAAAAGCAGTATTCGTTCAAGGATGAACATACTGCTACTATGTTCAATCTGCTCACCAAACGCAAGATGCTTAAATTGCCGGAGAGCAAGAGACCTGAAGAAGTAGGGAAAACTAACGATCCGAACTACTGCCTGTACCATCGGATTGTAGGTCACCCCACAAAAAATTGTTTTATCTTAAAAGATAAAATTCAAGCGTTGATTGATGCTGGAGCAGTTCAGCTCAAAGCTGAACAAAAAAGGAGTTAGAGCTAACTCCGACACATTTAATGCGTGAGGTCTAAAGGTACCACTTGGGCTCACAACAATTCCCAAAAAATGGGCTCAGGGCGGTTAATTTAAACCCCCAATTAAAAAAAATATATATATATATAAAAAAAAAAAAAAAAAAAAAAAACACCCAACGCCGACAAGGCTACGGGGAGAGAATAAATCTCTCGTCAACCCCATCATACTGGAGGTAAAAGTATGAACTGCCCAACGCCGCTAAGGCTACGGGAAGAGAATAAATTTCTCGTCAACCCCACCATACTGGGGGTAAAAAGTATGAATTACCCAACGCCGACAAGGCTACGGGAAGAGAATAAATTTCTCGCCAACCCCACCATGCTGGGGGTAAAAAGCATGAACCGCCCAACGCCGACAAGGCTACGGGAAGAGAATAAATTTCTCGCCAACCCTACCATACTGGGGGTAAGAAGTATGAATTACCCAACGCCGACAAGGCTACGGGGAGAGAATAAATCTCTCGTCAACCCCATCATACTGGGGGTAAAAGTATGAACTGCCCAACGCCGCTAAGGCTACGGGAAGAGAATAAATTTCTCGTCAACCCCACCATACTGGGGGTAAAAAGTATGAATTACCCAACGCCGACAAGGCTACGGGGAGAGAATAAATTTCTCGCCAACCCCATCATACTGGGGGTAATAAGTACGAACCACCCAACGCCGATAAAGCTACGGGAAGAGAATAAATTTCTCGCAAACCCCATCATACTGGGGGTAATAAGTACGAACCACCCAATGCCGATAAGGCTACGGGGAGAGAATAAATTTCTCGTCAACCCCACCATACTGGGGGTAAAAGTATGAATTGCCCAATGCCGCTAAGGCAAAGGGAAGAGGAAAAGTTTGGTATTTAAACCCAAACGAAACCCTCGACAACTCACTATGCTGAGGATAATAGTATGGCTAGCCCAACTCAAACGGTAGTTGGTAAAGGCAAAATCAAACCCGTTGATAGCTGGGGGTTTGCTAAAAATCCCACGACAAATCTGTCACAACAGTATTCTTACCCGAATATAAGAATACATCACTGCCCTAAGCTGCTAAGGCAAAGGGAAGAGGAAAAGTTTGGTATTTAAACCCAAACGAAATCCTTGATAACTCACCATGCTGAGGGGAATAGCATGGCTAGCCCAACTCAAACGGTAGTTGGTAAAGGCAAATCAAACCCGTTGATAGCTGGGGGTTTGCTAAAAATCCTAATCAGATAAATCTCCTGTCACGTTAAGATTTCACCTCTGACAGCAAAACTTTTCTTGTCATTTTGCTCCGACAGAGCAAGCGACACTCCAAAATATTAGTCAAGTTAAAATCATACCTCTGACATCATAATTCAAAATCAAAAGAGATAAAATCCTAATTAAATCGGTCCCCTGTCACGTTAAGATTTCACCTCTGACAGAAAAGAAAATTCATACTTCATCAAGTCCAACATTACAACCTCTGATGAACGTGCTTTAGATATCGTTAAGTTGAAAATCACCTCTGACGAAAATTATCTCCCTATCAAGTTAACAGTTACCTCTGATAGTCCGATTCCAAAACTAAATACGTTAACCGTCACCTCTGTTTAGTCAGCTTGTCCCTATCACGACCAGATCCTCTGAATAGGTTAAGCTCCAAGACACGTTTAATGTCACCTCTGTCTTTTCCTGATTCGTCATACTAGATGTCACTGAACGGTTAGGATTAAAATAAGCACGTTAATATTATACCTCTGCTTGACCTAAAATAAGCACGTTAACATTATACCTCTGCTTGTCCTCTAATGAGTACGTTAAAATCATACCTCTGCTTGTTATGGAATAAATAAATATATTAACAGTTATCTCTATCGACCAAATCTTTTAAAAGGTCCATAACCAAAATTAAAAAAATCCAAAGTATTTCGAAATTCAGTACGGTTCAATACAGAACTTCAAAAACTTTGGAGGGGGTTATGTAGACACTAAAAATAATTAAATTAAAAAAAAAAAAAAAAAAAAAATACAGTCTACAACCGGAGACGGTGCAAACGAATCTCCATTCCATTTTTCCCGTTCAAAAGGGAAAGACATAACGGCAATGGCGGTAGAAAGTACACTGAAGCAGAAACTATGGCCAACTACAAGCAACACAGCAAAGTCGCCCAGACTTCAAAAGCAGTATTCGTTCAAGGATGAACATACTGCTACTATGTTCAATCTGCTGACCAAACGCAAGATGCTTAAATTGCCGGAGAGCAAGAGACCTGAAGAAGTAGGGAAAACTAACGATCCGAACTACTGCCTGTACCATCGGATTGTAGGTCACCCCACAAAAAATTCGGTGATCCGCTCAAAAACGGATTGTCTCAGATGGCACTCGCAGTTTGATAGAACAGTTGAGATTAACTGTTCGCATTGGCATTGAGGAGTATTCTGTGCAGAGTTCTTCTTCCAATTGAGGTATTCTCTCAAGTCTTGAGATATCTTCTCCTCTCTATTTGCAACCTGACGCCGCTTGCGTCGCAAACTTGGTTCAAAATACTTAGGAGTCTGCAATATCTCAGGGCTGAGCTCTTTTCCAGCATCAGATTGTTCCCCAACTCTCCTGCGGATTCTTCTGGAGTGCACGTTGTCCTGAGTAGTTGTATGGGCCCCAGATGCCTCTGATAGAGAGATGCACGTTAATATTATACCTCTGCTTGACCTAAAATAAGCACGTTAACATTATACCTCTGCTTGTCCTCTAATGAGTACGTTAAAATCATACCTCTGCTTGTTATGGAATAAATAAATATATTAACAGTTATCTCTATCGACCAAATCTTTTAAAAGGTCTATAACCAAAATTAAGGATTTTATCTCTTTTGATTTTGAATTATGATGTCAGAGGTATGATTTTAACTTGACTAATATTTTGGAGTGTCGCTTGCTCTGTCGGAGCAAAATGACAAGAAAAGTTTTGTTGTCAGAGGTGAAATCTTAACGTGACAGGAGATTTATCTGATTAGGATTTTTAGCAAACCCCCAGCTATCAACGGGTTTGATTTGCCTTTACCAACTACCGTTTGAGTTGGGCTAGCCATGCTATTCCCCTCAGCATGGTGAGTTGTCAAGGATTTCGTTTGGGTTTAAATGCCAAACTTTTCCTCTTCCCTTTGCCTTAGCAGCTTAGGGTGATTCATGCCTTTTACTCCCAGCATGGTGGGGTTGGCGAGAATTTTATTCTCTTCCCGTAGCCTTATCGGCGTTGGGTGGTTCGTACTTATTACCCCCAGTATGATGGGGTTTGCGAGAAATTTATTTTCGTATTTTACCCCCAGTATGCCTTTTACCCCCAGTTTCAACGGGCGATGATTGGCATTCCGGATTTGAGGAGGCACTTCTTCATCTTCGTCTTCGCTGTCTTCATTTATTTGGACAGGCCGTTTTCCTTTCTGCCGACTAGAAATGGACGGCGATGATTGGTTCTTTCTAGTTTGAGCCAGCAACTCCATCAAAAGTTGTTTCATTTCTTCTATGGTCTCCTCGTGCTGTTCGAGACGTTTTTCTTGTCTCTCAAGCCTTTCAGAGACTTCTTCTAGAAGCGCGCCCTCTGGTTCGATAGAAACTCCTTTTGATCCTGGAGTGATTTCCTTATCCGAAGGGTTGTTTCCGACGACCTTTTTACCTTTATTAACCATATTTGATGAGGCAGCAGGTAGATCGGTCCCAGAGTATGCCTTTTTCACCGTCCGTATTCTTTTAGGTTCGGTGATCCGCTCAAAAACGGATTGTCTCAGATGGCACTCGCAGTTTGATAGAACAGTTGAGATTAACTGTTCGCATTGGCATTGAGGAGTATTCTGTGCAGAGTTCTTCTTCCAATTGAGGTATTCTCTCAAGTCTTGAGATATCTTCTCCTCTCTATTTGCAACCTGACGCCGCTTGCGTCGCAAACTTGGTTCATAATACTTAGGAGTCTGCAATATCTCAGGGCTGAGCTCTTTTCCAGCATCAGATTGTTCCCCAACTCTCCTGCGGATTCTTCTGGAGTGCACGTTGTCCTGAGTAGTTGTATGGGCCCCAGATGCCTCTGATAGAGAGATTAAAATTTTTGGTGCATGTTGCGTGCTCGCCATAGACGTGCTCGAGATGACATGAGAGTTGTGTTCATTGAACGTAACCCGTCGGTGGCATCTGCGGGATGCAACCCGCGATTAACCATTGAGCCAATCGGCACCCGGTCGGACTGCGCCACCAAATTCTCTGTGGTAAACAGAGGAGCTCCCACTGTGGTCGCCAGTTCTTGTACGCCCGAAAATTGCATCTTTGATTCCATTGCAAAATTATTTGAATTACAACGAAATTGAGATTACAAAAAAATATCGAGGAATTACAAGAACGGGAATATTAGTTTATTCCCTTTTTTATGTGGGTTCGGGTGGCGGTGGAGTCTCGTTGCTGCCTCCGTTGACCGTCCGACCAGGAGAAGATTGGCTCAATGGTTTATATTTTGCAGGATAGGGTACGGTCTCCCATTCTATGGGATATGGACGGACTACCCCCACCTCTTGTAGCTTTTTGCGATGAAGAAGAGCTTGTAATTGGTTCTCCATCTTTTCTATTTTCTCTGCGTGAGGATTGAGGATAACTTTCACTTCCTCTTCCTCTCTTGAATGAGGAGGCACTTCTTCATCTTCGTCTTCGCTGTCTTCATTTATTTGGACAGGCCGTTTTCCTTTCTGCCGACTAGAAATGGACGGCGATGATTGGTTCTTTCTAGTTTGAGCCAGCAACTCCATCAAAAGTTGTTTCATTTCTTCTATGGTCTCCTCGTGCTGTTCGAGACGTTTTTCTTGTCTCTCAAGCCTTTCAGAGACTTCTTCTAGAAGCGCGCCCTCTGGTTCGATAGAAACTCCTTTTGATCCTGGAGTGATTTCCTTATCCGAAGGGTTGTTTCCGACGACCTTTTTACCTTTATTAACCATATTTGATGAGGCAGCAGGTAGATCGGTCCCAGAGTATGCCTTTTTCACCGTCCGTATAACAAGCGTATCCTGCGTCATGCCATGTGGGCATCGAACGGAAAGTTCTCGGAACCGCTCGACATAAGTTTTGACCGTTTCGCCTTCTTCTTGCTTCGCTGCTAGTAAAGATAATATGGAGACTTCTGTATCATTTTCAAAGAATCGGGCTAGGAACTCACGTTCTACATCAGCCCAAGATTTAATTGATCCCTGGGGTAGCTGCATGAACCAGGTAAATGCGGGCCCCCGTAAAGTGCTCGCAAATATCCTAGTCATAGTTGGATCATTCCCCATGAGATGTCCTGTCTGTGAGAGGAAATAGAAGATGTGTTGCTGCGGCGAACTTTTACCGTCGAATGATTGAAGATTCAACGGTTTATATTTTGCAGGATAGGGTACGGTCTCCCATTCTATGGGATATGGACGGACTACCCCCACCTCTTGTAGCTTTTTGCGATGAAGAAGAGCTTGTAATTGGTTCTCCATCTTTTCTATTTTCTCTGCGTGAGGATTGAGGATAACTTTCACTTCCTCTTCCTCTCTTGAATGAGGAGGCACTTCTTCATCTTCGTCTTCGCTGTCTTGAACGGGCGATAACGCCTCGTAAGTTTCAACGGGCGATGACGCCTCGCAAATTTTCATAGGCGATGACGCCTTTTGATTTCCAGTGGGCGATGACGCCTCACCTTTTTTCATCGTCACCCGGCGATGACGCCTAGGCTCCGAATCAGAGGAGGAAAGAAATTCCTCATATTTTTGCTGGTCAACTTCTATGACCAGCATCTCAACCATTGAGCCAATCGGCACCCGGTCGGACTGCGCCACCAAATTCTCTGTGGTAAACAGAGGAGCTCCCACTGTGGTCGCCAGTTCTTGTACGCCCGAAAATTGCATCTTTGATTCCATTGCAAAAATTATTTGATTACAACGAAGATTTGAGATTACAAAAATTCCGAAGAATTACATCATAATTCGTCATACTAGATGTCACTAAACGGTTAGGATTAAAATAAGCACGTTAATATTATACCTCTGCTTGACCTAAAATAAGCACGTTAACATTATACCTCTGCTTGTCCTCTAATGAGTACGTTAAAATCATACATCTGCTTGTTATGGAATAAATAAATATATTAACAGTTATCCCTATCGACCAAATCTTTTAAAAAGTCTATAACCAAAATTAAAAAATCCAAAGTATTTCGAAATTCAGTACGGTTCAATACAGAACTTCAAAAACTTTGGAGGGGGTTATGTAGACACTAAAAATAATTAAATAAAAAAAAAAAAAAAAAAAAACCCTAATTTTGCTAAGTGGGCACACCCGTGGGTGCACCCGCGGGTTGGAAGCATCCCGCGGGGGCTCGTGGGTGCACCCGCGGGTTGCAACCCGCGGGGGCACCCGCGGGAAGCAACCCGCGGGAGCACCCGCGGGTTGCAACCCGCGGGAACCCCCGCGGGAAGCAACCCGCGGGAGAACTCCCGCGGGTTGCAACCCGCGGGAGCCCCCGCGGGTGGCAACCCGCGGGGGCGATCCCGTTGGTTGCAACCCGCGGGAGCCCCCGCGGGTGGCAACCCGCGGGGGCGATCCCGCGGGTTGCCACCCGCGGGTTGTTTTTAGTTGTTTTCCGTTGTTTTATTTCCTATTTTATTTTCCTGACATCCCGTGATCCGCTTTTTCAGGAGGAATCAAGCCGGATTTCAAGTCTCTTCGGTCTATAAAATGCAGAAATTTAACGGGAGAAGGGACTTTTGACTTTTGATTTTTGGATTCTTGGACTTTGGGAAGATTTCGGGCGAGCTCGTGAGATCAAAGATAAGAGCAGAGCCATCTTCTCCTGGTCGGACGGTCAACGGAGGCAGCAACGAGACTCCACCGCCACCCGAACCCACATAAAAAAGGGAATAAACTAATATTCCCGTTCTTGTAATTCTTCGGAATTTTTGTAATCTCAAATCTTCGTTGTAATCAAATAATTTTTGCAATGGAATCAAAGATGCAATTTTCGGGCGTACAAGGTTGAAGAAAATTTGCATGAAAAGGTCAAAACACTAGAAGAATAGAAGGAACCACAAAAGGAAGAGGTCATACTACCTAATGATTTGAAAGACCGATCCAAAATCGAGCTCATAATTCCACAATACCAAGGTGAGTATGTTATTTCACATGATAATAAAACCAAAATACTTACTAATATGAAAGATACTCGTGGATGGAATATGGACGATGATAAAGGTACGCTTTCCAACCTCAAAATTTTACTATTGAATAAAATAAAGAAGGGTGAGAATAAATTAAGGAAAATAAAAAACAAGATGGAGAGATTAAATGTAAAACTGACAAAAATGTTAAGTTCATTCATATCAAAACGTAAAAAAGACACACTATGAGAGTGGAAAGCGATCAAGAGATCGTAACCCGCTTAAATTTTCTAATAAGTGTATAATATTTATATCATAGTTTTCTTATTTATTTACAACCCTTTGTTTGTTTATGAGGGCATACACTAGTTTAAGTGTTGGGGAGTGAGTTAGGATATTTTCTTCATATTTTTTCTAAGGTTTTTAGTTTTTTTTAAAAAAAAATTATTTTATTTTTAGATTTTTAGGGTTTCTTTATTTTACACTTCGGGTAGTTTTTAGGGTAACTAATTAAAAAAAACATAAAAACTGAAAAAATATATATATTTTTATATTTTCATCAATAGATCAACCTAATTGCAGATAAATGATAAATTTAGATTTGAAATTTGATAGAAAAATAGATTGGATGATACACTCAGAATTTTATGAAAAAAATTAAAATTTGAAAAATAAATACCGCTAATAGTAGTTTTGAGATAAGTATACATCTATTTTTCACTTCACATTAGTTTATTAGGTTATGGACAAAAATGATAACGATTGAGTAAGTTTTCTCTCTCTAAAAAAAAGAAAAAAAATAAAAAAAAGTGAATAAAAAAATGGGGTGCGCCTGGTATAAAGGCAATAGCCTCAAGAGTGATAAAAAAATGGGGTGCGCTGGTATTAAGGCAATAGTCTTAAGAGTGAAAAAAATTATGATCCGAGTAATCGGGTACTTTGCGCCTAAGCAAACGTGAATATTCGCATGAAAGGTGAAATATTCTTAAAAAAAGACAAGAAAGAAAAAAAAAGAGAAAAAAATTTGTTATGAGAGAGGAGATGAATCATGAGTTAGAGTTGGAGTCCAAGGCCGAAGCAGACTAGCACATGTGCACGTAGATGTATAGGAGCCAATGGATTATCTGTTAGTGGGTATTGAAAGATAGAATTTAAATTTTTGATTAAAATGATAAGTGTATTTGATATGACACTCGATTTGAAAATTGATAATCTGAATGCGTTCTTGAGTTTGTATATTAGTGAGATTAATTGAAGAAAGTATATTAAAAAAAAGTTTCTTTTTGTATAAAATTTTTATTTTCTTGATTTTTTGTTATCTTTATTTTTCTTTTCTTTATTCCTTAATCTATTTTACTCACGAATTTTGTGGGTATATTCACTGCAAACCTTCACGAAACAACACTCGTCCACTAGGGTAACCTAAGGGTTTAAAAACTTGTTGCTAAGTGCAATTGTGATTCCTGCGAAAGTGAGTTAGGATTTTTCTTTTTCTTTTTTAGGTTTAGGTTTTTCTCGAGAACTAACAAAAGATAGATATGGGGGTATGATTATTATCAAAATTTACGTTTTTCCTCCCATATTTTATCTTTTTTTGTATATAAATAATTGCTACTCAGGTATATTTAGTATGTTTTTATAGATAATAAAAGATTCGCAAGGAAAAAAAATAAGAAGATGCAAATTTATCAAGAATATAAGCAAAGAAATTTAATTAAGGCAAAGACAAAAACTCAAGTGCAGTAGCAGAAACTTCAAGAGCATATTTGGCACAGATAAACCTTAAACTGGAAACATTCATGTACGAAATATTTGTAGAGCTCGGAATTATCTTCGAAACGAGTCCAAGAACAGATCAATCCGAGTTTGTATTCAAAAGTTATGGCTATTTTAGTAAAGCGATAAAGAGTGGAAAATCTGATCCAACGGGCTACAGGTGTGCTGAACTTAATTTCGGGTTTTGGATCCGAAAATTAGTATTTTATGCAATCTAATCTCAACCATTGTTTCTAATACCTATGAATTGAATTAAAATTATATATCTTGATATTAGTTTGTGTTGGATTAGGATCATATCTTTTGTATTGAGTTTGAGTAGGAGTAGGATTGTGTTTGGGTTATAAATAACCTATGAATCCTTGTAAATTGACGAGAGTTTTTTAGATGTAATTTTAGATATACTTTTTAATTAATAAAATTAAGGTTTTCTGAAGGGGTGATTGCCACAATACTGACTCCAGAGGTATTCTTTACTGTTCTTCAATTTTTCCTAGTTAATTCTCTTTTAATTGCTTTCTAGTTTAAATTTATATTGCTTTCTAGATTAGATTTAATTGTTTTCATGAATAAAACTATGACTTTGTTAACTAGAACTATGAATAGCTAATTTAGTTTAGCTCTAGGATGTAGATGAAACTAGAATTCACTAAGTAATTGCTCTCTAGTATTTTCTTCTTAAATAAAATAATAAAGATATGATTTTTCTATGAAAAAAATAAAATATAAGAACTCGTAGATTAATGCTTTGATATATTATATTTAAGTTGAGTTTCTTGATAGCCTATACTTAGTTAGGGTTTGGGTTGTTGATTTTTATCTTCTTCATCGAATTATCTAATGATCTACTTTGTTTTTATGAAAAAGTTGTATTTTTGATGCGTTATACTTGCATACCACTTGATAATTGTTCGCAGCAGAAATTCTTTGCTTTCCTTCCATCGAATTAATTTAAATTACAACGAAAGTGAACAAGAAAAAGAAAGAAAGAACAAACGAGAGGATTTTATATCTCAATCGCTCTCTTTTACAATGATTTGTGGGATCTGTGTGGCGATGGGATTTGTCGATGTAGTTCCTTTAGACTATCTGATGACGAACTCTTCTCTTGAATATGGCGGCTGACTATAGAACTGATCTCCTCAGGTCTTGATTCGTTCAAGGCTCTATGCGTAACTCGAACTTCACAAAAACTCCAGAAAAAGATGATCGATCATCTATAGATTGATCTACTATTGATTGATGATTTCTAAAGTCTCCTCAAAGAGGGTATTTATAGACTTTAGTGGTTATGAGAGTTTCCATAGGAATAGGAATAAAGATTTCCATAGGAATAGGAAAAAAAAATTTTTGTATTCATCAAGGATTCTAATCAAATATTTAATATTGATTTAAATCTCTTGAATTAGAATTCTGATTGGACTCAATTTGGATATTGGATAAGTCCAAATTTCAATCATAATCAATTTAGAATTTTGATTGGACTCAATTTGGGTATTGGATAAGCCCAAATCTCAATCACAATCAATTTGGAATTCTAATGAAATCTGCTCACACGGAGTTAATCTCACCAAAACGTGGAGCTAAGGATCCGAAAAGCAGAGCTATTGATTAGCTCCGCGTTTTGCTCAAACGCGAGGCTAAAATAGCCAATACGCGGAGCTACAGAGTTAACTCCACGTTCTGTTGTGGAAAATCCTTTTTACTTAGAAATTTTCACTGCCAACAGAACCCCCTCCAAAGTTTTCAAAATGGCTTAGAACTTAACAAATTTTGACATACTTTGGATCTTCAACTTGGTGATCAGGTTAAGATCAAGAAATTCGGCAGAGGTGCCTAATCGCACATGCCTGAAACTTTGATGGAGGCGGTTCAAGGCTCTCATGCGTAACCTGAACTGCACACGCCAACATGATCGGGTCATGATCATCAGATTTTGGTAGAGGCGCATAATTGCACATGCCTAGAGTTTGATTGGAGGCGGTTCAAAGCTCTCATGCGTAACTTGAACTGCACATACCAAAATGATCGGGTCAGGATCACCAGATTTCGGCCGAGGTGCCTAATTGCACATGCCTAGTCCAAGTGCTCGCACGCGTACTTGAACGGAGATGAGAATAATCCAAATCATACTGTTAGAGATAAGAGCTTAATAGGACAGGTCCATGGAATTTTTAGCAAACCCCCGGCTATAAATGGATTTGGTGAGGAACTTGATCTCCTCTTCCCGCCGCTTTAATAGGTAGTTAATTTCATACTTTTACCCCCAGTATGATAGGGTTAGCGAGGAACTTGATCTCCTCTCCCCGCTGCTTTAACAGCATTGGGCAATTTTTTTTTTTTTTACTTATTGCACCCAATTAGCCATTCCAATGGCTATTGAGAATATTAGAAGTATGATGTTTATCATCGTTAATATTTTCGGCACCCCTAGCCAAATTCGGCTGCTAGCTAATGAGAATCACTTTGTTACAGCTGTGGTTCGGAGCGTACCCTAGGGGCCAGCTTGCTTGTGCGGGCTGCCCATGCTTGGTGTCGATATTGACTTCCCTACTGGTACAGGGATTGCTCTGGCAGGGAACTTATTAGTTCCAACTACCAAAGTTGCCATATTTGCATAAACTTTCTTCTGTTCCTCTTTAAGTGTGAGAATTCCGGCTTCTATCAATGTCTGAATTTGGTTCTTAAGAGGATAGCAATTCTTAATTTAGTGCCCGACATTCCGATGGTACAGGCAATAGTTGGGGTCGTTGGTTTTACCAGTGTCTTTCGGTTTTTAATTCTCGGAAAGCTTCAACATACCCTTCCTGAGGAGGAGATGGAATAGAGTACATGTCTGCTCCGTCTTGAATGTATAAGTTCTATCTTGTCGGGGCCTATTTTGACCTGCACCTCTCGGATTCTGAGGTTTTAGCTTTGGATCTGCAACGGATACCATCACAGCCTTCCCTTTATTTTTAGGATTCTGTGGATATGGCCTGTTATTCGTAGAGTTTCTCGTGCTACGAGATTTCTCAATCCGGCGAATTATATCTTCCGCCTGCTCTCCCTGCTTTAACAGGTCTTTCCAATTCTTAGACTCTACAGCTCCCATTCTTATCAGCACGCCGGTCCTGAAATTATACTTGCAGGTTTCTACCAGGGTTTCCTGGGTCATACCGTCTCGACAATACACGGATTTTTCTCTGAAACGTTCAATGAAACTTTTGACCGTTTCTTCTTCTCCTTGTTTCGTTGTAAGGAGGGAATGAACCGATATTTCGGTATCATCCTCAAAAAAAGGTGCCAAGAACTGTTTCTCAACATCATACCAGTTATTGATAGTACCTGGGGGCAACTGCATGAACCATGTAAAGGCAGGCCCTCGTAAGGTACTTGCAAATACCTTGGTCATTATGGGATCATTTCCCATCAGATGATCTGCTTGCGATATGATGTAATAGATGTGCTGGTTTGGGGACCCCTTCCCATCATATAACTCCAATTTGAGGGGTTTATACTTTTCGGGATACAGTGCCAATTCCCATTCAAGCGGGTATGGTCTTGAAACCCCTGATTCTTTCAATTCTTTCTTCTGCATTAGGACATCCAGTTGGCTCTGCAATTTCTCGATCTTTTCTCCATGAGGATCATGGAAAGAGTATTTGTCATCATCCTCATGTGTCGAATAAGCATTTTCTTCTTTAGTTTCTTCATTTGTCCTAGGTGGCGGTTCCGAAGAAGTTTTAGCCTTATCATCGGCTATCTTCTGGGTATTTTCGACCACTTTTAGAAGCATTAATTTGAGGTCTTCGATAGCTTTTTGTTGGCTTAGAGTCATTTGTTTCTGAGCTTCCAACCTCTGGTCGACATCATCGGATTTATCCACCATATGTGATGCGAGCCTCCTTGGTCGAGAAGAAATGTATGAAAGGGAAGAGGCTATGGCTGAATTGTCAGAGTCATCATCGTAGGAATCTTTTGCAAGTCTCTTATAATCTCGAGGAGCGACAATACCTGACTTGAGTCGTGTAAGATGGCGAGGTTGTTCATCATCTGCATATGACTCGTGTCTTTTTTCCATGGCCTTCTTACCTTTACCGACCATATTTGAAGTCACCGCCTTTACCTCTTTTTCCCTGATTTGATATCTCAGATTATCCTTCCTCCTTTTCGGCGTATGAGACTCAGTTATTCTATTAAATAAAGAAATTCTTTTCTTATCACAGCAGCAACTATTCAGTACAGCTGATATTATTTGTTCGCAATGGCATGTCGAATGTGACTGAGTTTGACTCGTTTTCTTTTTACTCGTCAAATAATCTCTGAGATCAAGTATTTTAGAAAATAGAGAATTTTCAGTTATATTTTGGACATGGGGCCCACTTGGCTGATGGAGGAGTCCAGGAGCCTGCTGTAACCCCCCATGACTGGTGGCATTATCTGTGCTATACTTGTCAACCTTTATTCTGTATAATGACTGATTTATGCAGGGCTGGGACATAGCCTCCCGTTTTACGCTAGCCTCGCATTTTACGCTGACTGGGCGTTTTTGCAGAAGTTTAACTTCTGTTTGTTTAACCTCGCGTAAAGGAGTATCCTCACACGCTGGCATTATTTTGTGATTAGCGCAAGAATCCTTGGCTTCGCGTTTAACGCTTGGCTCAAGTTTTTGTTCAAGTTCAATAGCCTCGCATGAGGAGTTTTTACTACATGCTCGCTTATGCTCGCGTTTTACGCGAGTTTTGGCACTTTGGCCAGTTTCATAACTAAATTCAGTAATCTCGCGTGGAGACAATCCATCACACGCTGGTCTGAAGTTAGCTTCACGATTTATGCGAATTTTGGTACTTTGATTAATTTCATAGTTAAGTTCCGTAGCCTCGCGTGGAGGGCCATCACACACTGGCTTAGCTTTGCATTTAACGCGAATTTTGGTATTCTAATTTATTTCAGAGTTAAGTTCAGTAGCCTCACGTGGAGAAAGTATATCACACGCTGGCTTATATATCCTTGTGATTTACGCAAGTCATAACTTCGCGTTTAGCGTGATTTTTGTGATTAACGCAAATTTGCCAATCATCTTCGCGATTTACGCGGAGCTGAGAAATCTTGCGATTAATGCAAGTATTTCTGGCTTCGCATTTATCGCTAAGCTCAGTATTAGCCTCGTGTGGAGAATCGCACGCTGGTTTTAAGGAAATTTTATCCCGCGTTTATCGCGAGTGTCAAAAATTTTGCGTTTATCGCAAGTCGTACTGGTTTCGCGTTTATCGCTAAGCCCAGTAAGAGCCTCGCGTGGAGAATCACATGCTGGTTTTAAGGAAATTTTATCCTTGCGTTTATCGCGAGTATCAGAAATTTTGCGATTAATGCAAATCTTACTGGCTTTGCTTTTATCGCTAAGTCCAGTAATAGCCTCGCGTGGAGAATCACACGCTGGCTTGTCCTTGCGATTAACGTAAGTTGCAGCTTCACGTTTAACGCGATACTAACTGGTCTTGCAATTAACACGAGCCAGTTTGCAAGGGACCATAGCCTCGCATTTTATGAAGTTAGCCGGCGTTTAATGCGGGCTTTGAGGGTCTTTCGCCTAGCTCTCTGATTTCTATTTTGGAGTTGGGTTCTGGTTAGTCCAGTTCCCATGCTTTCTTCGGCAGTAGAGAGGCCATCCTCTGCTAGGGTTTCCTGCCCAAACAACGGCTCTATAGCCGCAGTCTCCAAGGATCCCCGTTCATCGGTGGATACCTTTTTACCCGTTCCTCGGGTATTGGAGCGCACGTGACGATAGTGTCGCGTTTCGTTCAGATTACCTGATTCAGAGGAGAGATACTCCTCATATTTCTACTGGTCGATTTGAACGACTAGCATATCTACGTCGGATCCGATTCTCTCGATATCATATTACGCCACGATCTCTTCTTTGGTGAAAAAGATGTCTCCCACTGTGGTCGTCAGTTTGTTCGCAGCAGAAATTCTTTACTTTCCTTCCATTGAATTAACTTAAATTACAACAAAAGTGAACAAGAAAAAGAAAGAAAGAACAAACGAGAGGATTTTATATCTCAATCGTTCTCTTTTATAATGATTTGTGGGATCTGTGTGGCGATGGGATCTATCGATGTAGTTCTTTTGGACTATCTGACGACGAACTCTTCTCTTAAAGGTGGCGGCCGACTGTAGAACTGATCTCCTCTGGTCTTGATTCGTTCAAGGCTCTATGCATAACTCGAACTTCACAAAAACTCCAGAAAAAGATGATCGATCACCTATGAATTGATCTATTATTGATTGATGATTTCTAAAGTCTCCTCAAATAGGGTATTTATAAACTTTAGTGGTTATGAGAGTTTCCATAGGAATAGGAATAAAGATTTCCATAGGAATAGGAAAAGAAATGTTTTGTATTCATCAAGGATTCTAATCAATATTTAATATTGATTTAAATCTCTTAATTTAGGATTCTGATTGGACTCAATTTGGATATTGGATAAGTTCAAATTTCAATCATAATCAATTAGGATTCTGATTGGACTCAATTTGGGTATTGGATAAGCCCAAATCTCAATCACAATCAATTTGGAATTCTAATGAAATCTGCTCACACGGAGTTAATCTTACCAAAACGCGGAGCTAAGGATCCAGAACGCGGAGCTATTGATTAGCTCCGCGTTTTGCTCAAACGCGAGGCTAAAATAGCCAATACGCGGAGCTATAGAGTTAACTTCGCGTTATATTGTGGAAAATCCTTTTTACTTAGAAATTTTCACTGCCAACAATAACACATGCTTAGAACACTTAAAGTAAATATTAAACTAAAAAATTACTTTTTTATGATAGAAGAATATAATAGAAGTAAATACATGGTTGAAAACTAGTGGATTCTAGATCCTAGGCTAATTAGAATAACTCTCAAATCCGACTTAGAATTCTTCATTAGTTCGTTGGACTATAGAATTAGTAAGAATTGCAAAACATCTGAGATATCTGAGGGACGACCTGTATAACGCTACAACCGATACTGTACACTTGCAGTAAATTATCACATCAGCATGCCACCCTTGAAATTCAAGGATCATGTAGTGAATATGGGACTTGGATCCATTATGTAATTATTCATTGTATGAACAATGTTATTTTAATGAAATTCTTAATTATTGTGATGTTTTTCTCATATTTATGTGCACCTTAATTTTGAGAAAATTCATCTGTGTTGGACCAAGAATGAACATAGGGTTTATTCATTAAAAAATTGTTGCCACATAAATTATAATATTTAAGAAATAAATACATTGTAATGCATGAAAGGTAATACTCGTCATTAGAGGATCTGTCGCCATGATTCATGTATTTATTACTTAAATGCAGATTATCGATGGGTTTAAGATGGGACATTGGATTAGAAGTGTAGACCAAGTGGGAGAATGTTAACTGTTTCTCATGGCGACCGTTCTGAAAAATGTGTCTCAAGCCCCCCTTCATTTTAGGAGCTTTTGAAATCTCCCCATGATAATCTAAAAGAGTGGTTTATTTGACACGTAGCTACCAAATACTTGATGGGAGCTTGGCTATAAATACTACAGTTTGGCACCCAAACTCACTCACTTAATTTCCTTCAGTTTAACACCATCTAGTGCGAGTAAGCAGTGTTTGGAAGTGCCAAACGAGAGAGAAAAACAGCGTACGAATGTGAGCAGCACCAATGGCTAGAGGTACCATTCTTGAGCACTATGATTTTTATTTTATGATCCTTTAGTATTTATTCCGCATTATAGAGTTGTTAGCAAGCTTTCAGAGGTCGCATGAGCAATATTTATACCATTTGGTTGAGGTATAACAGCATAAGTAAATCGATAAACAAAACCAAGGCTATTGCATAATACATATTTGATAAATTCAGAATCATTATCAATTTGTGGACGTACATACAATACTATTTTAAACTGGATAAACCATGAAAACTGATGTTTCTAATTAAAAGATTGTAAAACGCATACTTAACTTAAATCACATTCAAATATCATAGTGTACGAAGAAAATTATTATTAATGGT
Organism: Dracaena cambodiana; assembly: GCA_036321105.1. Taxonomy (NCBI): domain Eukaryota; kingdom Viridiplantae; phylum Streptophyta; class Magnoliopsida; order Asparagales; family Asparagaceae; genus Dracaena; species Dracaena cambodiana. The sequence goes on from JAYEPQ010000003.1 coordinate 75,198,635, forward strand.
TAAAAAAATGACGACGAGCGAGAGAAAGTAGGTATGGAGTGTGAACTATTTTTTTTAGAGAGAAAAATACACCTTGTAATTCATTTAATCTCGCTCATTGGATTAGCTTTTTCAATGATATAGGAAAATGACGGAAAAAGAGTTCTACTACCGTAGTAAGTTTCTGAGTAGATAAATATATTTTACATAAAGAGACACATCAGAAAAAAAGAAATTGGGAATACGAGTAACTTAACCAATACATGAAATGAGTATGACTCTACCGTTCTCTAGACATACAAATTTATTCTAGAAAAAAGAAGGGTGGGAACTGAGATATGATAGTAATAAAGATGAATATGAAATAATTATTTGTTCATTTGCCTATGATCAAAGAAAGATGCCCCGACATATAAAAGAAAATAACTTTATTTCTCTGGTAAATTGGTCTCATAATTAACATAGTAACTATAGTTTTATCTTATTGCTAATGATGAGAACTGAACTCAACACCATTTACTTAGATGAGTAATGCTCTACGGTACAGACTGTGTAATACTGTAAAAAGAAGGGGGAATATAACACTCCGAACTCGAGAACTCTAATATCTGATATGAGATAAGAGCTAGTAAATGTATAAAACTAATTCTAACTAGTCTTTTGGGAGGAGGAATTCGTAACTAATTATAAACTATTTAATTTTTATAATTTAATAAGAGAATTAACATATTTTTATGAGAGTATGTTGTTTGCGGGAAGCGTTACACAATGCATGTCCTCTTTCCCATTATGGATCATGCAAATTTGATCGATCGATCTACCTTTATAACTCATGACTCCTGCCATGCACACCACATAGCCATTATGGCATGCATGCAGTCGCAATAATAATCAGCTCAGATGTGTTAGAAATTTTGAACGACACGGAGCTTCACATAGGAGAAGATAGTACGTACTCCAAGCTATATCATTCTCTTGAAGAAGAGATGATATTAGAAGGTCCCATATAAATATAATTAATTAATTTGCAGTGGCACGCCAGTAGATGCCAAATGCAAAGCTTGATCATATATAGTCCCGGACTCGGACCGTGCATGCATGTATGTCCCCATGCTGCTGTGCTTCTTGTGCTCGATTGCTGCAGGTTGCTGCAGGGTGGGTGGTCGGCTATTTATTGTTTTTTATTATAATTGCAATTGAGAAAGATTCAGATGTTGATGGTGACTTAGCATATGCGTTGTTCCCTAGGGCCCGTAAGTTGTCCTTGCTGATCACGTCGTTGGACTTTTGATTGGAGATGAAATCATTCTCATGCTTAATTTCTCTTGTTTCGCGTGATTAATTATATATGTAGACAACAATTGGTATTTCATGTAGAGTGCGATTGCATCATGCTAAGTATTTGCAATAAGAACTCTAATTTATGCCGACTCTCTACCAATATACGGTAAACGAGTAGGTGCAAGTATCGACTACATATTTGGTTTGAATATATTAAAGTTTTTGATAGAATAACAAAAGTAAAAATAGTTTATTATTGATACAGCTTTCTTCCGAAAGAAATGCTAGTTACGATTACTTAATGGATTTATTAGAATCATAATAAACTACTCTAGTTATTATCTCACATCCGAAGTGGGATTACATTCTCCTTCCTTTTAGAATCTAACGTTTTCGTTAGAGAGCACAATAATGCGTTAACACTTCACCAAGCAGTATGAGATTTTAAAAGTAGCCTCTATCGATTTTGAGAAATGGTTCCTACAGATTCAAGAGGTGGACCCCACTTCTGTATGACACGTATAGTACTTAGGTCTATGTAGCAGTTAGTTTCACACAACTTTGGCTATTGTCTGGCTTTGATACGACTTGAATACCTGTCATGCCCGCTACCGATATGCAGTAAATAAGAATGTACAAGTACCGGTAATATATTCGGTATGAATATGCTAAAATCTTCGGTAGAATAATAAGAGTTAAAATAGTTTATAATTAGACACGAATTCCTTCCCCAGAAAGGCTACCTACGATTACTTAACTTAATGACATCATTAAAATCACTCATATTTGATATGGAACTACATAATTTGCTTTGGAAGAAACTTCAAATTTAATAATTGTAGCGGATGCTTGGTCTGACAAACAAAGAGATGATCTTGTAGATGATTTAAATATAAGAATATAAATCTATCATGGTGAACAAAACAAAATCATACGACAGACAATGATTTAACTAAATATTCAAGAGCTCCGACTGAGCCAAAACAAGGTAAAGTCACTCCAATCAAGTCCTATCTAAGCCAAGTTTGAGCCAAGTCTAACGAGCCCTATATAAGCCGAATTAGAACTGAGCTTAACGATCCTAAAACCCAGTCCAAGCTTCAGAAGAGCTACGCATGAACAAGCTATGTTCATGTTCTTTCATTTACTTCACTGAATGAGGATCCTTACTCACGCTTGGTACATTGAGTTATTAACAAGTTAATTTGAATGAATTTTTATGGAATCAAGCTCGATCTAGTCAACCTTTCGAGTTTTTTTATAGCCTTTGTCATCCTTCTACACACGCAAAAACAGTAACTCTTGCCTTCTTATCTATATAGATCTAGATTATATCTAGATTGCTCTGATATAATATTGAAAGTCTCTTCTACTGCATCAAAACTCCGAAATTGTGGTGAGGATTGAGAAAAATTATTTTATATCTTAACATATGAAACACATTATAAAGCAAGTTATAAATCAGACTCAAAACTGGAACTTAACCCGACAACACTATCAGGGCTTGTGCATCAACCCATCCGACCAGTGAACTGGTCTTTTGCTTGCTTTTGCTGTGATCCAGTCAACTGGACAGTCACCTGCTTTGCTGAAGCAGCTGCAACTTCAGCCTGATTCTTTCTTTCTTGCTGGTTTATGTTCATCTTTGGCAATCTCTGTTGCTTGGAACTTCATCAATACAAAGACCAAAACCCAACCAAAAATCCTCGATATTTTGATTAGTATCATGCATATTGACTCTTTAATACTAAGATTTAACAGGCACTTCTACTGTTCAGAGATATTAAAAAGAGTAGTATTGTTTTGGCGAGACATTACTCTTCTAGCTAGCATGGGAATGAAAGATGAAACTAGAATTTCTCATCACAACTCGTGTGTTTTTTTTTTTACCAAGGCTATTGAATTCCCCTTCAATTGATATTAGATTTTTCTACTTGTATATCCCTAAATTTTGAAGTATTTACGTACATATTTCTAACTCCATATTCGCCCTAAATCTCATAACCTATTATATATACCTTTCGTGTTAATGAAACATTATTAAGCAATAATAGGTTTGGTGCTTTCATCTCATAACAAGAACTAGCTGAAATTTTAGAAATGACCCTAATGACTATCATATTAAAGACTTTGTCTAAGCACTCTAGAGATTAGTGGCAAGAATTATTCACGAACATATGTAATTGATATAATGATACTTCCTCTCATATGGGTATAATGACATCTACCCATATTCTTATTTTTCTTACACTAATGATACCTATAATGCATCATAGGTATCCGTTAGACATCAAGAACACCTTCTTTCAAGGTGTATTTTATAAGGAGGTGTATTTTATAAGGAGGTGTATATGGAGCAACCCCTTGAATTTATTACTTAGAAATTATAAGCAATAAAAAGAGTGTAAAAAATAAAAAATAAAAAAATTCTATGAATTGGCTTAGAAGATTCTTGTGGTAGTACAAGAGTTTGGTCTTCATCAAGTATAGAATGATCACTCAATTTTTATTAGTCTTTATCAGAGAAGACATAGTTATTATAGGAGATGATGCAAATGGGATCAATGATTTTAAGTTATATTTGCAACAGAAATTTCGTACAAAAGACCTTAAATTTTTGCGTTAGTTTTGGGATATTGTAGGGGCGAGGTATAAGAAAATAATATCTCAGTCTCAAAGAAAATATGTGCTTGATATGCTTTAAAAGACAAACATGCTAAGGTGTAGACTAAAATATACCTAAATGGATTCAAATTCTAAACTGCTACCATATAAGAGAAACCTTTTGAGAAATTGAGGACGTTACAGAAAATTTATTTGGAAGTTAAAATATCTTATAGTAAAGTAGTGAAACATTTATAGCACACCCAATGAGTATTGTAAGCCAATTCTTATCTGCTTTATGAACGAGTTATTGTAATATTATAATTCAGATACTTAGAAACTTGAAGTTCATTAGATTATGGTCACTATAGTGTATGATAATATTATGAACTGAGAGAGAGAATGAAAAATAACTTTGTTTCTGAGGTTTATCTAAATTGTACAATGGTCATCCTTTTATAGGTGAAGGGGAAAAACATAAAAGGTAAAAAAAAACAAAAGAATATACAAATTAATGCTAATTACATAAAATTCTCAATCACATAATCTGCCTAAATTAGATTATTGATCAAATATTAGAGGATTTGTCATATATCATGAGATATGCTAATAGTGTAGATACGTTCTCTCAGATGCATATTGGACATGATCATAATTGAAGATTAAAACAAAAAATTCTTTTATTGGAGGAAAGTTGGTCTCATGAAAGAGTAAAAACTCGAAGTGTGATATCTAGGGCAAGTGCGAGTTAGAGTATCAAGACATAACTAATACTTCTTGTGAGCAAGTTTGAATTCGAGATCTCGCAAGTGAGTTAGATTTTGCCTTTACTTTACCTATGCAACTATATTGTAACGATCAAATTGCTACTCATATTTTCAAAAATTGTGCATTTCATAAGCAAACGAAGCACATTAAGTTAAATTATTATCCTACTAATTAAAAAGAATGTTACGAAGGAGAAGATCCTTGACACCAAGCATGTCTCATCTATCATTTAGTTAGTAGATTTACTGACTAAGCCTCTTGAGAAGTCAAGAATTCAAGTTTATAATTAACAAGGAATATTAAGAATAAAATATGTAAATAATTTTCTTTATAATGACAAAAAAATATAAGTAAAGTGAGAGTGAGAATTTAGACGATCTTCTACCGTTTCTCTTGAATATCTCTCTCTCTTTCATTTTCCATAATTCTAAAGTCTAACCCTAACTAATTCTAACTCTTATGATTCTTTCATGTTCTCTTTTATCTCAATTCCTACCTATGTTTTCATCATAGTTTACTAATTTAAACTTTTTGACACATAAGTCTTTATAATATTAGACAAGCATTTATGTAACGCCCTATTTCTCAGAAGGATACGGAAACAGAGTGCGTTATCGGCGGGCACGTGTAAGTCGACGTGCACGAGACCTATAAGTATGTAAAAAAAGAAATGAATAGAACTGAATACTAGTCATCTAGTAGGATCTTGGAAGTTAGTCTATTGCCATATAAAAGAGAATATATACATGTCTAAAATAAGAAACAACAAGTACAATACTGATACAAAAGTTGGAAATAAAGTTCCAAAAGGGTGATACATACCAAACCAAAAATACAAAAGCGGAGGCCTAGAAATCTACTGCTACTCGGCCTGCTTCAGAAAGTACAGATCGTGGCAGATTCTGGTTCACATTTTCCGTACCTGAGCGTGTGGGGGAGCTCAGGGTCAAACCCGGCAAGTAAAACAATAAGAAATAGGGAGTGTGTAATATAAACAAATAAGTAAAGTACGAGTGTGGATATGAAAGTATGCACTTATGTGGAAATTATTAAATGATCAAGTAACGATATCAAGTAAGAATGTATATGCATATCAAGTCTAAATTAATATATTATTTTTGTTTATGTTTTGAACTAAGTGGTGAAGAAATAGACTCGTATCGTAGGGAGTGTGCAATATGTACTAATAAGTAAAATATGAATTGATGTAAAATAGTAATGATCAAGTAAAAATATCATACAAGGATATACATGCATATCAAGTCTAACTTAATATCATATTTTATTTTATCTTAATCTAATTGGTGAAGAAATAGACTCGTATTGTAGGGAGTGTGCAATATGCACTGACAAGTAAAATATGATATGATGTAAAAGGCATATGCACATGTATGAGAAACAGTAATGATCAAGTAAAAATATTAGACAGGGATATGCATGCATATCAAGTCTAATTTAATATCATATTTTATTTTATCTTAAACTAATTGGTGAAGAAAAAGACTCGTATCGTGAAAATACCCGTGCATACCCGGGACCCGACCAAGATGTTGGCGCTGAACCAGCCGTGCCGCTAAGCACTCAAGCAGATACCGATACTGAGTGTTCGGTCGTCCCATCAACATGGACTAAATAAAAGATGATGGCTCAGTACTATCCGGGCGCCCCCGTGGATGGGCCCCTATTTCGGTTGCGCAACCTATCCTAAATCTTTCACGATACAATATTTATCCACCCTTTAGTTCTTCCATAACACAAGATTTCAAGTTATATTACATGAAAATCAATTCGGAATATGATGAACTAATCATATCAAGGTTAATACATATACTTATCTAGTAACAAGCAAAATGTGGTCCATGTCAAAATCAAGTTAACAGGCAAGTTAGGATCCATGGCATTATTAAGACATGTGTATGTACTAATAAGGGAAATCCGGCATATTTTCATGTATCTTGTACAAATAATTAGTATGTATATGTCAAGGCAAGTATGGTAGAGTGTCAAAATCAAGTTAATAGGCAAGTCAAGATCTCTGGCATTATCAAGATATGTGTATGTACTAATAAGGAAAATCCGGTATAATTTCATGTATTGTACAAGTGACTAGTATGTATATGTCAAGGCAAGTATGATAGTGTTAAAATCAAGTTAACAAGTAAGTTAGGATCTATGGTATTATCAAGACATGTGTATGTACTAATAAGAAAAATTCGGCATATTTTCATATATGTTGTACAAGTGGCTAGTATATATATGTTAAGGTAAGCGTGATAGTTATAGAATACTAGAATGTGTTATGGAAATAATAATCATGTATGTAAACCACACATATATACAATTATGCATATAAAAATGTATGGTGTAAAAATATCTTTGATGATCATGCATGTGAATCATACATATACAATTATGCATATAAACACATATTAGGTAAGTGGGTACTAAATTGTAAAAATAGAAATTAAATAGGCTTAACACTATTATAACGATTATTTTAACAATGTATGAATTTTCCAAATTCTAGAATGATTTCATGGTATGGAAAGTAGCAAATTTATTAAATCTTACTAATGTATATATTTTTCAAGTAAACATGGATTAGAATAAAAAGAATTATGACCTAACATAATATCTCGTATAAAAGAAATATTTTAACAATTTAATGTATAAACTTATTTGAAATCTTCTCTTTAAAACATGATTATGATTACTTTTATATATATATATATATATATATATATATATATATATATATATATATATATATATATATATATATTTTCTAATCGCAAGTGGAAAATAATTTTTAAATCATTATATTATACACAAAGAACTTATATAGAAAACTTCAAATTTTTATCCAATATGATGAACATTCATAATGGTGGCATTTTTATAATGGGGTATTTACTGGTTTGTCTCTCAAATCTTTATATATTATGATTTAGTCCCCCAAATCTTCATATTTAGGATTTAGTTCCCCAAATCTTCTAAGTTACTACAATTTAGTCCCCCTCCCTAACTTCTTTTAATTTTTGACCTAATATTACAATTTTACCCCTTCTTATTCATTTTTTCTCTTCCTCATTTCTTCTCCTCCTCTCTTCCTCCTCTCTTCTCCTTTTCTTCATTATTCCTCTTCTCTTCTTCTTCTCTCTTCCTCCTCTCTTTTTCCAATAAAGAAAAGAGAAGGAAGAGAGAAGAAAGAGAAAAGAAGAATAATGAATAAGAGGAGAAGAGAGCAGGAAGAGAGGAGGAGAAGAGAGAAAAAGTGAAAGAATGAATAAGGAGGGGTAAAATGGTAATATCAGATCAAAAATTAAAAGAAGTTTGGAAGGGGGACTAAATTGTAGTAACTTAGGAGATTTGGGGGACTAAATCCTAAATATGAAGATTTAGGGGACTAAATCATAATATATAAAGATTTGAGGGACAAACCAGTAAATACCCCTTTTATAATTTAAAAATTAAGCATATATTTTTACTTTACAACTTGTAGTTTAAGAATGAGAGACTATAAATAAAATGATAAATTCGATACATAAACATAGAGTAAAGTGTAAAAATCATATTTTTATTTTCCTAGAATAATCATTGAGATTTTTGTATAGAGATATTATCTTTTTAAGTTTTAACAAATCAAGATTCTAAGTTAACCATAAACAATTAGAGTTAGAAATAAAACATGAGAGTGGATGTGATTTTACTCGCCTTGATGAGTAGGAAGATAAGCCTATTTTGAGACTAAAGAACTTCTTCTCCTTTTCTTCTTCTTCTCTTTTCTTATTCTTCTTCGCTTTTCTTCTTATTCTCTTGAGTTGGAGTAAAAAAAAATAAAAGGAAGAGAAGAATGAAAAATAAAGGAGTAAAAATAAATGAAAGGAAGAGAATAAAAAGATATAGATAAAAGAGAGATATGAGAGTAATATGATGGTTTGTCATACTTGGCCAAATGACAAGCATGGTGAAGGAGGTATGGGTGAATAAAAACGAAATAGGAATAGGACAAATGACTAATAATAATAGGTTATTAAAGTTGTTTAAAGTTATAATTTCAAGTTAAACTAACCCAAATAAAGTCAAACTTCATCTTTACAAGTCAAAAGAAAAGAGACTAGTAAAAATATGTGTAGGACCCACCGGTGATTAAAATAATATTATTTTAAGTGACTATCTTAAAAATTTCAAGAAAATCACAAAAATATAGATAAATGAGACAAACACAACACATTTATTTTGGGATTAATCTGATATCAAGAATGTAAATTATGATGAAATTAGGTTGTTACAATTTATCATTGACAATCATCAAAAACTTGTTTATTTACCTAATTCCTTTTCATATGACTTTCCAAGCTAGTTAGTATTTGGGTTAGTGTTGGAGGTCCTTCCATATGATCAATCACAAAGAAGAATGAGTGACTATAATATCCCAACTCGAATGGTTCTACATTGGATATGAGACAAAATTTATTGTGGTTTATAATGATATCTACGAACCTATAAAGTAATTAGATATCTACGAACCTATAAAGTAATTAGCTAGCTTCTTTGAAAGAGAAATCCGTGAATGATTATAAACTATTTAACTCAACTCTTGTTAATTTGTCAAAACCTTTAACATATTCACACCGAATATGTACAAGTGACAAAGTCTCAAAAAGAAGCTTTCCTTAGATACATACAGATTCTGGATACATTGTGTTTTTCCCCCTTACAATGGATATTAGAAGACCTCTCTCCTGATCTACTTGAACAAATACTCCCTATTATTGAGAATCTCTTTATTAAAATTTGCATGCCATCTACACAACACTGAGCAACATACAAAAGGATCGTGCGAGCTTAAGTTGGCTGGCCATCTCATTAATTATTACGCGCACGCACTGCAAAAACTTGACAAACTTCAATCAGATCCATCCAAAAGAAACTCTAGCTATAGCTCGATCTCACTCTCCTGTTCTTGACAATGTAGTAGTAATCTTGCAATCATCTAATAGCTTTCAATTGTTGGCCAAACAACTGTTGATAGTATTTGAATCCTTCATCACCACCACAACTCTTTCTTTGTAGAACCCTTGGCTCCTTTGGAACTGTAAGAGGTCTGGTGGATCTGACAAATGCAAATTAAGGAAATAAAATGAGTTATTGAAAGTTACATATAGGGAATACCGTGTATGAGCCGCCAGTATAGATAAGTTACATGAGTGTAAAAAGATAGTGATTCTATTGCTTTTCTAATCAAAATTATTTTGGGATCATAATCTTCACCTCAATAACTTCGTAAGGATCAAATTTCATGAATCTTGGAATTTTTTTGCCACTCTATTAAGTGAATACAAAATATTGTATTAAATAAAAACTGTTAATTTTGTATATATTTGAGCAAAGAATAAATCAAAACTAAAATCTAAAAAATTGAAAATGAGTGAACCCTAGAGGATTGAGATTAGAATGCAAGAAAATATTTCGAAAAAAATTATCGGAAATGGACTACAACTCATGTAACTAATGTGAGCTGTAAGCTCATTTCCAATATTCTTATATATATATATATATATATGAGTCGGCAACTCAGATAAGTTATGTGAGTCAGCGAGGAAAAAGCAATGATTTTATTATTTTTTTTTAATTTTTTTAATATTATGATCTCTACATTCCTATAAATTTTGGATTTTATTTATCCCTTCATCGATGAAGCGGATACAAAATGTTGTATTAATTGAAAATCGTTAATTTTGTATCTATTTGATAGAAGACCAAATCAAAAGTAAACTCCAAGAAATTGGTGGCTTGAGACTATTTTTATCAGGATAATTATAAGATTGTTAAGTAAGTTACGACTCTAAATTTTTTTTTTTTCAAAACTTTTTTCTTCGTACTTGGCTAAATAGATCTATCCAGGAAAAAAATGATGATGACTTAAATGAAAGGGGCTATGTTCATGTCGAAGTACATACTTCACCTTGTTTCTAATGTAATCTTCAATAAGACAATGTATTTTAGCGCTACATATAATTCTTTCTTCAATTGAATTTAATGAATTATATCAATGAAGGTCTTTTATAGAGCTACATAAATAAGATGTAATTTAGTATTTGGAATTAATAAGGCAAATAATATTACCCTCACTTTAGATTGTCTCAAATTATCCAGATGGCATGATTTTATGATAAGTAATATGAGTACATTTATAAATGGTGCTATTATATAGCTATGTTAGTTGGGCGGAAAATATAACTTTATTTAGATATGAAACAAAGAATTATGTGTGTGAACGATCTAAACCGTTGATTATAATTTCCATGCTCTAAATAGATGTCAAACACTTTTTTTTTTTAATCATTGATCAAGAGGCTTTATTTATTTTATTGTTGAAAAACCATTCATTTTGTACATATCCAATATACGGCTAAAATTTACCTAAAATGCATGATTTTTTTTCTTTTTATATACCATTATTTTTTAACGTGGAGATCACAATTAACAGCTTGGATCTTTAACGAATACTATCTATGTTGAGATTTAGGGTGTTTGCATAGACAAATCCCTTATGGCATCACCTTAGGTACTTTCTCTCTCTCTCTCTCTATATATATATGATGTAATTTCTCAGACAAATAGAAGTATAAATGCTAAAAAAAGTTGAAGTTAATCAATTGCATGCGAACTTCTTATTACCTTTCTCCTCATTTACTTAATAATGAATAAGTGAATATTAATGATTGAACTTCTAATTAATTAGCGTATGTGCCTTCTTAATTAATTTCTGAAATATTCTTTTTCTTAGCATCTCGCTGCACTACCTCTGTGGTAAAAATGGTCTATCAAACAGAGGCATCAACTGGGCTTTTGGGACCATTTCCTTCCTCAACATCTTGATCTCCTCTTCTTCGATAACCTGCAACAGTCATCACGTGATCAGTACTATACTAATTTAGCTTTTGATCAGTTACTGAACTTCTGATCTGATACTTTTTGGATTTTCTCTTCGAACCGTCTAAGAACTTGGAGAGAGTAGTTCTTGCTTGCAACGAGATCATTGAACCCAGCTCGCCTGGCTGCTCTCTCCTCCGTGTGAAGCTTAAAATTCACTGGCCTCGCTGCAGGCTTTGGTAAATTCTGCAGCATATCAACTCTTAGAGTGCGGTGCGTGTGTGTATGTGCGTGTGCACGTGCGTGCAAGAGAGATACTATACACTGACTGTACCTGTGGCTTCTCTTTGGCAACTGACTCTCTCACCTTTCTAACAAGAGCTTGATCCTTTGCTTGCCCACGTTGCTATCAATCAGAAAATAAGTTGAGAAAAGGTGTAATAGATATGAACTGGATATACAAACATGCTAATAATTTTAGCAAAAAAGAGAGAAGAAAGTGATGTTATGTTACTGTTGATGCATGTAGTGAGCAACCGACCATACAAATTTGTGAACATGAATGCATGCATGCACGTCGATATCATTTAGTACAGCAATTTGGTTTGGTGCTCGGGCTTGAGAGGTCGTTGTCTGAATGAAACAGCGAGCTACTGCCTCCTCAGGAGTCAGTACTGATAGACATTGAGACTTTCGTGCAGCCAACCTTTATTTGTTTGTAAATATTTGGAGATAGAATCCAAGAGAAAGGAGCCAAATCGATACGTGACACGATATAAAGGATGAATTCGCTTTTTACCTAAAAACTAAAACTATCATAATCGTTACAAGCATAAAAGCAAAATGATCAGTGCTCGATCGCCAGTTTTAGCCCTAGGTCGACTGAGGGACTCTCTATGATCGTGTTAGAAACTAGTGAGTTTGTGGATATTGGTACTAAATTAAGTATAATTTATGAGGGCAGTGCGGAAATGAGAGAGGTATTCATTGTTCGAATGTGCGGAAAGATCAATATCCATCACCGTCGTAGCAACTTTAGAAAAGATAAAACATTTAACGTTGATTTCACATAGATATATTGTTGCTTTCTTTCAAGTTAAAGAATCTCTTTCTAGTTACTCTAAAACTTAAAATAGACGTGTGATACATATTTCTAAGCGAACGTGAACACATTGCATAGTTCATCCAATATAGGCTAGCATCTGCATCTCGTCCATGTCCAGGTGAGAGAAGATCAGAGACGAGCACCAACCACCCTAATACTAATCGATTTGATTTCATTACAAATAATAAATACCTCAGTGTGGAGTCTGAAGGGCAAAGCCCGGGCATCTCTTGCTCCCCTTCTGTTCATGGAACTGGCCATAGAGAACTTGTGTAGAATAAGGATGGAGGAGAGAAGTTTAGTTAAATTACCGAAAACAATCTAAAATGATTAGCTAAAAAGGAGCAAATTATGAATAAAACCTTTGGGGAAGAGAAGCTGCTGGGGTCCTCCATGTGAGCAAGGGTGCACTATGTTGGCAAGAGCCAGCACAAATGTTAGAATTTATCGACTCGCACAATGAACAAGAGATCAAGCAAGTAGTTTTCACTTCTGTTGCCACTTCACTTTGCCTCCACAAATATTTTCCCATTGATTGATCCAACTCTCTTAACAAACAGGCAGCGCCCTGCTCACCAAACTTTCTGATGCAACCTTAACATCAAGCAGCATATCATTCTAACAACCTCTACTTTTAAATCTCTGACTGATGAACCCCCACCCCCCCTTCTCCTCTCTGAGAGAGGATATCCAGGAGGGACCAACGATCGACGATGGTTCTTAATCGGAAGTAGTTAACGCGTGCATGTTGTCTGGCATCAAATCAAGCAACAAACTGATATCGACTAAAGAAAATTCATGGTACATGCCTGAAAATACAGTAACAAACCCAACAGTGACATTTCTATAGTTAACTGTCATTTCCACTTTCGCAAGAATTAGGCACTAAATTATCGTATATTTTAGAAACATATCAAATAAAATTTACGATAACTACCGAGGTCCTAAAAGGAAATACTGTAATAATATTGGACTATGCAACTGCAACAAATTCAATGGTGATACTTCCAAATCCTTCGGCATTGCAGTTTAGTAAGGATTAGGCCTAGAGCACACCAATATATGAATATATACTAAATAATATTGAACTACACTCGTTGTATTATCCGGCTGTGCCCCAATTGCATACATATTTAGAAATTTAATGAATAATATTTAGGAGAACTGCTAACTCAAGAAAGAAAATCATTCGGTATGCTTTGAACAAAGCTGTATCTACGTCGCATTTAGGAGAACCACCAAATTGAAGAAGAGAGTTCTTGCGAAGAAAATACTATATATACACCCTTCTAAAAGTATTTATTGTGTCAGCGTACAGAATAATGCAGGTCTTTGCATGATTACAAGACCTTTATACACAGCATAATTATACGAGGACTTACTAGAAAATGGCATCACGATGATGATGAATTTAGCAATAAAGTTCATAATGTATCTTAGAAAGCAAGATCTTCATAACTTTTTGGAGCCTAATGTGGAAAGTCCTAAGCACCACTCTAATTATGTTCTAAGAAGAGTTGATCAACTTTTGAAGATACTTGGTTTGCAAATAAGTGTAGTGATGGTTTTGGTAATGCATTCCTCTCAAACTGTTTGTTGATCAGCTCAATCACAAAGCTATGAGACCCAATGTGTCATTAGGACTACCGGAAAGAGAGCAGAAACTCCAAGTTCTATCGAAATTATCTCAGCAGGAATGAAAGGATTAAAAAAAACTTAGGCATCATGCCCCTATTATATATTCTTGAATCAGAAGCATGATACAAAATTACTAAGCAAAATTACCTGGTTTGAAGACACTTCATGCAATGGCAAACCAAGTAAAATGCTGTAAACAGAATAATTGTTAACATGTACATCATTTTTCCCTTTGAGATAATCATCCATAATTGCTTGTAAAATGTCATAATGATAATGAGGAACAGAAACAAGAAATTGTTCATGATGCATCTTGGAAAGTAGGCGGTTTTGGAATCATTATCCAAGCCTAATGTGGAAGCACCAAAACCATTCGGGATATTCAAAAAGGTGCACTTATCTTTTTAACCGACTTTTAACATACTTGATTAGCAAACCAGAGCAATGATGAAATTGTTGATGCATTCCATCCAGAAACAGTGCGATGGTCTGCTGAAAAGAAGTAAGAGGAGGCATTGAAGCAATGTGTTACTTTTCCATTCTCAATAATAAAAACTAAGAAAATTTATTACTAATATAGGATCCATAATATTTACGTCCATAATTTTCATGACTTGAGGTCATAGACTCCAGTTTTCATGACTTGAGGTCATAGACTCCAGTCTACAAATATGAATCCCAAAACTTGGGAAGCACAAATATACTAGATTCAATGAACAAGGCTTGTTCTTATTGATGGTTGATTTGCATTTTTCAAAACTTACAAGTTAATCCAGCAGCAACCTTTTTCCGAAGAATCTACAAGAGCAGATAGGCTCTGAATCATGCAGCCATTCGGCGCATTGGCACATTAGATGGAAGTTCTAACATTCAACTCCTCAAACAATATTCACTCTACTTCTACAAATTGATTTCCTCCCACTCAGTTAAGTTATTCTACAAAATTTTCTATTGTTCAGCTGGGAAACAATCCTCTGTTCTAAAAGAAGTTGTAAAACAGTACAAGGAATGGTTAATATTCTATGAAGGCATTCCTCCATCTAGTGTAGATGAATCTGAGGGTGTAGGAAGTCACAATAACCTAAGAAACAGAATGGATACCCAATTCTCAAGAAGATGAAGTTGAATCGTAATTTCAAAACCAACTCCAAGACCATTTATCTGTTTTACAGGGACTCTCAAATACCCAGGATAGGGATGCAGCTCTCTGGCAGGGGAACCCAAAAGTACTCATAATCGGCTGAAATGAAACACAACTCATATGCACCCACCATGACTCCTCTCTTTCTTGTAATAGTTGCAAACTTGTACAGTTGCCAGCTTGATTGCTAACAAAGATTCACATAATCACAGACCCTGATTCTATCCATGCTGCATTTTGACTTGCCCTTGATGCTTAGTATGAACGGCTTAGTACCAGATTTCCAGCTTAATCATTAAGGGAAAGCATGACTTCATCTACAAGTACCACCAAAATAATGCTAGCTCTCACGCCTTCATGTACTCAGATACCTTCAATTGATGTGGTCATCTAATCCAGCACTTTATATTATCCTTCTGTTTTGATTCTGCAACCCTATATGAAATCCACCAAATGCTTTCATGGATGTAGGCCTGATATTTGGGTTCTGTCATTTTCCAAACTATAGATCGAGAATCCAAGCTAAAACATAAACGGCCAATAAAGTATTTTAAGCTGGAAATCACTCTATTGCATAATCTCAGAGAAACCCTGTCAACCAGGTAGTAATTTAAAATTGCATAAAACATCCATATGCAGTTACTTGTACATGTTTATGCCCAGAATAAAATGTGAAATTCCAATCTACCAACCTTTCATCCTTAAGATCAGTATTGTACTTTGTTCTCATTCTACAAGTCAGAGGAACAAAAACCTATAGTGCTGATTGTGTTTCAGGTAATGTCCATGCACTAGCAAGAGATTTCTAAAGAATAAAATAGCTTTTCTCAACTAATATTGGGGGTTTGAACACAATATTCATGTGTAGATGCCATTTTAAGAATTCTCCACCATTAAACTCCAAGAGCAGATTGGCAAGGTATCATTCTGCCATTAATGGATCGTTGTATAAGCAGTGAATTATAATACTCAATTCCTCAAACAACATTTGATGTTTTCCTACACATTGGTTCCCTCTAATTCAGTTACATTAGCCTAGAAAACCTTAGTATTAACTACAAATACTACCAATCTGCTAAATTATTTGTAGCATGCATGTTCTTCTAAATTTGCAGAAAGGATTGCTAGAAAGTTGCCCTTTCATCTGACTCCAGAGTAAAAACAATGTAGGTCAGAAAGCACATCAAATTAAAAGCATAAACAATTGTGGCAAATATTTCTATATGATCTTCTCTATAGGTCCAATGCAAGCATGATTCATCATATAGTTGGTGATTCTTTTTTTAGTTAACCAGCAGCTCTAGATCCATGTATAGATCTCTGTATTAGCAAAATTCCTAGGTTTTACATTTGTTATATACAATGTAATAATATGTGGGTTCAACGGGTGTGTACTTGAACTGTTTTTAAAGGAAGTACCTTCTGTTCGATTTACATATATAAAGCAAAGATCAGATACAGTATTCAGCTCTAGATTTCTATACAACATGAAAAGCAGATAAATTTGCATTGAAAAAAAAATAAAAAACAGGTGAAATATGTTTAATACAAGATGGAGAAACCAAAATGGGGAGCTATTAACATTACTATCAGCTAGAGTTTCCGGCTTTATATCAGGAATTAGAAACAGAAATCAGTAATATAAACAACTACACAATTAATAGAGGAGCCACCAGTAAAAGGAAACAGAAAAAGGCTGCACAGTATTGTAGTATGGAAGAAAGCTACTCTTCGTTAACTTGATTGTGTACTCATTTCAGAAATGAGGCGGACTTCATACAGATCAGGCTTCTCTCCCTTCCCTGCGCAAAAGACAAAAACATGGCCTAAGTTCAAAGCAAATACCCATAATCTCTTTGAAGTTTGAATACATTATTCCAATCAGAAGAACTTCAATTAGCTCACCAACTTCTGCAGTGATTCCTGGTCCAAAGAACGATGTAAATTTTGCCTACAAGTCCAGATTCAAAGTTTGTTATGTATCAGTAATAGGTAGATCCTTATACAAAATACAGGTTTAAATATGTGCAATATACATTCGGATTCATACTACGGTGAAGGGATATATATATATATATATATATATATATATATATATATATATATATATATATATATATATATATATATATATATATATATATATATATATATATATATATATATATATATAGTTTGACTAGGATCCTACCAAGAAGAGTTGAACTCAAATCCCATATATAGTTTGACTAGGATCCTACCAAGAAGATTTGAACTCAAATCCCATCAAGTGAAAACTAAATGTCAGAGTATCAAAATTTAAAATCCAACCATATCGATACGAACTATGACAACTAAATGGACTAGTAACAAAAAAACATGTTACTTAAAGATGTTAACCCATGGAATATGACCTTCCAATTTCACCATTTTATTTTAAGCCAGTCATTTTCTAAGGACATGCTTCATAAGCAATATTTCTTTAAATCATATACTTTTTTGTATTTTGGCTATTTAAACATGATAGATCACATCCATAGTAGGTTTTAAAATTTTGATGCTCCAACCTATAGTATCCACTTGATAGTTCAAAGTTTCAAATCCTATCACAATAGGAGCCTGGTCACTCTTGATAATTACAAACAGCAAGTGATTATTACGAAGTTCTCTTACCTGTGATGCAATATATAGATGATACAATATAAATATGCAAGGAGTTAGATAGAAAGAAAATTTATCTAAAGTAACTGGCCATATGTTTAGATTTATGAAATCTATCCTGAGAGTAAACTAAGCAATTAATAAGAATTCCATATAATAAACGTTGTGTTAAGATAAAAGAAGATCAGAATACATTTTTTACTATGTGGAGTACTGCTCAGATCAGTGGTTATCTAGCCAAAGCATGAGTGCACATTTTAGAATAGCTATCCAAATTAACTATTTATTATATAAAACAAATGCTTGATTTTCTGCTAGATTACTTCACCTGTCTCTTCTCAAATTCAGACAGCTCCAAAGCTTTTGCTTCAAACACAAGGACCAAACAGTATTTGCCATCTTCAGTAACCTATGAGGTGAAAAACCATTAGCAGACTGAACCAAAGAATAATTTGATCTACTTGAAGAAAAAAGAGACAGATAAAGGAATTTGCATATTTTCTGTTTAAGGCAAATAAATATCTAAATAAGTGAATGTATTAATAAAAATCATTAACAGAACTTTAAATCTTCAGTAACTTACGAAGTCAAAAAAGCATTATCTTTTACCCACCAAAAAGAACGAAGACAAAGTATGGGAGATTGATCATATCACAGATATCAATAACAAGTAGATGAAAGCCCATCAAACTGCTGAAACAGAATTTAGATTTGCATGGTTTGCTATTGCATTAATAGCCCAAAATGTCCAACTCCACAAGAAATAAGATCCCAGCCTATAAGAAATCTACTCAAAAAATGCACTAAGAAACATTAGTAACTCGGGAAAAGCAGATCAGTAGGTCTCACTAATTGGAAATTGCAAGTGAATAATGTTTATGAGCATGCTCAAAGTTAAACATTTTTTTCTCTTTGAAGAAAGGAAAACTGGTTAAGGATAAGATGTACTTATAAATTGAGGAGCTTATTTCTCCACTAACATGATTATTCAACGAATGCCTAAATTACAGAGTTATTGATCTTGTAATGTACTTGATTTAAAAAAGAAAGCCCCCATTTTTTTTTTTCATGAAATTCACATGGTCCTCAACAAGAATCTGTTTTCTTCATTCAGTTCTCCAAGAACCATCACCCATCAATCAATCATAATCTATTGTCAACTATCATATTCATGCGTACCATCCATGTTCCTTCTAGTCCATCCTTACTACTTATAACTCCTTCGAAGTAACGCACTCATCGATCTTCTTAACACAGTTTAAGCTTCCAAACAATTTATGCTTCACAAGAAACCATGAGGAAACAGGCAAGGGAAAGGAGTTTCAAAATTCCATTGCTACTAGATATGCAATCACCTCATCAGGTCTCACTATCAAAGTCAATACAGTTTAAGTGACAGTGTGTGTCTAGATATTGCTGATTTCCAAAACCCTAAACCATAGGCCAATACTGATACCAATTTCGAGATTTTAAACTATGATACAGAGAGAAGAAGTGCGTGTGGGTTATAACTCATCAAAGAAGCTAAGTAATTTTGTAAAGATACTAAATAGTATATCCTGTGAGCGTAGGGAAAAGAAAAACAAGATGTCAAATGACTGGAGAAGAATTATGGTACTTCCCAATTTTGTAAAGATACTAGATAGTATATCCTGTGAGCGTAGGGAAAAAAACAAGATGTCCAATGACTGGATAAGAATTATGGTACTTGCCAAAGGACTGGAGCAGCATTTTGGCTCTCAGCTAGAAGAATAAACATGACATAAAAGAATGCACCAAAAATGTAAATTGACAAACAACATATGAAATTCTGAGAGAATATGGTAAATTAAACATTGTCTCAAGACACTCCTAAGTTCTAGAGTGTAAAAAACAAACCATAACCCTTGGCCCTTGTCACAACTTTGGAGTTTTGGTGCTATGATAGGGATGTTAAAATCGAATCAGAACCAACCAGGTTCAAACCCAGGCAAGCATTTTAAGCAGGCAAAACAAGATGCCGCCGACCGCAGCTCAGGTTTCAGCCACAGGCAAGTATATAGCAGCCCCTAAACTTCTGAAATTTGCTCCAGTGATGGAAGCATTAGGGGGTTATCGATGAGTCAACGACAGATCTAAATTTAGACTGTTGTACATTTTAAGTGGATTCTAAGGATACATTCCTGCAGAAAAGCCTAGGTTCCAATCCATAAAACAGTCCCGTAGCCCATAACAGTGTGATTATAAGAATGTAGTCCTTAAGCCTCAGTAAAACTAAAGTTTTGGGAATGGTGGCCAGGACATCAAGAGATTCCAAAGAAAGTGCATAAGAAAATCTAAACAGAGAGAATTCCCAATTTTTATTAAGTAACCATAATTCATGGGATCACTTAAATGTTATGATCAGAAAGCCATACAGCATCTTAAGTGAGAAACCTAGAGAAGCCAAATCCAAAAGATGAAAAGGTATATCCAAAAGATTTACATAGAGAAGCAAGTGCAGTACACTAAGTTCTTTTGAAATGTGTAGCAATGTCATAAGGCTCAGAGCATTAAACAAGGATTGGATCCAAGGTATACAGTGAAAGTGAGCTTTGCAAAGTTGAGACAGATAAATGATTGCACAGATACGAGCATGACAGTAGGAGCTGACCTGTCAAGTAAGACGCAGCATTAGTAATTTAGTTAAACTAAGTGACTACGTGCAACTACTACATGAAGTGAGCCCATTGCTGCAGTGTAGTAAAGAAAGAGCAAGCATCAAATAGGGAGATTTTGTCAGGGAATGGAAGTGGTGAAGTTTTAATTAGAATGATATAAAGTTGATAGATGATATTAGAAGTAGGAAATGACTAGGAGAGTAGGGACTTTATCATTGTAATGGGAAATTGGCTATTAACCTCCCCCAGAGTGCCTTTGTTACCACCTAATTCAAGTAACAATAACCATATCTTTCTCTCTTTAATTCCTACATCAAATTGTGTGCATGGCTAAGGACTAACCTAGATGCAGCTGATCCCATACCATTCAATCCACTGGGCAATAACGATTTGGTACTATCAAGGAAGCCAAATGCCAAGATCATCAGCAATCCTCATGACTTGGCACTGGCTATTCATCAGGTGGTCATTTCAGAAGCAGGTAGGTAAAACTGGAACCTAGAAGGCTCGGCAGCAACTTGGAGTACCTAGCTGCATCTCAGTCGAAGCTTGGTGAATGAGGTGCAGAAGGATGCCTGGAAGAAATAGACAGGTTAAAGAGAGGGACAAGGCTAGCTAGCTCACAAGGGAAGCAAGATGAGCCCATGGGGTTGAACAGAACAGTTTTTCAAATAATGTAATACAGAATAGAAGAATATGATTCTTTTCATCTGGAAAGCAATGTCCTTTAAGGGGTGCTGACAACTAGTAATCGGGGTGATTTGTAACTACAGTTGCTGCAAGTAAGGATTTTCTATTGTTTGGCAGTGGTTACAGTTGCAACCACTTCACCTCTTACACACTTGGACAAACTGTAGTTGCGAGAAAAAAGTGTGCATGATACTTTTTCTTTCCACTTTGCAACAGTAATTGTATTATTGATAAATGGGCTGCTTTTAATAGCTCATGAAAATAAGAAATTAAAGTATGAAATATTTTTGCAATTCTAGTTATTGCAACTCCTAATACGAATGCAATACAAAATGCAACAACCTCTACTGCTCTAACTTCACTTTCAGTAATACAAGTTCCAAATTGCAGCTCTATTTTCAAGCATCCGAATGGCTGCTTAGTGTACTAAGGGTGTGAAGGGGTAATTTGGGCAAAACCTCATGGAAGAGTTTCACTTGAGCCATCATGACTCTTACACTTGAGGATTATGCAGAGGCTTTGGTTAGTGGAGAAGCATTTGATCGACTCTCCAGCAATGTGCTGAGTCCCTTCAAAATCTTACTTATGACCTGTATCATGATTTAGTTGAAGAAAGGAATGTCACAATGTCACGCAAGGTGTCCACAGTGCAGCTTTAAAGGCAATGTATGACTTTTCAGATACAAAACAACAAGATCTATGAAATGGGACATCAAACAATAACTTTTACAAGGCCTCGTTCACTTGGCAGGTAATACTTGCATCCTAACTCAATTCAATCAGTGCTAACAATAAGCAAAATTGACTGTTATGTCCAAGTGTAACAACCTGAACATATTATATTGGTTACAGTAATTGATTTACTAGTATAGTAAGATTAACTAGTACAAAGAGAGAAGCCAGATGCTCATATATATTTTCTTATTGGAATTAAATGGCGAAAAATCTTTGAGCCACAACGTCTACTGAATTTAGTTGCATACTAGTAGTGCTAAGTAATATAGTGATTATCATTAAATAGGCAGTATTTATGAATTTTCCTAAATTTTAAGTTTGACATCTTACCGATGCTTTTGATCAAGTTCACTGCTATGGCATCTTATTTTTAAGAACAGGAGCAATGTAGAACAACTGCCAATGGCCTATACGGACCAGTTGGACCATATGGAGGAAAAAAAACTGTTGACAGGGAAAAATTAATGAGGGGCCCCCACATCTGTCAATATCTCAAAGAATCCAAATAGAATCAAAGTGGATGGAGATTTCAGATCTAGTCAAATCCAAATTAAATATAATCTAATCAAACTGGAGATCTCAGAGATTCTGTCAAATCTTCTCATGATCAAATGAGAACCAGATTCATTGAATCAAATCAGATAAGATTAAATCAAATATTTGATGAAGATTTCAGTATATTTCTATTCTTATCTACAAGGCAGGTGATCCGCCCAACTTATTCCTATAAATAGACGTAATGAGGAATTGTAAAAATCACCTTTGGAGAGACCCAAGGTCAACCATTCGACGCGCTCTCGAGTGCATGCCGGACATCCGACCAAATCGTGCCTAGACGCGTTCATAAAAATTAGCAAATTGGTTGTTGCCCTGCTCAAGAAAACTAGCAAATCAGCCATCGCCATGCAGCTCCTATCAATGTCGGATAGTCAACGGGGTACGAGGTCTACACCCCATAGCCACGTGAAGAGCCCACTATTTTTGTAAAAAAGAGAGATGAATTTATAAATCTCTCTTCTTATTTTTTTCTATTCATTGTAATTTTGACATTATTGTAATTATTGAAAATTATTGTAACAATGAAGAGAATCCAAAAATTTTTACCGAAGACAAGATGGCGACCAGAGTGGGAGAACCCTTCATAAAAGAAAGTGTGGTGCAATCCGATGGTGAAGATGGAAGCAGCGGTAGGGATTCTCTCTCTCGAACCGCAACAGCATGCTCACTAGAATCCCTGGTCTCCACTAAAATAGAAATGCCACAAATTGAAGGTGTTCATGACAAAACTAAGTTTTGTATAAAAAAAAAAGAAAAAAAAAGAAAAATTTTCAATGTCTAAATATCATAGAAAGTCATAAAACAGAAACAAACGACCTGAGGTCAATGGGAAGCACGAGATCAGCTCAATCAAGCAGCCTCTGGCAGCCTTTGTCGTCGCTGATCTTGCCGATCTTGTCATGTGCGAGTAACGCCTCCTGCGCTCTCGCCCCCAAGAAGAAGAACCACTTCGTCCTCTCCATCGTTCATCGTTATCCTCGTCAAGGCCGAGGCCTCTCTAGACTGGACCATCGCAGACCTGGCCCAGTTCATGGGTCCGGGCGATGCCATCATCGATGGTGGAAATGAGTGGCATGAGAACACTGAGAGGAGCAGCTTGCAGGCTCCTGTTCAATAAGGAAGAGGAGAAGACTGATTTTCAAATCCAATCTCGGCCGAGAAGATAGAGCGCAGCTGCAGCCTCCGATCCAGCGACGTGGCCATCCCGGAGGGCGTCTCACCATAGCCGAGATCGTCTCCGCCACGTCGAACAGACACCGACCACTTCAATTTCTCTCTCTTCGGGGTCTTCACCGAGAGAGAGGGAGAGAAACTCTATTGGAAACTTCTGGATCCGGATCCAATGGATCCTGAGAACCCCGCTGACGTCGCAGTCACGACCCCTCACTATGATTTTTGACACCGGGAGCTCCAATCTGAGGGTCCAGTCGTCCAATTTGCTATTTCTCGATTGCTTGTTATTTCCATTCCAAGTATAATTCAAGCAAATCGAGCACATATCAAGAAAACAGAAAATTTGCTGTCATTCAGTATGGAACTGGATCAATCTCAGGTTTTCTTAGCAAGGATCATGTTAAAGTTGGTGACTTGGTTGTCAAGGATCAGGTTTTCATGGAAGCCACTAAGGAGCCAGACCTCACTTTCCTGATGGCAAAATTTGATGGCATTCTCGGACTTGGATTCAAAGAAACATCTATTGATGATGTGGTGACTATTTGATATAACATGATTAGTCAAAAACTTGTTCAAGAACCTTTTTTTTTTAATCTGGTTGAACCGAAAAGATGGAGAAGGACAGGGAGGTGAGCTTGTATTTAGAGCGTCTGACCCAAATCACTTTAAGGGCAAACATACATATCTACCTGTAACTTAGAAAAATTATTGGCAGTTCAATATGGGGGAGGCAACAAGAGAAAAGGGCCTGACTTAAAAAAAAAATCCAAGTACGATGCTTGGATACTGTTTATAAGAAAAAAAAAATCCGAGATGAATACATTGACTGTATGATGTTCGGATACGATTTTGAAAAAAAAAAAAAAAAAAAAAAAAATCCGAGATGAATACATTGACTGTATGATGCTTGGATAATATTAAGAAAAAAAAATCCGAGATGAATACATTGACTGTATGATGCTCGGATTTTTTTTTTTTTTTGATAAAAAAAAAAAAAATCTGAAGGGTGATGATGTTAATGTTAACAACGTTCTTGAAGGTGGCGTTTACGTTCATAACAAAGGCGCTGTTGCCATTCTCATTGTTGTAGGATAGGTTCTTCATGGGGCATGAGGAGCTGTATTCAGTTTATGTGCATAGCCTATCCGACTACATGCTCACTGTGATTGAGCATTCTGCTTTCTTCGGCTGCCAACTACAACGACATCACCTTTGACCAACTCCAGATGTTTTAGAATGAGTTGCCTCTCCAAACGAGACAAAGAGCCGAGGATTGATCAACAAGTCCTTTTTGAGCAAAGCATACATGAACCTCTATTGCTCAAGATGCAATGTGTTAATTCTTGAAGGATTCTTACAGGTTGTTGCAGCAAGAGGGTGCTGCCTTCCATCTTCCCAATAGAATGAGGACAGCTTCCAAGGCCTACATTGAAGGCGAGACGGACGAGGAGGAGCCGATGTTCAATCCGTCCTGATTGCATGATTTGTTGCTCAAGGTTATTAGTTCCGCTTCTCTAGATGCAAAGGTTGCGAAGAAGTATTTCGACCATTCCATTATTTTGAGATTGCTGGAGTTGTTTGATTCTGAGGATCCACAATGGAGGGATTGTTTGAGGGCTATATTACATAAGCTCTATGGAAAGTCAATGGTTCACTAGTCTTTTGTTCGGAAATCAGTGAGGCGCAAAGACATCAAGGATTTTGGGTCCCGGTCACATTCCCCCAGCAAATGCTGCAAGTGACCTGAGATGAGCCTTAGGACTTACCAAATGCTGTTAGTCCCTAACAAGCACCCAAATTCGAATTCAAAGACTAAAAAGAGAAACTGAGGAGAGGAACATAATCTACCGGAGGTGTCATCTACCTCCTCTCCCCATTCCCATTTTTTGATCAAATCTATATCTCCATTTGAAAATTGAATCAAGATCAATGGAGAGTTTGGTCGGCCTCTTCAACAATATACAAAGGGCCTGCACAGTCCTCTGGGATCATGGCGAAAAGGTTGTGGCTCCCTCTGGGAGGCCCTTCCCTCGGCTACTGTCATTAGCGAACAGAACTGCGGCAAGTCCTCAATTCTTGAGAGTATTGGTAGCAGGGATTTCCTCCCTCGTGGATCTAGCATTGTGACGAAGAGGCCGTTGGTGTTGCAGCTTCACAAGGCAGATAAGGGAAAAGACAGAGTATGGGAGAGTTCCTTCATGCCCAAAAAAAGTTTATTGATTTTGCTGCAATCAAGAAGAAAATCTAGTTCCTTTGACAGGAAAATCAAAAGGCTATATCAAACCATCCTATCCATCTACTCTCCACATGTGAATTTAAAATTGGTGGATCTTTCTGGATTCACAAATGTTGCTATGGAGGGCCAACCAAAGTCAACTGTTGAGGATATTGGAAAAATAACTTGCACGGAGAACACGAAGCGAATCACTCTCAATACTCAAATGAGAAGGATCAGAGAACACGAAGCGAATCACTCTCAATACTCAAATGAGAAGGATCAGAAACAAGCGAAGCAGCAAAGAAGTGGCTTTCTGAGTAACAGGTCCAGCGGTTCAGCTATGAATAACAAAATGAACAATTACAATGCAGCATCTGCAACAACATGAACAGTTACAATGCAACATCTGCTCCTAGCAGTCAGAACGCGTCGCATACAATGCGATGCCAGGCCAGTACAAGTTCATCAGATGTGAGATTACGCTCGCACACAACGTGAGGCTGAACCACGTGTACAATGCGAGGCCAAATCAGCGTAAAATTATTTTAGATGCGAGACTAACTCATGACCAAGCCAGCATAAAGTCATCTAGATGTAAGGCTAAGTCGAGACCAAGCCAGTGTAAATTGATCCAGAATGAAAGGTTATGCCCATACCTGAATAGTAAAACTAAATTTCAGTCTTGTGCAGAATCGTCAGAATGCAAGCCAAATGGGATCCACACAAGGGGTAGGATCCACATCCAAAGCGCAAAACTAAATCCCACATAAAACGTGGGGCCCAGCCAGCTTAAAGCCAGTCGAACGCTCTACATCTGCAAGTGAAGCGCGAAACTTATTCAGTGCATAAGCCTAAACCAGCGCACGAGTCTAACTCAGTGCGCGAGGTTAAACCATCGCATAAGTCTAACCCTACATATAAACGAGGTTAAATCATAATCCAAAGTCGAGGCTAAACTCGTTAAAGCCAACCAGAATGCAAAGCCAAGTTCCAGTCTAACACAAAATTATCAAGACATGAGACCAAGTGTCACCGTTGCACAGAAAAAATCAAAATGCAAGGCTAAGTTTTAGCCCAGTGCAGAAGTGTCAAATGTGAAGCCAAGACTCAAACCCATGTAGAAGTATCAGAGCGCAAGGCTAACACTCAGCTCTGCCATGCATTAGAGATTTGAAGTGTCAAACTAACCGTGAGCCTCACGTAGTCTATGATGAAGATGGAAGTAATCTGTGCCCTATGATGGACTCCATGACCAGCCAAATGAGGCCTATACAGAGGGTGAGATCCACATCAAGGCTAAGCTCGCTAAAGTCTAACCTTGCATATAAACAAGGTTAAATCATAATCCAAAGTCGAGACTAAACTCGCTAAAGTCAACCAGAATGCAAAACCAAGTTCCAGTCTAACACAAAATTGTCAAGACGTGAGACCAAGTGTCACCCTTGCACAGAAAAAATCAAAATGCAAGGCTAAATTTAGCCCAGTGCAGAAGTGTCAAAATGTGAAGCCAAAACTCAACCCCATGTAGAAGTATTAGAGCGCAAGGCTAACACTCAGTTCTGCCTTGCATTAGAGATTTGAAGCGTCAGACTAACCGTGAGCCTCACGTAATCTATGATGAAGATGGAAGTAATATGTACCCTATGATGGACTCCATGACCAGCCAAATGAGACCTACACAGGGGGTGAGACCCACATCCAGTAAACCCCAGATACAATGCGATGCTAAACCAGTGTAAAGTCATCTAAATGCGAAACTATACTTCCAGCTGAAATGTAAAGTTAATTCACTATTCGAGGCTAAACCAGCACGTGAGTCTAACTCAGTGCGCGAGACTAAACCAGCACACAAGTCTAACTCCGTGTATAACGCGAAGGTAAAATTAGCCCAGTAGCGAGGCTATGCCAGCTTAAAATGCGAGGCTAAGCCTGCAACTAAGATAAAATGAGGCCAAGTTTGAACTCTGAACGTAAAGCAAACATCATGTAATACCATCAAATACGTAAATTTAGCGATTTTTGCAATGGGGTCAATTCGGAAAAACTAGAGAATTTGTAAAGGGTTGGAACATATTATAACTCCTACTTCTCACAGGGAGTGGTAATACATCACATCTCCTATTTATCGCAGGGGATGGGATACATTAAAACCCATACTTCCTCAGAGACGGTTTGCTGAAGTTGAAAGAACAAGTTTGGCAATTGTTCTCCGATCGTGCAGGAAGAGAAGTTGCGGTAAGAGTGGGGCTAGCACTGATCTCTCCCCACAAATATGTAATTCTCCTAAGGTGCTCATTTACTAAACCATGCATAAATAATGTGGCAAAATACAATGCAATCATAATCAACCTCCAAATAGCTCAATAGCTGGGGTGAAACACCACAAGCCGATTGGCGATTCAAAGCTTATCGTCAACCATATAACTGGAGAGTACGAGATTAATATGAATTCCTTATACTCTATCATCAAGAGGCAATCAAAATGGCCAACAAATTAGAAAAATTTTACATCAACCATGTGTCGCGACACAAGAATATGTCTGAAGATGCCCTCGCACCACAACTTTGGCGCTGCCACCTGAGTAAAGCAAGCGCGTCACTATTGGGAGCCACAATCTTTATTGCCCTAAAACAATATTGGAGGTAGACAAAGTGCACCAAGTTGGATTGAGTCTTGAGCTCCTGGACTGGCACTCTTTATTCATAAATTATGCACCATATGACATACTTTCGAAATATCCAAAGGAAACAGTTTCAATAAAGAAAAAGACAACTAAACTCTACTGTAATGCAGTACTACAAACTCTATACTGCAAATCACAGTTTGGTACCTTCGCTGTCTCTAAAAAAGGAAAGTTCAAGAAAGACTTGCAGGGCCCACCAGGCAAGGCCAAAATTCCAGATTCGCATAAGAATCGGCTACTTGTGCACAGATGCTGTGGCATACACAAAGCATTGCCACTCTCACCAATCCCAACAGCAGATCCAATTATACCAAGCGCACATCTCAAGAACGTTTAACAAGAAAGTTAAACGAACAACTTTCAAAGAGGGTGACTTGGTCTTGGCTGTCAAAAGACCAATAATCTTGGCCCACAAAACTAAGAAGTTCAAACCCAAGTGGGAAGGATCCTTTATAGTAGAAATTGTTTACTCAAACGGAGCCTATCGTCTGATCAATCAAAACGATGACAGATTGATGATGCCTATCAACAGCAAGTTTTTGAAGAAATACTACATATAGCCACCTCAAAAAAAATGAAAGGGAAAGGAAGGCTAATAAGCCAATTACCCAATGCTATTAGAAGCAACGAAAAGATAAATCGAAAATTTCTCGCCAATCCTATCATATTAGGGGTAAGAGTATGAAACTAATCGTCCAATACCAAAAAGTAAAGAGAAGAGAGAACGTTTGGTATTTAAGTCTAAACAAAACTCTTGACAACTCATCATGTTGAGAGAAATAATATAGCTAGCCCAACGCAAACGGTGATTGGTAAAGACATATCAAATCGTTTTATAACTGGGAGTTTGCTAAAAATCCTATGACAGATTTGTCGCAATAGACCCAATGCTTCAAAAGCAAAGAGAGGAATTCAAATTCTCGACAACCAATCATGCTGAGGTAAAAAGCATGAATCCAATGCTTCAAAAGCAAAGGGAAGAGGAATTCAAATGCTCGACAACCCATCATGTTGAGATAAAAAGTATGAACCGCCCAATACTTTAAAAGTAAAGGGAGAGAAATTCAAATCTTCAACAACCCATCATACTTAGGTAAAAAGTATGAACCGCCAAATGTTTCAAAAGTAAAGAAAAAAGAACAAATTTCTCGTCAATCCATCCTGCTGAGATAAAAAGCATAAATCCATAGCCACAGGCAAAGGGAAGAGAAAATTAAATCCTTGACAACTCCTCATACTGAGGTAAAAACATGAACCGCTCAATGCCGATATGGCAAAAAGAAGAGAAAATCAAAATCCTCACCAACCTATTATGATAAAGAGTAATATGCGAACAGTCTAATGCCCTCAAGGCAAGGGGCAAGAGGAAATTAAAATTCTCGATTAATCTTATCATACAAGGGGTAGAAATAACCTAATGCCGAAAAGACAAATGGAAGAGGGTACGTTTGGCGTTTAAGCCCAAACAAAACCCTCAACAACTCATTATACTGAGGGGAATAGTATGGCTAGTCCAATGCAAACGGCAATTAGTAAAGACATGTCAAATCCGTTGATAACTGGGGGTTTGCTAAAAATTCCATGAACCTGTCGTATTAAGTTTTTAGCTCTGACAGCGAGATTCGAACCATCTCGTCTAAAAACAGCCAAACATGTCACGTTAAACTCTTACCTTTGACAACGAGATTCAAATCATCTCATATAAAAAACAACCAAATCTGTCAAGTTAATCTTTTACCTCTGACAGCGAGATTTAAAACCATCTCATCTCAAATACAATCGAACTTGTCATGTTAAGATCTTACCTCTGACAGTAAGATTTGAACAATCATACAAATAATACACCATATACCCTGACACAGTCACCGACTCTGTCTATCAGCCAAGTAAGTTACCGGCTCTGTCTGTTAGCCAGGCGAGCTACTCCATAATTTAAATCTAATCACCTCGGTATGTTTAACAGTACACCTTTGCCGAAATCCCTTGGTACGTTTTCTGAACACCTCTGCCAAAATCTCATGGGTACGTTTTTTGAACACCTATGCTCATGGTTTTCCGATCCTAACCCGATTACCTCAGTACGTTTTCTGAACACCTCTGCTGAGACCCCATCTGTATGTTTAACAGTACATCTCTGCCGAAACCTCTTAGTATGTTTTCTGAACACCTTTGCCACAACTCCAAGGATACGTTTTCTGAACATCTCTACTCATGGTTTTCCGACCCTAACCGGTCACAGTACATTTTCTGAACACTTCTGTTGAGATCTCATCGATATGTTTAACAGTATACCTCTGCCGAAATTCCTTGGTATGTTTTCTGAACACCTCTGCCCAGACCCCATGGGTACATTTTCTGAACACCTCTGCGCATGGTTTTTTACCCTCACCCGGTCACACTCCAATGTATTGAATAGATACTCATTATGATAAGAAAGAATGTGCGGACAGCCCAACATTCTTGAGGCAAGGGCAAAAGGAATCCAAAATTCTTGACCAGTCTTATTATACTGGGGTAGAAATAACCCGATACCGAAAAGACAAAGGAGAGAGGTATCCCATTAAACATGCCAAGCAATCTTGATATACTTAATAGTATATCTCTGACAAAGTTCCATAGGTACATTTTCTAAATACCTCTACTCATGGTTCTTCAATCCCAATCCAATAATCACCGGCTCTGTCTGTCAGCCAGGCGAGTCATTGGCTCTGTTAGCCAAGCGAGTCACCTCTCAATTTAAAAGTAATCACCGGCTTTGTCTGTCTGTTAGGCGAGTCATCGGTTCTGTTTGGCAACCCAAACGAGTCACATCATACTAAAAACACTCAGTTTGCTAAAGTATCTCCACACCCTTAGCAAGTTCCATCTTCCATAAACTCATCCATTCTTCCAAGTTCATTCACATATCGCTCATTCACTCCAATCGCATCATTTTCAGAACCATCAAGTCACCATTAGCTCTCGCCAATTACACATATCACACAAAACCTCAGAGTGATGCATTAAATTCAAAGCAACTAAAATATTTCTTTATTCATGTTTACAGGATAGAAGAACCAACAAGGTGCAAAATTCATCATCCATTGCATAACAAAAAGGGAGCTAAAAAGACCAAAATAAAGAAAAAGATACAAAGTGTTTTAGCTCTCCCGAGAGCCTTCAGTCTCTCTTGCATCACCTTCAAAATCGGTTGACAAACTTCTTTAAACAATAATCACAATGATTTGGTTCTACCTAGTTGACGGTCATTCACTGGGCAGCTTGAGTTCGAGAGTCTTCCAGAGCCTTCGCATAATTACTTATTGTTGGATCAGAACCTGTCGATGGTTTCACTCTTCGTAGCGCAACAGAAGCATAAAACTAGTAGCTTTGAGTGATGAAACCAAATAATCTTAGGTGGATATTAAGAAGATCGACCAGAGGATGCTCTTAAAGTACTACATCAACAAGTCACCTAAAACTGCTACGTTAATGATCACCTCTGGCAGTCATTGATTGAACAACTCATCGATCAATGAATGGTTCAAATTTATGACAAAATCACAATAATGAAAGCCAAAATATTTCGAAACTTGTTACAAACTAACGACGAAATTTCAAAAACTTTGGAGGGGATCTTGTTGACAAGAAAAAATTAATGAGGGGGCCCACATCTGCCAATATCTCAAAGAATCCAAATAGAATCAAAGTGGATGGAAATCTCAGATCTAGTCAAATCCAAATTAAATATAATCCAATCAAACTGGAGATCTCGGAGATTCTGCCAAATCTTCTTCTTATCAAATGAGAACCAGATTCATTGAATCAAATATTTGATGAAAATTACAGTATATTTCTATTCTTATTTACAAGGCAGGTGATCCGCCCAACTTGTGCCTATAAATAAACATAATGAGGAATTGTGAAAAATCACCTTTTGGGGAAACCCAAGGTCAATCATTCGACGCGCTCTCGAGTGCATGCCGGTCATCCGACCAAATCGTGCGTAGACGCATTCATAAAAATTAGCAAATTGGCTGTCGCCATGCTGCTCAAGAAAACTAACAAATCGGCCATCGCCATGCAGCTCCTATCAATGTCGTATAGTCAACAGGATACGATGTTTACGCCCCATAGCCACGTGAAGAGCCCACTAATTTTGTAAAAAAGAGAGATAAAGCTATAAATCTCTCTTCTTGTTTTTTTTTATTCATTGTAATTTTGAGATTATTGAAAATTATTGTAACAATGAAGAGAATCCAAAAAATTTTACCGAAAACAAAAACATGTTCATATTCTTTCAGCCAACAGTTTCGACTCAGGTGTTAGAATCATATGTAAGAACTTCTCGAAAATAGCATGACCATCACCCACCATTTCCAAAGGCTGAAATCCAGTATAGTATTTATGTTCTCTTAGAATATAACTTAATTATGAGTCTTTTATTTGGAAGGGTAATTTAGTTTAAGTCTTAGAACAAATTTTAGAAACCCTTGTCTATTAAAATTCATTTGTGGCCTCCTAAAAGACAATTTTTTATCAATAAAAATTATTACTTTTAAAAAATTGCTTGATTTTGATGGATTCTGACAGTCGGTGATTCTCATACCTCGTGTACTCAAAGGATCATGGTAGACTCCACGAGAATGATTGACGTCTCTAGAGTTAATTGAAACTTATTGCTTCGACTTTGCATCAGTTAGCATCAAGGCTTGGCTTATCTGGCTTATCTTGATAGCCAAATAGCAAAGAAAAGGGGACGTCATGAAGAAAAGAGGCAATTCAACTACTCCACAAAGACGTCACTGAGATCAAAACAAGCTACTGACATCAAGGATAAGAAACAACCCAAGTTGATGGCACCAACAACTTAGCCTTATATGGCACCCAAGTTGATGGCACCAACAATATAGCTATCACCAAGAATTGCACCAACAACCAATAAGATTAAAACTTTTCTTAGAATAGATAAATATATACTACCAATAGCTAATTTCCTTCACTTGGCGAGGCAAAACAAAAGCAAGGAAGCATGGGTGAGTCGTAATAGAGAGTATAATTACAACGTGCAACAAACAGCATAGCTAAAACGGTATTTGTTAGAATTAACAAGATATCTCGGAATAGCAAAGTAATTCATTAGAGGAGCACTCTACATGATTATAAAACTATAATCAGACTGAATTTGATAATAAACATGTATTTGCATTCTATCAGAAAGTTTTTGCATGATTTCACAACCAAAAAAAATAGCATCTAAAAGCTAAAGTTGAATTTTTAATGTAAAGAATGAGCATAAAAGAACATACCTCTTCACGGATCATCTGTAAGAGTGGTGCACTACGTCGTGGAATACCACCACCCTGTATAGTAAATGAAGAACTTTTTTTGCTAAAACGTAAAATCAAAAGGACAAGAAAATTCTAATTATTACAAAAATTATCAACTAAAACAAGCTCAAGGAAAACTTTATTCACCATTCCTTCAATTTTTTTAATGTTAATGTACAACAAACATAAATCTCCCAGCCAAAAATATATGAAAATAAATGCAGTCTCAATCAAACAAGCGGATATTTATGCACAAGTCCATGACAAAAATCAAATACATGCCTATATGAATAAAACCAAATAACAACCTAGTTGTCATTACCTAAGTGCTGAAAAAAGCAATTCCTAAATATGCAATAGTGTAATAATCCTTAATTTTTTTTTACCCATAACTAAATAAATAAACATAATAGTTTTAACTATACATCTTCCCTCTTCTATAACCTCCCAAACTCATTCATTCTTATAACCCTTTAAATTTCATAACTCCTAGAACCCTTTGAATTCTATAACTCGTTAAACCCCACACATTCTGTAACTCTTAAATCCAACATTATATAAACCCAACATCTCTTCTCAAATCAATCTTGCATTCATTCTCTAAAATTTATCCTTCCCTCACACTTTATTGGAGCATCTCGTTGGACCGCTGTAGTTGGCCTCGTCGAAATTGCTATCCCCCGCTAGAGTTTTGCCGCGAGAACCTCTATCTTCTTCCTTCTCTTGCAACTATACTATTTGATGTTGGTAAAACTATTTTCTTAAATTCCCATTGCATTTATCTTATTGGACCCTAATATGAACTCACACACTATCTAACGATACTAATAAACGATATCAACCATCTTATAGACCCAATAAAATGGATTTAAATACGTTTATTGATTTCAGACCCGCTAATACTATTTAACCTTAAAATCAATTCTAAGTATTTTGTGAATATTAGAAAATTCATAAAAATCAACTAAATTCATGTTAAATAATTTTTAATAAATATATTATAATTATATGTGTAGAATGCTTCGTGTGATTGCTAATTGGTAGATAAAACCTTCGCGAATCGAGATGAGTTCTTTTGGACTCACTAAACATGTTATTTTTTTATAGAAATATTATTCCAATTATATCATCTAATTTATAGAAAATAAATTTGTTATTACAAGTATTATTCATTTATATTGTTAGAAATTAATTTGTAAAAAATAAGTTTATTACTACAAGTGCAATTATTGGCATTTCTATTATTTCTTTATACTGTTAGAAATTAAATGAATACTTGTTAAATTACATATTATAGTTAGATTTTAATAAACCATAAAAAAGCTATAATCGTGGAAAAATACTGTTTGCGATATCATTTTGTATCGGTATCTAGAAAAATTATCTTGTATCCTGGTTCTCTAATTAAGGAACGTGTATCGCACGGAAAACCTTACAGAATCCATACACTTGTCTAGTTGATATCTCTATAATGTCTCAAATCAGTAAATCCTTGATATAGCCAATTTTGATTTATTGAATCAAGTATAAACTTAACGAACTCCATAAATTCTGTTAACAAATTAAAAAATCCAATTGAAATATCGTACATGATATGATCCATATACAAATTATGAAAATCATAGTTTAGAACTACATGGACTATACCTAAATGACATTGGGTTGGGCGAAAAACTGAATGATAAAAATATATCATGTTTCGACTGTAAACTTGTTAAGTTGTACAACTGAATATTTTGCACACCATTAGTGCGTGATAATTTGTTGGATCATACCTTA
The DNA here is from genome assembly GCA_036321105.1 of Dracaena cambodiana. NCBI lineage: Eukaryota > Viridiplantae > Streptophyta > Magnoliopsida > Asparagales > Asparagaceae > Dracaena > Dracaena cambodiana. The sequence continues at coordinate 75,234,455 of JAYEPQ010000003.1, forward strand.
TATTATTTCTGTTTACCTGACGGCAGGTCCGACTCAGCACCGGACAAATCATGTGATCATTTTCTGAGTCTATATAAGAAATAATCGAAACAGTGGTATCTCATCAGTTAGTTTTTCCAATTACTTGATATCTTAAGTAAAAATAACTTATTATAATTGTGATTACACTAAAAGATATTCAGTTTAACCTATATCACTTGATATTATCGTTACTTATAAATTTAATATTTTTTAAAACTTGCATTATTACCATATTTAAACATAATTATCACATCACATACTCTTTATGTATTTATTTTGTTTGTCGCTATCTGACAACCTAAATATGCATGTTCAGAGACGGAGATGAATCATATTGATCCTACTGCGGAAGACTTGGAGTATCTTGCTGAAGTGACCGAAAATCAGTAGTTATCTATGTACTTAGTTTGTATTAGATAAAGTCTTTTCCATGTTTTCGGATCAATCCTTCCTTAATGGATGTTATTTTAAATTATCTTGTATCATCCTTTTGTTTTTCGTTATGTAATAAAATTCATGATTTAATGAATGTCAGTTTATTTATCTACGTGTATTTATTTTTTGTGGTTGTGATATTATAATTAGGTTTTAGTATATTCAATCCGAGTATATTATCGGTACCTACTGTAGGCGGGGCGTGACAAATAGAATGCAATACTCAAGTAAAATCAGTTGTCAAAAGTAGATAACCACACATCCAAAATCTGTATATATAACAAGAAAAAAAAGAAAATTTAACGGAGCTGAGTATTGATTCAATTAGTACTTGCATCAAGAAAGTAGAAAAACTCAAGCTCTAGAAGAAAAACCTTAAAGAGTTGTTGGAATATCAACATGAAGCCCAGGGAAAAAATCCAGGAAAATTACTGACAAATAGCTAGAAAATTCCCACAATTATTTATCTATTGTATTCTAACAATTCGTCCTAACAAGTGATTTTTAGCTCACAATTGGATCATATTAAATATTTGCATTGAGTCCATTCTTATATATTATAGTGATTGATAAGCTTATTAAAGTTACTAAGGATCAGATATCTTGTTATATGTTATTTGTTGATGATATTATCATTGTCAATGAGATGACAACAGCAGAAAATGCCAAGTTAGAATTACAGAGGCAAACTTTAGGATCAGAATGTTTAAATTTAGTAGATCTAAAACAGAATATATAAAATGCAAATTGAGTAAATGAATGAACTGAAACTATAATACTGTGACATTAGACGAATAAAAGATACAAATGAGCAATAAATTTAGATACTTGGGTTCTACTATTTAAAAGGATGGAATGATCGATAGTGATGACAACGTTAAGATCCAAACTGTCTTGTTGAAATGGAGGAGTACAACGAAAATTTTATGTAACTACAACATTAGCTGAAGAAAAAATTTTATAGAACTGTTATTAAGTCGGTTTTATTATATAGTACAGAATATTAGATTATAAAGAGACATCATTTGCAGAAGATAGGTGTAGCGGAGATGTGCATACTTCGTTGGAGTGCGGTAACATTATGAGAGATGAAATGAGAACTAAGGATATTCGTGCTAACATAGGCACAGCCCCTATCGAAGAGAAAATGCAAGAAAATTGCCTACAATGGTTTGGTCATGTGCGACGTAAACCTATAGATACACCAATTCGACAAGTGCAGTTTGTCAATATGGAACACATTAAAAGACAGAAAATATGGATGAAAATAATACGAAAAGAAATGAATGATACAGACTTAAATGAAGACATATTACTCAATAGGAAAATCATCAATGTGATCAATCCGGCTTGATTATTTTTTGGTTCATATAGAACTCACAAGAGCACAGGTACGTTGCTTCCTATCTCCATTGTGATGAAGACTCAACGAACTCTGGCAAGTTAGGATCAACGTCGAACAACTCTTGGGAGGCCTTGGCAAATTCGAGAAGGTTGGAAGGCGGTGGATCTACACTTTGAGGTCGGCAACGACAATGTTGGCAACGAATAGCGACAGTTTTGGATACGACATTCATGACCCTGGCAGCAACACTAGGGATTGGAAGGTTGTCGATGGTGACAATTGTGGCAGCAGCAGTTGTTGCAAGGTATTTGGAGAAAATAGCAGCAATGATAGATCCAGGATTAGAGATAATTTTTTAATTTTGTTCCCTGCATTTGTTTACTTCTCTCTATGTTTTTGTTTATTTTTTATAACTAAAAGATGACAAAGATGATTGAGAAATAGAGAATGGATTGATGGATATTTTGAATCTGATACCAAAACTTGATGAATCACAAAAGAGAAATGATCATTTATGGGAGAGAGATGGAAGATTTGGGGAAGAACATGAATCTGGGGTTCGATAGAGATATCAAAAGTTGTGCCTCACATCATCATGAATCATTCACCAACTCTCACATCTCATAAGAGATTTAATTTGAAACGGAAATTGACTCTAAATATTCACTCAATCAATAAAAGTCTAATGCAACATTTATTTATAGTAATACAAAATATGTCAGTGCAAATAACTAAAAATAAAGAAATATCAAGATATCCACTAAATAATCAAACTAAATCTACTAAATGGAATCCCCATCATTATTTTCAATTAAGAAGAATCTTTTTAGGAACATATTAGTCAAAATGATAGATATCATATGAACATTAATCTTGATGTCGGATTCCCTTGGTGCTGCATAAAGGATTAATCCGGTCACTTCATTAAAAGGTGGCTTTGTTCCAAGTTGCTAGAAGATCTTTTCAGTTGCTCCTCATGCCACTACCCCAATTAGATAAAAGCTCATCAAAATAAACATAAAAATAGTTATATTTACCTTTATCCATGTGATTCCTATAATATTGTCTGCACCAACACTATCAAAGTTAAATGTATGATTGGTACATCTGCCTGTTCAAACACCTATCAGCATGCATCTCTGGCTGTGATTGATCCTTAAGGTGATATGATTTAGTTGTATTTTCTTTTCCCCAACCGGCATCAACTTTCTTACTGAAGGTAGAGCAGTCATGCTTGACCACTTAAATGAAGCAAAATTTATTTATTATACTGACCATATGGACAAATGAATACATCTATCTACTTTATTATCTTCATTGGTTAAGATCATAGTCTAAGTACTAGGAATTGTGTCCCAAATATGTGTAGCTTTATAGAAAAGATTTAAAATCTGTAAGAAATACCTCTAGCTTGTGAACACCCAAGAACTTTATTTTACTAAGAAGTACTTTTCTACGAAAAAATATATCATGGTTTTCCTACCAAGCACTAACAAAGCATTCTTTTTCAAATGTGAAATACTTCAAATTTTCCCACCATACATTCAGAATCTAAAGTGATATTTACAGGGATATTATATCACATTACTTGTTGAGACTCAAGCAAGGCTTGAGAAATAAGAGTGTTTTACAATATACAAATTGTGTTTAATGTCACAAATAAATTTTGTTAATCCATACTCTAAATAAATCACGAATTTTAAGAGGAATATAATAGTAATACATGTATCTTATTCATACGTTAATAAAGAATATTGAAAGTGGGAAAGGTATATAGTATAACCACTATGTACCATTTACCAATCTCAAGGTTACATGTTGAAAATACAGAACATGTTTAACATAGCTTGTCTAGTTTAGAAGGGGAGAAAAACACAGTTCCAAATTAAGTGCAGAAAACAAATAAGAACCAACCTGGCCATACTGGAAGATTCTTTTTAAGGCCTCATCCAAATGTTGCTCATCTCCATAGCGATATCTTATGACATCATTCCTCACCTACATTTACAGCATGTGAAACATAAGAACTTATAATATCTTATAAAAATGTTCTAAGCTTTAGAACCTAATATTCACTAGTCAGCACATGCTCTATCACCAATAAGCATTAACTTTATTCTAGTAGGAATATTTTGTAATTTAGTCTTTTTCCCCTTATTTTATCTATATATTAACATTCTGATCTCTGATTACCAACTCTAACATGTTATCAGATATTATCATCTCCTGAATCTCTCATTGTCGTCTCCTCCATCTAACCCAATACCATCGTCGATTCACTCCTCCACCCAACATCGAGTTCACCTCCTAACCCACTTAACATCACCATCGATCCCACCTCAACCCACTATCGCCATCATCTTATTCCCTCATTATTCGCCATAAAATTGAATTTTTTTATTGAAAACTTCTCAATAAAAGATTACAAATTACAATATGAACGGTTTTCCGTTTACAGAAAATAAGAAATCTAATTTCCTCTTTGTTTATGGCTTGGTTCTGTTGTAGCCGTGTAGAACGATCTTGCTCTCTATTGACGATCCGAACGCAAACTCTTCAGTTGGCAGTATTTTTCAAAGTTCTTGGATGCAAAGGGCTCTGAATTCTTTAACACAAGCTCAAAGTGGAGATAATCCAACCAAGTAACCCCTTCTTTAGCCCGGCCATGGACTATTTATAGAGACTTGGAGATCTTTGAATTGGTGTAACTGTCCAATTAATGGCCTCCATAATTTGATAATTAATTCTTTGTTTTTTAATATGTTAAATTTGTGTTAAATCTCCAGGATTTGCAACTGAGATCTTTAATCCTCTGGATTTGTAAGTGGAATGCAGATCTCAGCCTTTAAATCTGCATTTTAGCTCCAGGTAGCTCGTGTGGCATGCTCAGACCCGCATTTGAATGTTAACGAAAATAATTTTCGCCCCTTGAAATTTTGGAGTGAAAATGTAACTATCCGCGACCCGCGTTTTGGCTATACTTAGCTCCAAATATGAGTTTAGGAGGAAGGTCAAACGTTGATCTCTTTATAGTAGATGATCCGCATTTTACCTTCCAGCAACGTGTCTTACTTGATTAGACCCATGTTTGGATACAAATAAGGATAGTTTCTATCTTTTGAGACTTTGGAGTAAAAACGCGGCCCTCTGGGATTCTCTAATTATATTTAGTTCTAATCATGAGCTCAAAAAATAACTACAAATGCAGATCTCTCTTTAATTGATGATCCACGTGTTAGCTTTTAGTTGGGCCCACGTTTGTACTAAAACGGAGTTATCTTTAGTTTTTATAAGCCTTTATGAGCCATAACGCGACCTTGCGTTTGAGTTGCGGATTAGATCCGCGTTTACATTGAAATGCGACTTTAGGAGTCTGCGTGAATCTCTCTAGACAAGAATCTACATTTGAGTATAAAAAAAATAACCTTACATTTTTAAGGTTTTGAAGACAACACGTGACTCAGAGGGGTCCACATTTGTCACCCTTTACTTAGCCCAATACGCGGGTCTCTCTGGATGAGAATCCGCATTTTGACTGTGGAGATGAGTTTCGCGACTCTGTGAGAGTCGCGTTTTAACCTTTCTTGGCTTTAAATGCGGATTACTTTTGATAGATGATCTGCGTGTTAACTGTTTTGGCTTGAATTATGAATCCCCTTTTCTCTTCTTTTCTCATACAAATTTTGCCAACAAAACCCCCTCCAAAGTTTTTAAAATTCCATACCTTTGAAGGTGTTTTGAAATATTTTGGATATATGAAATATGTTTTATTCAATATTCACAATGGTTTTAAACGAGACTTTGCGTTAAATTTGCAGATTCACTTCCAAACGTGATCCTGCATTCAATTCGCAAGTTCACGTGTAAACGTGACCTTGCATTCGAAATTTTAAATCCGCACTTTTGGACAGTTAAAACGAAGCGTCGCTGCTATTTTGCCATCTTTTCGGCACAAAAATCGAGGCACCTTATGCATTCATTAATGATGAAATCTTTAATAGATTTAGGCCAAACATCTCAGCCATCAAATCTTTTTTGCCGAAGATCTCCGCCATTAAATCTTCTATATAAGACGCCAAGTTTCTTTCAAAAGTCATTCTGACTTAGAAATTTTCAAGCCCTTGAGCTTTCTTCGCCTCCAAGAAGCTTCTTCAAGCACTTCATCTCCAAGCTTCCTCAAGCTCTTCATTTCCAAACTTCCTCAAGCTCCTCTTCTTTTAGCCTTCAGTCTTTTCTAACTAAGTTCTTTTAGAACTTTTATAAAGAAAATGACAAAGAAATCTTCATCCTCTAGCGAAACTGTCAGTGGCTCTCAAGATCCGCAAGCCGCTTCTGACTTTTCTCCGGCCATAGTTTGGAAAGAACCCATGACTTGCGGTAAGCTAAAGAATTTCATCTTGTTTAATCTTGGTGATTCGTTGCCATGGACTGTTATTGCATTAAAAAAGAACTAATCTTTTGGAAACATGGGTTCATGATCCCTTTTTTTTAAACACAGAGCTTCAAAAGAGCTTAATTTTAAAATGCGAGCCTGTACTCCGTGTTTGGGAAAATTGATCTTTCTGATTTGAAATGCAGGTCTCCAAGGATCTGTAATCCGCATTTTGACTTTGGAAGACAACTTGAAAAAGTTGATCTTTTTTTTAAAATGTCAATCTCCAAGGACCTGTGATCCGCGTTTTAGATTTGAACAGTTAATTTTGTCATGAATTTGTCTAAATCTCTTTCCTTATTCTTTTCTTTGATTGGTGCAGTGAACTGGGGTTAGCATTTAATGAGACCTCCAGACGATATGTTTCTTGGAGATGTTGGGGCAACCTCAACATTTTTCACAGTTATTGGCAAACATATAATTGGTCCACTGCCAAGTTCGTTAAAGAAAAAATATCATGTTGAAAAGATCCCATAACCGTGAGTATCCTCCTGAATGATGGTAAGTTTACTAGTCCCCGCGGTTATTGTCATATATTTCTTTCCACTTATGTCTCTTGATAAGGCTTCGAATTTGATGCAGGATATTACTCTTCAAAATTTCTATAACAATGCTTACACACGTCTGATTCTCAACTTTTTCCCATTTCTTTAGGGGCCAGAAAGCTTCGCGTGCTTCACATAAGATAAAAGATTTTGGATCTATGGCATTGTTGTCTTCTCGCCTTTCATCCTCCTTCATAAATAAGATAAGGATGATAAATGGTTGTAGGCAATTTGTAACTCCAAAGTGCTCTTTGATGTTCTCCAATATTTGTGGATCTACATGTGCACTAGAAACATGCATTTGGTACACCCAGCTTTGAACTAATCAAGTCACTGACGTTATTGATATTGACATAGCTGAGAAGGCAGAATTGGAAGTTTTTAATCACCAGCGAGAAAGAGTTGCGGATGCAAGCTACTGTCCAAACTTATGAAACCATCCAATCAGAGATAAGGGATATTGAAGAAAAAATCAAGGTTCTCTTGACTCAGTAGTTTGTAATAATTTTTATTTATTGTATAATGTCAAGAAACTCTTGTAATGTTGAATTGATAATGAGTGAAAAATTTTGATAATGGAAAATTTTTGTTTATCATTCATTTAGAGATAGTTATTAATTGATGAATGAATTTGATGTTGACGATCAGAGGTATCTGTTAACTCGATACATCATTGACTTTTTTGCATATTGTCAAGATGTAATCATTAACTTGACAATATAGAGTCAGTACTCAAACGCCCAAGTAGATTTACGATTAATGAATAACTTTTTTGAACATGATAGAAGTAATCATTAACTTTACTGAACACGTTGTAATTTAAGCTGTTCAGTAACTTGTAGTATAACAACTTTTGAATTGCCGGAGATAACTTTTAACTTAGCAAAGTCTGAATTTGATTTTGCAGAGGTAATCATTAATTTAACAAATTTTCGGATGAATGGATTTGAAAATTTTCAGAGATAACTTTTAACCCGCACAAATCTAAATCCTAAATCCAAAGTCCAAAATCAAAATCCAAATCCAAATAAAAAAAAACCTTGAAACCTTGGGACCGACAAAGAAAAAGAACCTTTGGCCAGATCCCTCTCCCGCGCAAGAGTTCGAGCTTTCTCCAAGATTAGAAGAGACGAAGAACGAGCTCAAGAAATCTCCATCGCCTCCAACCATCGGCGTCAGATCGTCAACGAGGAAAGGACCGATCTTCGTAGCTGTCTCGATCCCACGATCTTCTGATTAAAAGAGAGCAACGTGTTCTATAAGTCATTTCTGTCTGTTTTTCTTTTTAATTTCTTTTCATTGTAATCGAAAAGGAGAAATTTTGATAATATGTGATTTTTCTCTATCAATGGCAATGGAAAAATCCGCGATTTTTCCCGAAAACAATAATAAGTCTATTTTTATTCCTAGAGAAAATAAAAGGTGAAATTCTCCATCCAAGGTTATCCATACAAATTTGAAGACCTACACATGTCAAAACAAACTCGGGTTTTTCATACTTCATAATCTGTAACGATATATTTCTGGAATAACATGGATAAAATTTATGAAGTAATCTGAAGTTCTCTGTGTTTAAAGTATTTCATAAGAAATTGAGAATCAGTTGGGTTATTCTATAAAGTTGTCAGATATAATAATAAACTAATATACTGGAATACATGCAAAATGCTTTTAAGGAATGTTCAGCTCTCTTAGTATCATTCATCAAACTTCTTGTGCTAACACCATTACAAATAGTGTTGTTGAACGCAAGAATCAATATTTACTGGATGTTGCATTTTAACTGCATGCTATCTGGTGAATCGTGTTCCTTCCTTTGTATTAGGCAGACAGTGTCCCTGTTTTGTTCTTTATACAGATAAAAGATTATTTGACTTACTACCTAGAGTTTTTGGCTACTTGTCTTCTGTTCATGTGTGAGAGAGACATTATAAATTAGATCTATAAGCTATCAAATGTGTCTTTCATGGTTCCTCTCGTACTCGAAAGGGTTACCGTTGTTAGAATCCTACTACTAAAAAGTATGTGTGTGTGCTGATATAACATTTCTCTGAGAGCACCATATTTTCCACATTCTGAGCATATTATCAATTATTTGGTGTGCCACTGCCATTAGTTAGTTCTGATAGCTCTGATGGCACTATTGTCTTTGCCTCCCTTCCAGATCAACCACAAGAAAAGCCACCAATCATGAAAGTGTTCCAATGCTGACCAAAGTCAATTGAACAAATCTTTGAATGTAACTAATACTCAATCTAATTGCCTGAGGTCTCTAACTCTAAACTACTTACTGCTCTCAGAAAGGATAAATGCACTTATGCTACAAAACCTCCTATTTCCAACAATGTTTCCTTTTCTCATTTATCCACTATATATTATGCATTTTCGTCTACCTTACAAAGTATGTCAGTTCCAACATCAGATCACAAAGATTTATTAGATCATGGGTTGAAAAAATGTTATGGATGAGGAAATGACTGTTTTGTATCAATAATCAGACTTGGGAGTTGATTCGTTTGCCGGCTGGGAAACATGTTGTTGGCTACCGCTGGGTTTATGCAATTAAGTTTCTTCTTGATGGTCAGGCGAAATGCCTTAAAGTCTGATTGGTTGTAAAAGGATATACACGCAGACATTTGGGGTTAGATAACTTTGAGACCTCTCCTGCTCCATTGCACTCAATACAGATAAAGATTCTTTTATAAGTGACAACAATCAAGATTTGGTCATAGTATCACCATGATATAAAGAATGTTTTTCTGTGTGATCTTCAGGAGGGATATAGTTCATGAACTTCGGGGAGCCCATTAGAGTGTCATCTGAAGAAGGCTATATATGGTTTGAAATAATTTTCCTCAAACATGATTTACAATTTCAGTACAATAATTGCACAGTTTGGTCTACAATAGAGTCTCTGATCTATTCGTTCTAAGATCTCCTGCTAGTGTTATCATTCTTATTGTTTACATCAATGATCTAGTACTAAATGATAATGATTCTCAATGAACTACCAGCTTGAACTGCTACCTAAGGAGCCACTTCCATATGAAAGACCTCGGAGTGTTGTGTTACTTCCTTGGGATAGAGGTTGCTCGTTCCATAAAAGGGCTTCCCTTGTCTCAAAGAAAGTACCTTACTGACTTTTTGGAAGAATCTGGTATGTTAAGGTCCAAACTACTTGATACTCCAATGGGCCGAATAATCAGATTTGATAAAAAAAATTAGGAGATGCCCTTGAGGATACTTGGAAGTAACGAAGGTTGATTACAAAGCTGATTTACTTAACTATCACTAGACTAGACATCAATTTACTAGGTATGCATATGCAATCTTTCCATCAACTTCATTGGCAGGCTGCTTGACGTATCTTGAGATATCTTAAGGAGTTTCTAATAAAGACTTATTCTATAAGCCCTAATCTTATCTTAGTGTAGATGGTTATTTTGATGCTTATTATGCTGGACATCCTCTTGATTGTCGCTCTATTAGTGGATATTGTACATTTGTACTTTTATTGAGGCTAATCCTGTCATTTGTCGCTGCAAGAAGCACGATTATGATTGCTCAATCTAGTACTGAAACAGAGTACAAGACTGTGAATCATACTACCTATAAGATGATTTGGATACAAATTCTCTGGTCAGAGATTGGAGTTGCTTTTTCTCGGTCTATGGTAATGGTGGCATTCAACAACCAAGCTGCAATATATATTGCGAACAATCTTGTGTTTCATGACAGACAGAGCATATTGAGGTTCACTATCATTTTATTTAAGACATGTTCCTAGCTAAGCAAATTCTCACTTTTTATGTTTCTTTTGGGGCTCAGATTGGTGACATCTTCACCAAAACTGTCTATGAAGTCTTTCTCCACTCTTTCTACCAAGTTAGACATGACTGAATATATATGCTCTAGTCTAAGAAGGAAAATTCAAGTAGAAAGGTATTACTGGGTATTACGTAATTTGTCTATTTCTCCTGATTGTATCCATATGATAATATGGTCAGCCCTAATTGGCATTAGAGTTCTGTAATTATCAACTCTAACAAACTTAAGAAACTTATATTAATTAAAGCACATGGAATGTTGACGTGATGATCTTGAGATTCCTCTACTTTAGACTAAATGTGGTGATAACAAGGATTCTCTGGGTGTCTCATATCTCTAGGTTCAAGAACTCGATTCTGGTTCTTTCTGCCCTCTAGTGCTCCATTTCTGTCGGTTCCATTCTATTCCAGTTTAAACTGAGGTTTCTGCATCTGTAAATTAACATGCGAAATAATAAACAAAAACCCATATGGAGTTTGAATAAAATGCACTGCAGGAGGTGTATACCGAGAGAACTTTCTTCCTCACTCTCCTTCCATTTCCCACATAAATTGCCCTGGCCATTTGCATATGCACGGGGCCTTGGCAATTTGTTAGGACATACTACAATGCATTCATGCATATCTACATCCCTTAGACATCCTCTCAGAGCTTAATTGTCTTTTCAAAGTTAATATAGATGAGTTGGAAATAAAAATGGTAACCAGCAAATTATGTTCATCTTTTATCGGCTCGAAACATGACTGATCAACCCTATTAAAAAGCCTCACTGACCACCTCAGTAAAGTCCATGCATCTTTTCCTTTCAAAACTAATCTAGACGACTTGGAAAAAAGGAAATTGGAAACCAGTAAAATCTGGTTATCATTTATCAGCCCAAAACCTCAAGTGTCCAAACCAACAGATCCAAATTGAAACTTATCGACTCCAAATATATGCCCAAAAAATGTGATTTTATATCAACATGAATGTAACGGATGGAGGAAGAAGAGCAGAGTAGAAATGGTATATTGCAACAAGAAGATAGCCGGAGCCCCTCCCCTAAACCCTAACAAAAAATGGTTCTCCCAAACAGATTCACTGAGGTCAAAATATTGTTATGCTTACATTTAAAATACTCCCTGGCATCCTTTGATAGTTCTCTAGGAAAATTGATATTTTAACCTACTTTAGAATTTGCTTTCTACCCTTTCAAACCAAAAGAAAATGACTAATGTGCTCACTGCAGGCTAAACTCAAACCATAGCACTCGATATATGACAAATTGCTACCCCACACCACCATCACAACCCCAAAAATCACCCCAAAAAAAAAAAAAAAAAAAAAAGCATACCAAAAAAACGTCTCCCTTTTTTTTTTTACTATCTCCAATATTTGCATTACAAAGTAAAAGGATAACAATTTAATAAAACATGAAACTACATGTAAGATGATCAAAAATTATCATGAATTACATATACCATGTAGATTATGCATGTACCCACTGCCATGAAAAAAAGGCGAACAATTCTACCCCTCTTTAAAGGGCCCGGGACACTGAAACATTATATGTGTGTATATTTCTGTATAAGTCTGTGCATGCAAATAATTCCGCCCAAACCCCGCATGCAAATAATTCTGCCCAAACCCCACATGCAAATGCACAGATATGAAAGCGAGTGTACATGCATGTAGCATTCAGTCAACAAGATAATATGCAATCCTCTGCAATGATATTTGCAAGAAGACAAAATCACCAATCACCCAAGCAAAACCAAACTAATAAGCAACTTAGTTCAGCGATTTTGACAGAGATATCCCAGTCTCAGGACAAGATAAAAGCGGCAGCACGCTATGAAAATTTACCTGTTTAAGAATAGGAGTAGCGCATGTTTCCCGCAAGCTTTCTGCATCGGAGTAGGTTGTGCACGGAACTGGCTTCAGCTCTGCATACTGCAATATACATCACAATAAGCAGAAGGATGTTAGTAATGATAATTCAACAACTCTAGGGGGGAAAAAACAACCAACAACAGCATCCTCAGAGTTAAAGTTCGTACTTTATATTTTTCATTATTATACACTTCTGAAGAAAGTTTCTTAGACATGAATTTTCCACTTTCTATAATAAGATTATTTACATACTGTTTACTACCATGACCAGCTACTAATTAATATCAAGCTCAAACTCAAAAAATAGATTATATATAATATTTTTAAATAGGAAATGCAAAAGCAGATAGGAAACTTCTACACAGAGAGGTTTCCTTGCTGCAATTTCACAAAGTAAACATCAGAAACCAGTACAAATCTGATAACTTGTTTCCAAGAGAATGATCAAGGTACTACTAAAACACACCACATATAACCCAATTAATCAAATAGCATGTAAGCCATAAAGATCAGCTAAATTCTTCCTTAATGTAAAGCATCAAAGACAAATAACCAGGCATTTGATTTCTCAGCCACGCAAAAACTAAATAGAGAGTTGTGTAACGGCTCGAACAGTGCATATTAAGAGAAATGCTAACTTAATCATTCATCCATAGACTATCCACTTTTATCTGATGATGGACAAGGGCAAAGTAGGAGGCAAGCAAAAAAAATTCCTTATGATGCCCCAGAGAAGTCCACCAGTCGGGTCACTATCCTTTTTGCAGCATTTGCCTGTCCAATGCATGTGCCTGCAGTATCCGATCCCTCACCCCAACACACACACACCGCAAATAATATAAATAATAATATAAAGAGAGAAAGAAAGGAAGGAAAAAAGCGTGATCTCTTATCTCACAGGGACAGTCACCCCATTTACCCAAGTATCCGCACCCACCACCTTGAATTGGTAAATAAACCATCTCGTCCGTTGATGGACTAATTGTCCTAGATTAATTTAAACTAACTTGGACTTAGGTACCCATTTACCAGATAGTTCAGCTCTCAAATCCTGTTAATAATAAATGATATAATGTTTCTATTAGCTTCTAATAAGGTTTCCACAAGATATTATGCAGCACTAATAATGCATACAAAGAACCATAGGAAGTTCTTTTATTACGCATAAAATTTCAAATATATATTCATGATAAAATTATAAATTATACAAATTACGCTTAGGTTTGACACCATAGAGCTTATAGCAGTTTCAATTTTCCTACATATCTTGTTGAAGATTGATGACGCATGAAAGGGTAACAAGGTAACTGCAGTTTGACAGATGGGTTATGAAGAATTTTAACCACATACAACACCAATCTACAAGCCATGTAAAGGAATATACTGTCAGTAAAATACTATCTTACTTTCTTCAATCCAATTAGTTCGATAGAAACAAGTATTAGTACAATGGTGGCCAACACAACAGGCTTGACAGCTCTACTCAGGATAATTATCAACCTCAAAAACTGCTTGTGTGATTCATACCTTCAAAGCCATACCAATAATTGCAAGAGGAAAGCCATATGTCAACATTAAAGCCGACCACTCGGACCCAGGGAGAATAGTGAAATATGCACAAAATCCGTATCTGAAAAGAACATATTCCAATGGTCAAAACAGAGAACCATTTGAGATGGAAAAATATTGTTTAAGGATAGAAATTATATGAAAAGTCATTATGTATTTACTTACGAAAGAAGTGTACCACCAACAGCTAATCCAATAACACCAAATGAGACCTAAACATAAGAAGAAGCATTTATGAAGAGATATGTGGAGGTGCAAGAATTCAAATTAGTTGCAGCTGAAACAATTAAGCAAGTGGAGGTGAGATGAAATGCAAAGTCAAAAATTCATATTAGGACAAATATCTCATTTCAAGCTAGCTTATTCTTATTGGTAAGTAGCCTAGTGCCAAGTAGGGATGATAATGGATGCGTCCACGGGCCAAATTTTAGACCTCCTAATACAAAATTTTGAATTAGAAAAATGAAATTTTCATTTTTAATTCAAATTTTTGTATAGAATGAACCAAAATTTGACCGTGGACGCGCTTGTTACCATCTCCAGTGCCAAGTTACTCCAATTTTGATTATAAATTCCCAGATTAAACCATTTTCAACAAGTTACAGAGTCCATGTATATTGATACTTCTTACTGATCTCTCAAAAAATAAGCAAATGGTTAGAAAGGTACCATGATTTCCATTTTAACATTACTTTAAAATACATATCTTTGTGGTTGGTTGGGTTGGTTTTTTACTATATTTTGTTGTTTTTTTTTTTTTTTTTTTTTTTTGGTTGTTGGGGGGGTGTTGACAATTCTTCAACGGTATGAAATGTTTTGCAATTTTATGTTTTCACAGAGAACTTCTAAATTTTAAACTGCAAAGATAAGGGCAGCCAACATAAAATAAGATCGTTTTACTGTTGATACTAATAAAACTGCAGATCAGAGAAATGGTCCAAGCTTCCACCCAACTAAAACTGAACTTCAGAAGCAAATGCTTGATTTTAAAAAGTTGTTCAATTTATAGATTTTAGATCCCCAAATATAGATTCGTGAGCTCCTAGATAATTACACACAGAATAAGACTTCTCCTTAGCTCTTAGATAATTACACACAGAATAAGACTTCTCCTTTAAGAAAATGTTCCCTATGATCCGGTAATACCATCTGCATGAGCAAACAATATGACATAAATGATGAAATTAGAGAAATTAAGACCATATTACATATGTGATATGTGCATAAAAACAACCCTTATTGTAGGTGCAAATTACCAGCATCATTATCCGAGGCTCGTGGTAGATTGTATTTCTTCACTAGTCAAGCATATCAATTTTTGAGGTCATTCCAACTTGGGGGTTATATAACAATAAGCTTAAATTTGAGGGGCCCTTTTTTTTTGTTTTAAATTAGGTATCCCTTTAGGCCTCTTTCATCATAGCCCCTTAAATTATGACTATCAAATTTCCCTAGATTGAAAAATTAAACCCTAAAATTTTTTTCCACTGAGTAAATTAAACCCTAAATTCAGTTTAATCAACATACTACAACACATCAATAAAACAAGAAAGAAGCAATCTTGAAACGCTAAAAAAACGAAAATCGTCGACAAAGATATAGAACGGCGATACCTTTGCCAACGAGAAGTCATTATCGGCGATGACGGTCTTTTGGGTCGAGGAGGCGACAGAGGCGGACGCGGAGGGCTGCGTCGAGTCCGCGGCGCCGGCGACGAACGAGAGCCTCAATCGCTGGGGGTTTGGGCTTGGAGAGAAAATGGGGGTTGCGGTCCGGCGACCCCCCAGTGAGGCTGAACGCCGGCGAAACCCTAGCGGCGAGTAGAGAAGCACTGAGCTCGCAGCGCCCGCTGCTTCGATCAACATCTTTCACTTTTTCTTTGTTTTAAATTTTGGGTTTTGTGTGGGAACGTCTGCTGTTCTTGGCCACTGCCTATATACTACTATCTTGTTACTTTGGAGGAGCAAGTGAGAGCCCTCAGAATATGAGATTTTATGGGGATCTTATCACCGTTGCTGGTGGGCCCCTGGAGGGCCGTTAGTGGGCCTGATTCTAAGTTTATTTTTCAACTTTATTTTATCCTACTATTTTGCAAGTTAACTCTACAAATTAAAAATATTAGCAAAAAAGAAAATTAAAAATAAAAGAAAGAAAAATGCAGTAGAAATTGAAATTAGATGGATAGGTGTTGCTAATAGAATTATAGAACCAAGATTGATCGGATTAGCCCATTTCTCTCTGACTCTTAAAGGATTTAATTTGTATAATGTAATAATATGATACTTGTTAATTGAGTTTGCCAATGATAAAGCAACATCAAGATCAAGATTATGTTTGGTTTGAAAGAAACTTAAAGAAAAGAAAATAAATGGAAAGGAAAAAAGAAAAGCAAAGAAAAGGAAAGAGAACATAAATTCTTTTGTTGTTTGGTTTGGAAATAAACTAAACAAGAATTTTTAAGGAAAAAATGAAAGTAAAAATTAAGATCAAACTTTCTCCCAACTCCATGCACTCTGCTCATTGAGATATATTTTATCTAAATTTAAGTTGAGAAAATCTTATAACTTATTTTTTTCCTATTTTTTTTTCCTCTAAATTTTCTTCTAAAGCGAACAATGAAAGCTTTTTTTTTCTTTCTTATTTTCTTTATTTTTTCCATTATTTTCCTTCAAACCAAACATAACCTAAAGATAACTAAATGTAATCATGATAAGCACTATATTTGTTTTGAATTTCTTCACATATAATATAATTCTGTATGAGAATAGCAAGAAAGCGGTTGAGAGATGGCTTGATTCCTTTTAGTTAGAATTTTAAACTAAAAGTATAGTTCATTTTGAGATTGCAAGTTCTTCATTTTGTGATGGTGAATTATTTCGGTACCAAAAGTGCTGCTATAGTGAGCCAACTCCGATGATCAACTATAATTCGTTCTATTGTTATGAGCATTGCCTTAATGTATTACTATATGTAACGTGAAAATACTTCTCTCATTATGAGCACTGCCTATAATATAATATCTATTTTTTATTTTTTATTTTTTATTTTTTTTATGCGTTGCTTAATCTATACATTCTGACAAGGAGTACTATATATTCAAGAAACTTGTTATATTCAAGAACTTATTGGTCGTGGGTGCAAGTGTGTAAACTGATTGCTTGCAATCAGTTTTGCTGGAGTTGCTACTTTCCACTGTTTAGTTGCAGTTGTAATAGTTTGCAATTATATTGTAACCACTTACATGCAATAATTATAATTATTAAAAAACAGTATGTATGACACTTTTCCTTTACAGCAGTTGTATTATTGATAAATGAAAAACTTCTCAGGCCTCTTGAAAATAAAAAATAAAAAAAATTTAAAAATTTTTATAACTATAATTGCCACTTGCAACTTTCAAGCCAAGCACGATAATATAAGATATATCAATTGCATTATTATAACTTCAATTGCAGTAATATAAATTGCAATTTACAACATAACTTGAAAGCAATCAAACATCCCTTAATTCCAATCTCATATGCACTACAGCAATAAGCAAGAAAACAACTATAATGTTAAATTCATCTTTCCTTCTTGCGATTAATTTCAATTTGTATTTATGGATGCATGTGGTATGATCATGTTAAATGCTAAAGAAAATCATCTCCTTTTGGTGAATATATTCACTAAAAAAAAAATCATCGGAATAAACAACATATTTGGCGATCAGAACGTTTCTTCTCGCAGGCTAGCAACTATTCACAATTCACAACATTCAATCATAAACTGTACTCAGTATAGATGCACAAAACTACATGCTAGAACAAGAGAAACAATAGCAGTGATAACATTCAACAAGAGAAAAAAAGTTAAAAAGTACAAATTGAACAGGCCGAACAAAAAGGAAATAATCTTCGTTACAGCATAGGTTCAACACTCATAAAACAAGCAGTTGAATACATGACGCTCCGAAACACATCATCATATACCTCCAACTCTAAACATAGTGAGGCATGAAACACAGGCATTAACAAAAATCACAAGTAATTGATCTACAAAAAAGCTACTTACATCTATGAGGAAATAAAGAGGAAAAACTTAGTAATGCCCTACTTCTTGAGTAGAAAGCTCTCTCATTTCTATCGTTAATGGTATATTACCTAACATATGAACAGTCGAGCTGTAGAGTGGAGTGAAACAGGCTCGTTAGCGGAAGAATTCTGGAAAAGACCATATTAAGAATCAAGCAAAAGTTGTCAGTCTCCAGGAACTCAATATGGGCTGCTTGACCAATCATTGTGTTCAAGTTCCTGCCCTGACTGGATTGGTCGAAGTTTATGTTGCAGCACATGCATGAATATTCGCTATTCACATGAGGGTGCATGGATCCGATTGATAGAATTGTTGAGCACATCCAGAAACACTATTGCCTTCATTGACTAATCACTGGCAGATGTGTGACGAGAGCACAATTCCAGCTGAGTAATAAGGAACATATCCATTATGTTGAGGATAGCAACCAGTGAAAATGTTTGCACTTAGGGTGTCTTCGGCTCACTAGATGTAATTGAAATAGGGAAGAAATTAAGTAACTTCCAAAATAGAAGCAAAAGAAGAAAATTCTTCTTGTGTTTGCTTGCATATCAAGGAATGAAGGGAGTATTATTTAATTGATTAAATAAAACAATGTTTATAATATTTTATTTGTTTTTATGCACAAAAATACAATTATTGAATAGTAACGATGGCATGCAAATGAAAAAAAAAATATTTTTTTGCCTTGTTCCTCTGCTTCCATGAGCTCTTTAAGTTAAAAGTTTGGGAAAGAAAATGTTGAAAGTAAGGTGTCACGTACGTGCCACCTCATCATATAAGTGAGAAGTAACTTCCGACATTTTTCTTGGCCAAACAAATAATTAAAGCAGTGGAAGTAGAAAAAATCACCATAGATATTTGTATGTATCGAATTGTAGAGAGCTAATCTTGCAAATAAGAACAATACGGGAATAAATGTTAATATCCAAAAAATTACAGATATTATGCATAATATTGATAAGTCAAACTATACATAACCTCATCATTCACTGTGTTGTAGCATTTCTTAAATCTTTGTAACTAATAGGCTACAACTAATAAAGACATTTTCTTGTATGAAACCCGTCATTAGAACCAAGGCTAGCAATAGAAGCCATGTAAGCTTATAGATAATGCAGCAATTGATAACTGTGATGGGAAACAATTTTTATTTATTTATTTATTGATATGATGCATAGGCTGTAGGCTGGTGCAAGCGAAAACTTATTTCTAAGAGCTATCAGACCTAGATATCAACCTTAGAAACTATAGCTAGTAAATGTATTTAGCTTGAATACATGGGCAAATGGCAAATAAGAATTCCTTCAAAATTCAAATAAGTTTTCTTCAGAGAATTAAGTAATATTCACAATCTCATATTGCAATAAAGTCTTAAATGAATCTTTCAATTCCATACTAACATAAACTACTGCAATCCTATCACTGGCAGACAAATGAAAACATATCAACAAATGCAAGATTAATGGAAAGAATCAGATTTGAGGGAAGAAATAGTATGGCTCTATAAGATTCTTGTCAGTGCTGAAGGAATTAAAAGCACATTCAAACACATCAACAACAACAACAACTAAGCCTTTTTATCCCAAGTACTTGGGATAGGCTACATGAACCAAAAAAGAATCACGCCGAATCGATCACGTTGATAATCCTTCTCCATTCATTCCTATCAAGTAATATCTCACATTCAAACACATATAAAAGCAAAATTTTATTGACCTGTCTGTCTAGTTAGAATGAGTATACAACATGCATTAAACCATGAAGTGGAAATTGTGCAATATACCTGCAAACCAAGACTAGTTCTTTGCAATCCAATTGTGGTACTCATCCATTCTTATTATAAAGGAGCTCGAGCTACGCTTGCCACCTCCTCCATATGCCTTTCCAATTTCATTTGCAAATCAAACCATGAATCATGAGTGAAGAAGAAGAAGAAGAAGAATAAGATGAAGACACACCTTGGCAATCTCTGAAGTATCCACTGCATCGTCAATACTCCTCAAGCACATCTTCAGATTCTTTCGTTGTATAAATATAGCTGCCCCTATAGGTCTGTTCAGAAAACGTAAAATCCTTTAGATGATATCTACCATGAATGGCAGATTTAAGGAGTGCAATTTAAATGCTGATCATAAAATGCACTAATAGAGGTTAAATGAAATATTTATTCAGTTCTCCACAACAAGCTAAGGGATTTATCATTAAATACAGCCGACTTCCAAGCATAGAATTGAACAGGTTTGGTTCTTGTCACATAAAAAAGTCAGGTGAAAAGCAAGAAGCTATGATAATTAACTCATATACAACATGCTATATTTAATAAAGAAACTAGCCTGTTTAGAACGAAGTCACAATAATATATAGCACCAATTTAGTGAACGTATGAAGAAAATTTAGTTTTCCCTCCTCTGACAACAACAAGATTTAGTCCTACGTAACGACGTTTATCTTAAATTTTGGAGCAAACACAAAGGACTGAAGTCCCTTTATTGCTATCTACTCAATTAATCTTATCAGCAGTCTCTCTGCTTTCTTCACTCTTTTGGCTGTCTTGCAATCGACTATATATTGAATTATTTGGCTATGCTTCAGTTTGTCTTTCTCCCGTAGCTGACCCATATGCTCACAAAACAGGGTATTGTACTTTTCAAGATAGTGAATTTTGAGAGAGAGGTTTGTGCTCCTAGCTTATTAGTTGGAGTTGAAAACCAGGTAGCTAAGCCAAATAAACAAGTGTGTAGTTTTTTTTTTAATTTAAAAAGTAAAGCAAAACAGTGAGCAAGGTTTTTAACAAATCATGCTCAGGGTAGTTAAGTACTGCATGAACACAACATGAAGACTATGTAAGCTTTATAACCAAGAGATGTGTATATAGAAAGAACAATGGAAATGAGATACCAGCGCAAGAAATTTCCTGTGCTGGCAACCCATTTCTATTATGTCTAATACTTTTTTCCTATATCTTCTTCTTGGAGTATGATCACGACCCCCTAGGGCTAGGTGTTAGTTTTGATTTGGCCTTCCATCAAGTATTCAAGTGACACAAAATTAATGTTTTTCAGAATAAAACATCTTGTATCCGCTTAATAGAGAGTAAATGATTTCCAAAGCTTATGAAATTTGATTCTAAAGAAGTTAAGAATGAAGAGATCATGATAAAAAAAAATAAAAAATAAAAAAAATTAAAGGACTATTGTTTTTTTTGCAGCCAATACGCATAAAACTTCCTGCACTTGCAACTCATTCATAGTAATCCCTTATATATTACCCATTCCCTCCTCCATTCACTATTCATACTTCATAGTGTGTGTTAATAGTTCATAGTTGCATACGCACATACAAAGTCGAATACAAGTCTCACGTAACGAAAGAAGCATACCCACAAATAAGTGCACATGGCCTACGTCAAAAGCATAACTCATAGTGCAAATAACATGCTGACTGTATGAAAGTACGAATGCAAGTTAGTACATAGAGAAAGATGGTACCTTAAACCAGCAGCTTGACTTCTTCTACCAAGCTCCAAGCACATTTCATGACTAAGATCCGAATGACCATCAGCCCGGACTGCCTACAGTAGCAATCACATCAGATCAAGTTTTATAACCAAAAGTAATAAGCCGAAATCAGTACATTTAGCCCCGCAGACATCTCTGACAACTTTTAATAATGTTCTAATCATAAGCATATAAAGTTAAGGGAGTACCAAGCACTCGCCATATGTTCCTCCTCCTAGTCGAATCTTGAAAGGTTTTCCCAACAACTCGGTCGCAGCATTATGACGTGAATTCACATAAGAGTTTCCCTTTGCAATCAAGTCATCACAGTCAATATCGAGAAGCTGCCAATCAATTTTCAGCTAAAACTCAACATATTACCAACAAAATGATGCATAAAACCAACATTTCAACAGTCATCAAAAAGCAATACACAACCTGCTCAAACACATAAGGGTTAGTGACACAATTTAACTTGGCCATCTCTTCTTTAATCCCAATCTTAAATGCCCCGACATCAGGAAGCTTGAATCTCCGAAGATCGATATCCTCAACATATCTTAAAACTTTCTCAACGCGATCCCCATCCTCGATGTCCAATAAACTTGCATTCTTATCCTTTTTCAAGAAGTAATCACGCACAGCTCGGGCACTGGTCTTGTTGGTATCAATATTTAGCTCCAGATTCTCCGGAATCTGCCCTAAATCTGAAATTCTTGCCACTGAAGACTCCCGATGATCGAATGCAATCACCCTAAATAATAAAATTTAAGTTGAAACACTAAAATTATGTAACAACATTGATTGATAACGATAATTAAACAAACAATTTAGGCTGAGACACTAAAATTAAATTAAAAAGTTTAGATTTGAGCAACAAAATTGGCAAGGAGAGATACCGAGGTATGATTCGGGAGAGTTCGAGGGCGAAGTTCTTGGGGCCGATGAAGTCGAGAAGGTAGCAAGTCTTGAAGCATTCTTCATATTCAAAGTCCTCTAATCTGAAAAAATAAGGCAAAAAAAAAAAAAAAAGAGGGTAAAAATAGAAATTGGGAACATGGGAAATATACAGAGAGAAGGGACCTGAGGGGGGCGACGGAGGAGAAGGGGAGGAGAAGGAAGGGGAGGCGGAGGCGGGAGTGGAAGCGGTGGGCGAAGAGGGCGGCGTAGGCGCCGGAAAACGAGGGGTAGTTGTAGAGGATGAGAGTGGAGTTGCCGTTGGTAGCCGTTGAGGCGTGGGAATGAAGAGAGTCGAGGGCGGATTGAGACCGGAAGTGGCAGCGGAGGAGGAGGAGCGGTGGAGGGAGGCGGAGAGCGGCGGCGGCGGCTGTGGAGTTCAGGCGATGCATCGAAATGGGTTTCGATTGATTTGCGAAGAATGGGGGTACTCGTTCCATGGTGGCCTCTTTCACAATTGAAAGAGAGGCCTGATGAGCCTCTTCGTTACTGTTTCAAATGGGCTTTTCTGAGCCCATTTGAATATAATTTAAAACTTAACCAGTTCAAATACATTTGAATAAAATTTATTTAAACATTATAACTTTAATTAGTTTAGTAAATACCTCTTCAATATATCAAATTGATATTAAATTTATTATATAATTAATCTATAAAAATGATTGAAATAAACCATCGTAAATTAACTGAACTACACTACACAATTTTTTAGATTTTAATTTTCATATCAAATACACACAAATTTGACGAATAAATACAATATTTTGTATCCATCTAATGAAAGAATAAATGAACTTAGATATCTATTAAAGAGCAAGATCCTACAAAAAATTTTATAAAATTAATGTAAGCAACTTATCAGATTTTACAGCGGCCCATATATAGTAACCTCCTTAGGTGAGTGCACGTTGTATTTGTGTATATTATATAATTTTTAAATAATTCATTCAGTTCAGTTCAATTTGATTTTGATTTTAAATTTCAAAGTTCAAAATGAAAAATCGTCCGAATTATTTTGTTCCAATCTGATTTTGCTTATTTAAACAGTTTTAGCCCCAGAAAAAGTAGAACAAAATGTACTATATACAAGGTGCAGTAAGTCATCCTTGATCCAAAATGTCATCTTGAGCATCGCCACTGATCGAATTTTGCTAAGCACCACAAAACTGAGAAATGAAGCTTCACTGTAACTCTAAACCTGCAAGCAATAACGATCACCTCCATTGCTGTACATTTCTCTCCTTCATCAAATGCTCGATTGCTCATCGACGTAGGGAACCCCCTCCACCAATGTCTCCAGGCTCCTGAGAGGCCATTTTCCCTGGTGACGTAATCTGTGACCGTCCGGAGCCTTGAACAAATGCCCACCGTTTTCCTGCACCAACCGTCTTCCGCTGCTTCTGCTGTTGCGATTTTTGCTGCTGAAGATGCTGCTGCTGCTGTTGTCGTAGCTGTGGCTGCACCTGCGCTTGACTGGATACTTGTGGGTTGAATGCAAGCGTACCCTGGACAATGAGAAAAAGAGAAGTTTTGGAGAAGCATAATACAAGAGAAAGAAACAAAACAAAAGAAGAAAAACAAATTTGATGAAATGTGACATTTGAAACTGGATAACTGCACACTGAAACAATAACATGAAATGTGAAACTTGGTGTACTCAATACTTTTCCCAAAAGCTCTCTAATATTATAAAATTCACACCGATGGAATAATTCCAAATCTCTAAAAAGATTTAAGTTGCAAAAGATCAAATAGGTGAAAATATTAACATAAGGAAAAAAAAAAATTCAAACTGCATCACCAACAAGAGTTCGATCACTCGAATTAAAGCTTATAAAAGGTCACCATAGAAGGCATTGAGGCTGTTATTATCTAGTAACTGTTTGCTGAATACACGTCCCTAAGTAAACTAATAGATTTGACATGGTTTGAAAATGGAAACATAAACATAAAGATTTTGTCTCCATTTCATAAAAAGTGCCTAATTTACAGCAAAGGAAATGATAAAATTGAACATGGATTGAAAATAATAGATTCATGCAGCAATCTGGTAGCATAACAAAGATTAAAAAAAGTCAACCAAACTATTTTTAATAACTTAATTTAGAGATAAGGTCAAATAACGATCCTCAAAGGAAATAGGCGCTACCATAGTTAAAAAAAAAAAGGTCAAATATTCCCATCTATCCATCGATTGGTCATCCTAGTTTTGGGACTCAATATTGAGATTGTCGGGGCACCTTTCGTCTAGGGTATGACCCAGGAGCGGAGCAAAAACAGCCTATCCTGCTATTAGGAGTGCCTACCCCTATGCTGATTCTTTCTATTCGATTTTTTATATGATAACCCCACATCAAGTGGTGGAGAGACGAACTGCATTTTCGGAAAGAATTTTGCTTGGGGCTAATGACATTTTTTCCCAAAGTTAGAAAGAACCAATAAAAATCAAATATGAAATTTAGCAAGAGAAAGACTATTACTCACAAGCTTCTTTTCTTGTAGTTGCCCAAGGAAGCAATGTTGATTAAGCGTCCAAAATACCAAAAAGCCTGCCTTACCAACATATTGCCTAAATTGAAGTCAATAAATTTAAGGTAAAGAGAGAAGCAAACAAGTTTCTTAAAATTTATCCAATTCATGAAACAAGATAACATGCCAATGCCAAAAAAATAAAAAGCAATGGGAATTTAACAAAAAAAAATATAGTCAGGTAATAACTTGTTATTCATGTGATCCTGCGACATGAGTTGAACAATTTGCATTGCTGGTGGCCAATCTGCTGCAAGCCTGAAATGACGACAAAAAAACAATTTATCCAAGCGATTTATACATGAGAAATACATATTTTTATCTCTATGTATAGTACACAATAGCAATAAACTCAATCAGACTGATTAAAAAGTGAAGCAAATAAAAATTAACAACTTCATCTTAAAAAGCCCAAAAACATAGCATGCTATCAAAATTGATAAACATAAGAAATCTATACAAACGTTGAGGTATAACCATCAAAGGAATATCATATGGTAGATGGCTAATAAAAAATAATCATCAGTGAAGACTTTCAGTACATTATGCCAGGAGCAGCAAGCAGTTGCCGATCTGGATCCCAGCATGAGCACGACATTAGAATGCAAGTTGAGAATAGACATCTCCATCGTAGGCAAAAGACTGTTATCTCTTGATTTGGAAGTCCATGTAGGAGTTGGGATCAATGTCTTTGTGTGGTAGAAAACAATTACCCTCTTTGGGAAACATGTCAAAGCAAAAAAGTCAACTTCAGCGATTTGATCAATTTGCTATGTGACATAGACAATTCAAAGTCAGTGTGACATAAGAAGGAAGCGATATAAGGTTTTGGTGGAGAATTTGGTGGATTCGAGAAAGAACTAAACTAGGGTCAGGCAAAGATTTAAAGATTGGCCAATAACGATATTATCGCAAATGTATTAGATTTTGGGGTAGTCAGTATGCGATATAATATATAATATTTGTTTGATATTTGCCGATTTTGATGGATACCAACACAGATTCCAATATTTTAAACTTTGTTTTCGGGCCTCACACCCATGTATATCACACGCCCTCTCTCATAAATCAGTCATAAAGAGAATAGCGCAAATCACATGCTCAAGATTTCTCATAAAAGCAATTTTCATCAATCAATTCTCTCTAATTCACTGATCAAAACAATTCTCGTACAAGGCTATATAGCCCAACGCTATATGCACACCATGTGCAATCAAATAAAATGATTAAGAAAATTAAAAAACTATGTGCAACACCATGTATACTCTTTTGGTATTTGCCATGTCGAATGTTCTATAGTCTCTACAAAAAGTCATGCATCGTACTCAGCAGATAATCAAAGGAAGAAGTGCTGAATCAAGAAAAAGCTTGCCAACGTACACGTTAGGAAACAAATTTTGAGAATGGCAGGTAATAGATCGTCCTAAGAAATAAAGCATAGAGATTGTGATCACTACACATCCTTTGATTCACGCCAACATTACGCTTTGGGCAGTTATTGAAATGAAACAGCCATCATATACCAATGATTATAGGATTAAAAGATAAAGATGAAGGCAATCTTGAGAGTGGCAGGGACCTCAAGGTTTTGATCTGTCTCTGTGGTTATGTGTAGGTAATTTCAATCTTGGTTTATATGCCTACATTAAATCTAATTGAAACAAACTGCTGCCTATGTTGAATATTCACGAGGAGCATACCTCAAACAGTTAATAAATTAAAAATATATGCATGTCTATGTAGGAACAAAGACAAATGCGAGGTGTATGCTGTTTCACCATTCCTGCAATGTAACTCCCAAACGAATTGGCTAATAGAAAGTTCTTTGCCTGAGTTGGTTGTTATAACATACTGAAACAAAATTGCAGTAAAAAAACAATTGCTCTATAAAGTAAAATGTATCCAAGTCTCAGGAAGATACAAACTAACGTTTTGGATGCTTCCATGCTCCTGTAACCCTGCATGACAAACAAAATGCACATTCATTTAATAATATATAACTTTCTTTTGCATGACATGTATAATTCATTTAAGAAATCCTTAAGATAGCTTGTGCCAAAAGTAATAAGCCTTCTTAGAGTTGAAGTGGGAAAAGTGTCCCATGTTTAAAATCAATCAGAAAATATGGTATGAAGTTCTTTTCTGTAGAGGCACCCACTTCTCCATTTTTAGGTACTAGGAGCTTGATGTTATTTTTTTTCTGAACAAATAGTAGGAGATCAAGGTTGATCACACACTTACTGTAGCAGTAGCCTAGCATCATCATCATCTAAGCCTTTTCCAATCGGGACGGCCGATTATAACATGCAACTCCACAAGGAGAAGGCTGTACAGATGATTTGATAAAATTATGGCCTGCTGCTAACTTGACGGGACATAAACATAAGGCTACTAGGTAGTTAGCTGGTAGGAACTATATATTGGTTTTTCTTTTAGAAGCTTATGCAACCAATATATAATACTCCAGAGTTCTGGCCAGAAAGAATTCCATCATACTTGCAGCATGGTTTGAGCCGAGTCGATTTACAAGATATCATTGAAGTGGAATAGTCGTACATGCACGAAAATTTTCATAGCATTTAAAAGAATATATTTGTGTGTTGGCCCACTTTTTCTCTTTCTCAAACTCTTCCACTCTCTTCCACTCTCTGATACACCCAGTATCTCAAACTTTCCCCTTCTCTCAATCCTGCAGATTCTCTCATGCTTGTTTTTTTTCTTCTTTGGTGGGAAAATGTGACATTTTTTATGAGATTGAAATTGAGAAAGAAGAGGTGAATGATTCTGATTTTAAGGGGATTAATCTGGCTGCTAGAGAAATCAAAGCAAAAGATCACAGGTTTTCTCCTCCTTGTGTAATTCAATATGGTCGTAGAATATTGGATTTTTTTTTTTTTATTTCTGTTGAAGTAGAAGAGGATATAATCTTGCAAATACAAAGCATTCACACAACTGCACACCCAAACAACACATGGGAGGTGACGTCACCGGGAGAGGAGGTGCTGACAGAGCTTTCAAAGCCCATGCTGTGTCACCATTGCAACGGACAAAAATGTAATTTTGGACAATCACCATCAAAAAGTTGATCCCTACTAGCATAGGGGGTATTTTAAATGCCACTTATATTAAACAAAATTTAGGAAATAGATAATGCGATTTGGGAATATATATCAAAATATGAGATTTGGAGGGCATATATCTAAAAAAAGAGTTTGACTAGGCACTTATTGATAGGATAAAAAACAAAGATTGCATCGAATAGAAACTATAGGGTAGAACAAGATATTTTTAAAAATCCAACCACATAAATGTCATATATGATATCAAATAGCTTAAATATTAAAAGAATAAAAATCATATAACCTAAAAAAGTTCTGCATATGGATCTCAGACGTTAGAAAATGGCCAGTTCTAGATAGCACAGTTAAACATAACTATTTTAAAGTGTTAATCCATGGGATAAACATTTTTACAACATATGATTTTTTTTTTTTCTTTTCCTTACACTATCTAGATACCATAGAGCAAGCCCATATATCCGGAATTAATTTTGGTGTTCTAACCTATAGTTATCACTTGACAAGTTCTTAAGTTCATAACCTCTCATTCGGATCCAAGTCAAATTTTATCTAAAAACCCTTGATTTAATTGTCGAATAGATTTCTTAAGACGCAACATTTGTGTCATTTTCAATGTTTCATTGAAAAGACAATCTTTGAGTACAAGATGCTTGGCATCCATGCTTATCATGAACTTTGCTAAATAAGAATTTATTTGAATTGCATTTAATATAATTACTTAAAGAGTAGTGCTGATTGTACTACTCAACAAAGAACATGGTGAATTCTTTCATAACATGGTTACAAGTTCAATGTGAACATAACCGTCTTTTAGGGGGGAAAAAAAACTTTATAAATGAACATGAATTTTCTCTCGTAATTTCCTTATCAATCCCATTATAGTTTTACACATCCAATATTTTGCAACAGTTACATAACACAACTAAACTTAGCAAACAACCTTTCCTATGATTTCTTACTACTCAAACTCAAACATAGGGTTCAAGTTTATGTTAGATCATTTTTTCTAGCTGGCCTTCTGGGTTCAATGTTGGACCTTGTTGTTTCAACAATAAAAAAGCACAATATCAATCCTTTCCTGAATTCTTTTTCCCAATTTAGCCATCATTTTGAACCTTCAGTTCCTACATACAATGATCAGCAATATATATCTACCTTATTCTGATAATTCCGGAACAATTCCTACTCTCCACTACTAAAAGCCAATCATGAACACAAATAGAGACACACCTTGCATTGCAAGGTCGATGTTATAGGTTTGGCATTGGACTTTGCTGTTTCAGACTTCCAGTTAAATATTAATAAAAGAAGAAGAAGAAGAAAGAAATACTCAATCTTAGACTTCACAGAGTTTCCAGTATCAGTCATTACTGTGAATTTAGTGTTCCCACATCCAATTACCATCAGTAATTATCTATCATATTATGTAATTCGATAATTCTACTCTCCCATTTACCAAAATCAGAAACCAAAATAAGCATACTCACCTTTCGTGCATGGAACTTTGTTGTTTCAGACAAATCTTGATAAAAACAAAACTAAAGATATTTCCTTTTGTGAATTCCCCAAATTTCCAATATTAGTCACCATTGTATAACTACTGTTTTCATGTCTGAACAATCCTTACTTCCCAACTACCAGAACCCAATAACAACAACAACAACAACAACTAAGCCTTATCCCAAGTATTTGGAGTAGGCTACATGAACCAAAAAAAGAATCACGGATCAATCACTTTGATAGTCCTTCTCCATTCATTTCTATCAAGTAATATCTCCTCATTTAAATCTCTAGAGTCCATATCTTTTCGTATCACCTCCATGTCTTCCCTTTCTTTTAAGGGGTTCTTTTACCAGAACCCAATAGCGAACAAAAATACCCACAAACCTGTGATCGGTCAAACAAAGGACTATACTATTTCAGTTAAATCTTGAAAAAAAAAAAAAAAAAAAAAAAAAACTATTCTCTTTCTCGCATTCCCCCTTATTTCCAATATTAATCTCCATAATGAACCGATCAGCAATAATCATCTGTCTCGTTCTACTAATTCCAAGCGAATTCTTTAAAAAAAAAAAAAAAAAAAAGGCATCCATTTCCTATGAAGAAAGCACCAACCGAATCCACAACCGCAAAGGGCGTAGCTTTCTGTGCTCATTCCAAATTTCCCCCAAAAAAAACCATCACTAAAATCCCTTTTCTATTCCACGGAAGATGATTCTACACTCCAAAAACCTAATATTTTAAGGGCAATAAAAAAGGGACAAAGATTGGCCAAATAATCGAACCTGATGATCTTCTCAAGGCAGTCGGTGACTACGGTAGGCCAGTACGGCCCTAGGGCGGCCGTCCCCTCCACCGCGCCGATCAATTGCTTCTCCGCCATTGAGACTACGACAGAGAGGCCGAGAGAATTTATTTGAATTAAAAGTTAAACCCTTTTCGTTTTATAAATAGAGAAAATATTAAGGGAAAATTAGGGAAGAATAACGCTGTGACTCCTTCCTTCAATTAATGACTAATGAAGGTTTAAATTTCAATTACTCTCGTAATTATCACTAATGAGGAGGCGGAGCAGGAGAGGAGCGCCACGTGCATGAAATAATCAGTCAACAGGAATACAAAGGATTAGACTTCCATTATTTTTTATCAAATTTTTTAGGGATTTTTACATATATGTGGCTTACATCTTTAAAAATTAGAATTTAGTCACCAAATCTTCATATTTATAATTTGGGGTATTTACTAGTTTGTCCTCAAATCTTTAAATATTATGATTTTACCCCCCAAATCTTTATATTTATGATTTTGGCCCTCAAATTTCATAAGTTACAACAATTTTGTCCTACTCTTCTCTAACTTTTCCTAACACAGTTAAATTTTTGATCATTTTACCCCTCTCTTCTACTAGAATGCAAAGAAAGCCATTGCTCCTCCCCAGAGCATAAAGCAACTCCCCTTGCAGCATCCCACCATCAAACCACCCACCTCTCATTCAAAATCTCCAAACATGGCAGAGCCAAGAAAACCCACCACCACCCAAAAGAAACCTCCCTTTAAAGCATCAGCATCAGCATTGAGCTCCCCTTCAAGAAGAGCCCTCAAGAGCTTCTTCAGCTCCAGGTCCGATGCATCGGCTCCCTCTGCAATGTCACCACCGCCGCCGCCGTCGATATTTCTAAGAGACGGGCATCGATAAGCAGCTGCAAAGCCCAGGTCCCTGCTGCTGCTCCTCTGAGAGAGATCAGTCATAACAATGCAGTTGCTAAATCCTCTTCGATGTCATCGTCGTCGAGCGCTGGCGGTGGGTCTTTCAGGGTGATGCATCTGAGGAGGCTGTCGGGGTGTTGCGAGTGTCATATGGTGGTTGACCCCATCAGTGGTGTGTCAAGAGATTCTTCATGTAGAGCAACCATCTACACTTGCGCTGATTGCAGCGAGATTTTTGTCAATGCCGAGAGCTGGGAGCTTCACCAGTCCATCATGCAGGTAACCAGGAACCAATATTTTTCCTGGTCTGAACTGGGAAAAAAAATATTTTTTATTATATAATTATGATTTGAGATTTCATCAAACTATTAGTTTCTTTTTTTCATTTATTAGAATTATTCCATAATTTTTGTTGAAATAAACAAAAATAGGAGGAAGAAAATGAACCCCAGATTAATAGATTTAAATTAAACAGTAAAGTAACAATATTGTGGGCAGAGACTCGAGTTTCTGATCCAAGCTTGATAAAATTTTGCTGCATAGTCTCAAAATTTAGCGACATATATAGTAATAAGGGAATGATTTTTTATTTATTCATTGATTCTTCTTCCAAATCGAAAAGTTCAGTTTCAGAACTCGGACCCGAAGACACAAGCAGAAACATAGTAGAGATCATATTCCAATCAAGCTGGCTCAAGAAACAGACCCCAGTGTGCAAGATTGACAAAATCCTCAAGATCCACAACATGAAGAAAACGATAGCAAGCTTCGAAGTCTACCGCGACTCAATCAAGAGCAAAGCCAGCAAGCTGGCCAAGAAGCACCCCAGGTGTGCTGCAGACGGTAACGAGCTGCTGAGGTTCCACTGCACGACATTTACGTGCTCGCTCAGGTTGGACGGAGCCACCAGCCTCTGCGATTCGATCCCACGCTGCAAGATGTGCAGCATCATACGGGATGGGATGAAGGTTGATGGTTTTGGGAGGATTCGGACGCTGACAAGCGGGAGGGCGCACGATAGTGTTGGGGCGTTGTACTCGGAGGGAGAGAGGAGAGCGATGGTGGTGTGCAGGGTGATTGCGGGAAGAGTGGGGCGGAGCCTGCTGCAGGATGCAGTGGAGGAATGCGACTCGGTTGCTGATGGTGGGGTGACTAGCAGAGTCATGTACTCTTCTAATTGGGATGAGCTGTTTGTGTTTAATCCTAAAGCTATTCTCCCTTGTTTTGTTGTAATTTACAGAGATTTCTAAGAAGAGGAGGAAGAGAGAAGAAGAAGAGAGGAGGAAGAGAGAAGAAAAAGAGAGGGGTAAAATAGTCAAAAATTTAACTTTGTTAGGGAAAGTTAGAGAATGGGGCAAAATTGTTGTAACTTATGAGATTT
This sequence comes from Dracaena cambodiana, assembly GCA_036321105.1. Lineage (NCBI taxonomy): Eukaryota > Viridiplantae > Streptophyta > Magnoliopsida > Asparagales > Asparagaceae > Dracaena > Dracaena cambodiana. The sequence continues at coordinate 75,267,230 of JAYEPQ010000003.1, forward strand.
GAGGGACAAAATCATAAATATGAAGATTTGGGGGGTAAAATCATAATATTTAAAGATTTGAGGGGCAAACCAGTAAATACCCCTTATAATTTAGTCTCCAAATCTTTTGATTTAACTCACTTTAATCTCCAGTCATATTTTTAGTCCGAATTTTCCGTTATAACCTGAGTTACTTAAGTTTAGTCATCAATTTTATCTTCCTCCTCTCTTTCTCTTCTTATTGGATTTTCCTCTTCATTATTCTCCTCTCTCTCTCTTCTTTCGGTTAATATTTAAGGTGAAGTAATTCAGGAGAACCTAATAAGAACATAGAGAGGAGAATAATGAAGAGGGGAACCTAAAAAGAAGAAGAAGAGAGAAGTAAGAGGGAAGGGAGAACTAAAGTAAAGTAACTCAGGGGTATGACGGGAAATTCAGATAAAAAATGTGACTGGAGAACTAAAGTGAAGAACTTAAAGCAGTCGGTGACTAAATTATAGATATGAAGATTTGGAGAACTACATTCCAATTTTTAAAGATTTAAGGGACTATATGTAAAAACCCCATATTTTTATAGGCTATAATCACAACCTTCATATCTAATTAATTTTAAATTTTAGAGTTTATTTATTTTTCTATCAAGTAAACATAACATAATATATTCATTAAAAATCATTAATTTTGTATCAATTTAATAAAATATTAATTAAAAACTAAATTCAGGAAATTTAGCATGAGTGGACTTTCATGAGATTATAATAAAAGAATTTTAATTGATATAGTGGAAATAAACTCCAATTCCTGTTTGGTAACTTATTGCAATTATTCTATTTTCTTACAAAAAAATTTGCCAATTGCAAACTCTTACCCTACTCTCCTAACTTATTTAACCCAATTCTAACCATGTCCTTTTATAAGACGAAAAGGATACAAAATATCGGGAGTTTCCAAAGGGGCACACCACTTTTCCCAGTGAGCCCACTAGATGGTGCTTTCAGTTGGAAAGTGGGCTCACTAGGAAAAATGTTGTGCTCCTTTGGAAACTCCCAAAATATCTCCCACCTCCCAACTCGAACCAAGAAAATCAAACGGCCATGGCTTGGGCACAGCTGGCCGCCACAAGAGCGCCACTACTCTCTCCAACCTTCGCTTCTCACTCCAGCAAGCGATCTCGCCGCCGCATCAATGACTCTCCCTCTCCCTCCTCCTCCTCGAGGCGGAAGCAGCCGTCCGTCGCGGAAGTCCAGAGGGCCATCGGCCTCGTCGACGACGACGACGCTCTTCGAATGATGAAGGCTGCGGATCCTTCTTCTTCTTCTTCGTCGTCGTCGGGATCGTCCTCCTCGCCTTCTTCGCTCTTGGATCTGCTGTCGTCGACTCCGATCGGGCAGGCCGAGGGCCCCGCCGAGAGGAAGCTCAGAGAAGTGGCCGAGTGGGTGGTCGATCAGACCGAGGCCAATGCCAAATCTGGTAATTTATTCGAACTCGTCATCCAATATTGTTTTTGCATTCAATTGAAGAATCATGTTTGAAACTAGCGAGCGAGATATGAAAAAGGTAATCAATTCATTCAAGAGCATGATTGATGATTTGAATGGAATTGGTTCGGAATTGGGGTATATTTTGGATTTATATTTGGAAAAATTAGGGGGAAAAAGGTTCTCTCTTCAAATTCATGGTTTTAAAATTGGTCTAAAACGTGCTATTTCAGCTTTTTGGGGATTAATGACTTTGAAATGGTCAACTAATCATGTGATTAATATGTTATTTGATTATATGGATTTAAAGTTTTTTTTTTTTTTTTTCTGATTCATAGAGAAGTTATCAGGATGAAGAGATTGAGTTTCATTGGGGAGCCGTAGCATCAGCATGAGGCCGGATTGTTTGTGAAAGAAAATATAAAATATTTTACATTCTTAATAAGAACTTATTTGTAAAAGTTTAGACAAGAAAACAACTTTATCAGGAAATGAAAAAGTTAACGAAGAATTTATTAATAAGGATTGCTTTTTAATTTCTAGTCGTACTCAAAACTCAATTTCAAATTCGATACATTATACTTTTGAATATATTACTTCAAATTTCAAAATAGTAGCTTAGATGAATAGGGTGTTTGTGAGTTGAATATGAGACCAAAAGATTCATGGTTATAATAGTAGAGATATAGATTGGTAGAATAGGGTGCACAATGATGAGAACTAGCTGCCTCATGTTCCCAGTGTCTGATGGTCTACATTTGTACCCAATATGTATCAAAGTAAATTAGGAATGAGAATGGACACGTTCAAAGGCCAGTTCTTGGTTCGTACTATTCAAAATTTTGAATTTGAAAGATGAAGTTTTTATTTTTAATTCAAAATTATGAATTGAGTGGGCCATATATTCACCCTCGGATCCGTCCATTCTCATCCCTAAAGTAAAGGCTAGAATGGCAGAGCCTTATCTTGATCTGTATTGTACATTTTGTCAAAAAGAGAATCAAGATTAATACCAGCAGCCTATCTTTCTTGGGCTCTATCTCATTTCATGGAATCCTGTTGTTTTTTGCTTCTAATTTCTTGTTTCAATTATGGCATTGCTCGTTTGCACTACTGGTACCTAATGAGAAATATTGTTGAAACTTCTCATGTATTCCACTATAACCTAAATCAGCTTTACAGTGTTCTTCATGAATGGTTGTGACCGATAGGAATGTGCATCTTTTCTTTCCATATCTTTCTCTGGATGTAGCTTTTATGCTGCAGACAAACAGATATTGCACTAACATATGGATACTTAAGTTTGGCCAAGATATATGACAGGACATGAGGCCAAAAGTTGCCTTATACCCACCAAACACTAAAATTTAATTTCCTTCGTGCCTTTTATTCACTGTAGGCTATACCATGTTTACTGGTTATAGCCTTACAAACCTTTCTTATATATAGTTGCTGCAAGGTCACTAAGTCCTCATATCAGACAGACTCCCTGGTCAGTATATAGTGGTGGAAGTAATACTCATGGCATACTTACTTTGTTTGAGAGACATGACGACTATGCCTGTCATCCCCTACTTCGTTATGCCTATATATTGGGAAGTTGTTTTGCGAATTTTTCTATCCAATATATCTGGAGAGAGAGGAACATGTATACTAATTATGTGACAAGTGAAGTCACTAGGGTGCATATGAGGATTTTGTGGGCAGGTGGATTTTCTTAACAACTATTGGAGCTTGCGATAAAAGACGTTTCCAGTTTTATATGTGAAACGGTGTAGTTGTTGAGGATTTATTTCAACAAAAGAAAATTGCAGTCTCATTAGTCTAGTAGCACTTCCTTTTTTCCATTACTTGAAATATATAAGATACCATTACTTGAAATTTATAATTTTCAAGTGCTGATCCATACCATTACTTGAAATGCTATGAATTGACTATAGCTTCTACAATGGTTGTTTGTCAATTGCTCTTGATCCCGCCTAAATCTTTGCATGCGTTGATAATATTCAGATACCTATTACTAATCGTGATGCTGTATTGTCTACTGTAATGTGTGTGCAGGACAACGAATTCTGCTGGTGGTGTGTTTAAATATTCTACCAGTGTGGCTTTTACTCCTATTGATTGCATCTGGGATTATAAAGTTGCCATTTGATCTGCCGTTTATAGATGACTTAATCTCGTAGGCGTGGAACTGTTTATTCTCTTCATATTTCAAGCTCACAAAGGACAGGGTTGCTTCAGTTTCTGAATGCTATGCTTCTCTGCTGCGAATATAAAAGAATGTCCTGTATTATAATGTTCCTGTTTCAGACAAAGGTTTAATATAATTATCCAAAAATTAGATCCTAATATTTTCCATTATAAAGTTTGGGAGAAATTGTGCTATATAAATAGAAATCTCCAGAAAAGGTACATGTATACATTTGATATGTCTAACTTAGACAATTAAGAAATATGCCGAACATTTTGATTCATTAACAATGTGAGCTTCACACCAAGTTTCTTAAGCAACTATTGGTTTTTATGCAAATTTTATTTTTCGATATTTATTTACCGGAAAAACATCTATCTTCTAATGAGAAACCCTAGTCGTAGAGTGAGATTATTCTATGACACCTTATACATGAGCATCCTAAAGAGTAAATCTATTTTATTTTATTATTTGGTTTTCTATAACATGCTTAATAATATGGGGTATTTACAGATCTGTCCTTTATATTTTTATAAATTATAATTTAGTCCCCCAAATCTTCATATTTAGAATTTAGTCGCCAAATCCTTTAAGTTACTACAATTTAGTCTCCCTGTCTAACTTCTGTTATAACTGTTTATATTTTGGCCTGATTTTTCCGTTATATCCCTGATTTCCTCTCTTCTAAGTTCTTATTGGATTCCCCCATTGATCTTCTCTTTTCTCTCTCTCTACTTATTTATTGGATTCTCCCTCTCTATATTGAGACCAAAGGGGGAGAACCCAATAAAACAAGAAGGAAAACCCAATAAGAACTTAGAAAAGAGGAGGAAAAGGGAGGGGGAATTAAGTGAATGAAATCAGGGGTATAATGGAAAAATCGGGCCAAAATATAAATAGTTCTAACAGAAGTTAGACCAGGGGACTAAATTATAGTAACTTAAAGGATTTGGGTACTAAATTCTAAATAAAAAAGATTTGGAGACTAAATTATAATTTATAAATATATAAGGGACGGATCTGTAAATACCCCTAATAATATTAAAGCTCAAATAAAATAAGAAAGCAACTCTCAAGATAGGAGTTTGTTTTTTTTTCACTTGTGTTTTTTCTAAAATTGATATGCAACTTAATGTATATCTTATTTTCCATGAAGGAAAAATAAGTTGACACCAGGGATAGAAGCTCTCGTAGAGAGAAAAGAGCTCTCTTGTAACACACACATCAAAACGAGTGTCTTCTCTATCTATGCTGAGCACACTCAATATATATATATATATATATATATATATATATATATATATATATATATATATATATATATATATATATATATATATATATATGAGTAAACGGGAAATTTACCGACAGTGAAGAGAGTTTCTTCACCGTCGCTTAGATAACCAAATAAAATTATTACACGTGGCTCGCCGATGAATTTCCCGTTCTATATATATATATGTATATATATATATATATATGTATATATATATATGTATATGTATACACTCAATATATATATATATATATATATATATATATATATATATATATATATATATATATATATATATATATATATATATATATATATATATATATATGAGTAAACGGGAAATTTATCGACAGTGAAGAGAGTTTCTTCACCGTCGCTTAGATGACCAAATAAAATTATTATACGTGGCTCGCCGATGAATTTCCCATTATATATATATATATATATATATATATATATATATATATATATATATATATATATATATATATATATATGTATGTATGTACGTGTGTGTGTGTATATATATATATATATATATATATATATATATATATATATATATATATATCAAATCGAGTGTCTTCTCTATCTATGTTCAGCACACTCAATTATATAATAATTTTATATTAATGAATCGCATTTAAAGAACTTTCTCCAGCATTATTGATGGGAAAATTCAAATCCATAACCTTTCATATTAGAAAAAAATTTCGTAGTTTGATTCAAAGTTAAGATACATGACATGATTGATTCAACCCACCAAATCATGGCACATCTATGGCTTCGGTACCAAGGATTTACATTTACGACAAACGTTTCAATATATTTATAATTAGATTTATAATGTACAGAAATGTAATTTGAAAAGAAATTTATATACGATAAAAGATATGTTGAGGGGTTGCAGTCTCAAAAAGTCCCTCAGAATCCCTTGGGAATTTCTAAATGAGCACACACAATTAGGACACTTATGCAGTTGATTAATATTACAAATTTGTCATTGTTTTTTTATGGATAAAACTTGTCATTGTTTTTTTATGGATAAAACTGTCCTTATAGGGATGTTTCGGGATGAGTGGTGTGCTCAACTGGAAAAACCCAGTAGGAAAAGTGGGCTCGCTGGAAAAATAGTGTGCTCCTTTACAGACTCCCTAACCCCTTTCCTTAGTCGGAGTCAAATCGATTCCCTCATCCTTAAAAAAATAAAAATAAAAATAAAAAAAACGACGACGATGATGGGAATTTTTCCAACACCAACAGCAACAACAGCGGCGGCCTATTCCTCCTCCGGCTGTCTCCGCCTCCTCTCTTTCTCCTTGGCGGCGAGGCGGAGGAGGAGAAACATGCTCGCGCCTACTCACGCCTGCGCCTCCTCCTCCGCGGGACGCGGCGGCGGCGGCGATGGCGATGACGTGTCCTCCCCTAAGCCGTGGCTCTTCGTCGGCCTTGGCAACCCCGGCAAGATTTATCAAGGGACTCGCCACAACGTACGTACGTCTATCTCTTAAAAACCCTTGCCTTGTGAATTTCAATTTACAATGAGAAATGGACTTCTTTAGCTTGCCTGCTCAAATCTAGGGCATCGATAGTTTTAGACCTAAATTTCAGGAAAGGAGTGATTTTTAGGGCATTGTTCGAAGAATTAGGGGGAAGTTAGTCTTTGTATGTGGGAATTATTTGCAGTATATTTCTAGAAGAATGAAGATTCAGGTGGATTCAAAATCGTTGCTTTTGTTTCTCTCTTTGGGAAAGAAATGGAAAAATTCATAACGCTAAAAGCCGAAAAAAATTGATTTTGGTTAAGCCTGTAATATGAGCTGCTGGAGCCTGTTTTCGTTGCTCAAACAGAGATATACACCTAGGACAAGATACAAATGGAAGATAACAATATTTGGGGAGTATTTGGTGGATACCGTTGCTCGAAGAGCTAGGCATTAGTTAGTAAACAAAATGAAACGTGGCAAGAGCAACAATGACTCTTTTTTGTAACTCGCCAATTTCAGAGGCAAGATGGGATCAGAACCACTATCACTGCCCACTCGTTGGAAGATTACAACAACAACAATAACTAAGCCTTTTATCCTAAGTATTTGGAGTAGGCTACATAAACTTTCGTATTTTCCCATCTATGTTTTCTCCACTCATTTAACTTGTGTTACGTTGATAAACTATTCGTCAAACTGGTACATTTGTAGGTTTACATTGATACGCTCTACTTTTTAGTAGATTATGGTATGAAATATGACAATGCTCCTAGAAATATGAGCAATGTAAAATATACACCTTCCTCTCATGCAACGAACACAAATTCCTTGTAAGCTGACTTGACCTACTATGACTTAGCTAGACATATTTTATCTTGTAGATGATTATATTAGACAAATATAAAATATGTTGTAGCAAATAGGCAATATTCTCCATGGAAGAGTTACGTTTGTTTTCCAGATATAGGTTTACCAGGACATTGATAGCTTAAAGGAGTGGACACCAATCTATACTGCTTGCTCTTGGACAGAAAATAAAAGGGCTCAGCTCTGTTGACACATACATCTATTTATTTATAACTCAAATATTTTTCTTTTGGATTTAATTTCCAAGTTGAGCCTTTGCATGTTAATCCACTTGGCCCCTACTTAAAAGGAAAAGAGGATAAGCCATTTGAGTAAAAACACGAGAGGGCCTTACATCCATGACACTTATTTCTTCATGATGTCTACTATGTAAACTGCAGGAAAAGCGCTCTAGGATTGCCATGTTGGCTCTGTGCAATACCATTAAAAGTTGTTACTGTTGTACCATGCTGGTTATGTCTTGGAGGCCATGGAGAACCAAGAAAAACATTCCTCTTGTACCTATAATTGAATGTAGCCCTTTCTTGAGTGCAATTACTGAGGAGGTGGCTGATGCTGATTGGTCAACCTAGGAGCATTCCTCCTGTACAGCATTGAAGGTTACAATTACCTGAGTTAGTTGTTGTTGACTAGCACTAGAGTACCATTAAAGGGGGAAAAAAAAACTACGATGAAGATTCATCTTTCTGTAGAGATGTCAGAGTTTTGTAAGAGATAGTTTACAAAACTGACACGCGGACAGAGATAACTATACAACTGGCTCCTACAATGTGTTCGTATGGGTGCAATAAGATCTCCCAGAAACTAACATCTCTTATTTCATTTGCACTCCCTGCGTATCTTGCTAAGTGGATTCTTTGAGCATTAAGCCTCCTTATATATAGGAACATGAGCCCTATATGTAATATGGGAGCCTAGAAGCAGTGTTGAACAATTCATTAGATAAGAGGGCCAAAACGGAGGGCTTGAGATATTTCATTGGTTGATAAACAGGTCTAGGGTTGTAACTGGATGTAAATTTGAAGTGATTTTATATTCATACTTTGACAAATATGGATATTAGTATCAGTTTCGTGTATACAAATATGGATTGTACTAGACTATTCGAAATATCCAAATGAGCATCAGAGCATAATCCAAATGTACTAGTACAAATACGGTTTGACATATAGATTAATTTCTAATTAGTATTATATATTGTAATATGGAGAGCTATTCCCTAGCATATAATTAAACTAGAAGATTAATTTTTCCTTCAAAATTTCAGAAAATTAAAAATATCTCCTAAGTATACGGATTTGATCCAAGTCGGAATTTATTTGTATCAAATATGTATAGGGGATTTAATATCTGGACAATATTCCTATTCGTATCGGTATCAGAAAGAAGAAAACAAGTACAAATACAGTTATACCCACATTCATCTGATATTCTATCCGCTCGTTCCTCTATTGAATCTGGGTACCAACCTATTAAATTGTCTATGGATCATAGTCAAGATCATGGGTTGGTTGGCGATCAAAGAAAAGAAAAATAGTAAATATTAGCTATCAGTCAGCAAGAAAGGGATTGATCATGATCTTCACTGCATCCTCTCTGGACAAGCTCTCAAGTGTTGCAACCATATATTTTTGGAGTGTAGTTTTCGGTGGCTATTTGGAGATCTATTCATCACAATTTGTGGATGCAGCGATTGCCTAATGATTGGAAGACCTTGCTGCCTACTTGGAGGGACAGTTGGGTGCCTATGAATGTCAGATTGGAACAGGAACATGTGTATTAGCCATTATTGAATACTTTGGGGAGAGCACACCAATAGAATCTTTCTGCAGAAAGCTAAAAAGAGAGTGTCACTGTTAGAAGCCGTCACTGACTGGGTGATCTTTTGGCTTGGTCATTCTTCTCACAAACTGCAAGCTAAGTGCAATTGCAGGAAAAAGTGGAAGTTCGATTGAGAAAAGGGAGAGTGGCGACTGCTGTGTTCTTGTTTGGTGGGGTGGTGATAGCTATGTGAGGATAGATAATTCCATTATCATGATACTTTCTTTTCAGCTTTCTATTGTTGTTTTGGGATTCTAGTCTGACATTAAATATCACAATTGGGTGAACCAATCCTTTGTAACTCGAATACCATTTTTTTTCCTGAACTCTGGAAGTGGAACAATGTAAGATTCACAACTCTCAGGAATTGGCGTCACTTGCCAAATTTATTGACTAAAACGTTGATGAAATGTTTTGCTATTATAAAATTCAAGTACCATCATAGACAACAAATATTTCACAAACTTTTCTCCATGTAGTGCTAATTTATTTGAAGACATTCCCCTCAGTCCGACCTTTTGGCTTTATGTGTTTCATGATAAGGTGTTGGATTTCTTGATGAGTATGTTGTTTATTGCAGCAACAAACAGGATAAACCCAAACATGGCATGAAGTTAACCATGAACTCAATCACATTTACAGAACATCTCCCAGGTTTGGTTGTATGACTAGCAATGAGAGCACATTTCCCCTAGCTTGTGCAGTTTTCTCCAATAGTCTGTCATTTGGTCAATGACTTACTGCATTCCCTGACTGATATATCACGTTAACTGGCGATAATAGGTATGGAAGAGTTCAACATAAGGGAAACTAGAGCTGCTACCGTTTATAGTTTCAACTTTTTTTGTGACTGCTTTTATGAACTCAGTCGATCTATTGAGTCTTCTGTATTGCACTTGGTGGTCTTAGTTTTCATTTGCCAGATCTGTCATCCAATTTCTAATTCAAGATACATCAATATGTACTGTTATACATTCCTGATACTAGATTTCATGCTCATTTATCTTGTTTCCATATTCTTGAATTACTTTCAGGTTGGTTTCGAAATGATCGACGCTATAGCTGAAGCTGAAGGAATATCTGTGAACAGCATACAGTCCAAAGCGTTGTTTGGGAAAGGTATTCACATGTTTAATAATAGTACAGTTTTATGATGCTATATTGTGACATTATTTCTGTAATTAATAACCATATGCCATGTCTATATAGTTACATGGTCTCAAGTCATTTGAAAGTATTGGCTTTGTATATGATGCTAGTAACAATTTGAAATTCTGTTTGTACTTCTGTCCAAATATGTAATCCCCTTCACCAAATTTTCGCTGCTCAAAATCTTGTTCAAACATTTAGTGCTACTGCTAAATACAACTGATATTGTTATTGTTGTTATTATTATTATAATTAGTAGTTGAGAATAAGGTTGTAGCATACAATTCTTGTTGTTTTTGGACCTTTTCGCCAGTGAAAGGGGGAATTACGCCTTACCTTCTGTATCGGCTAATTTGCTCATTTCTTGCTTTTATAATTAGACATATTTGCATCAAACTTGCAGAAAATCAAAATTTACCTTGTAATGGAGCTTAACCAGCTCAAAACCCTAGTTAAACTGTTTTTTTTATGACTGACCTGCTATTAGAGTTTTTTTTTATACATACAAGCCTCCTTGATTACTTGACAGTAGAATGGAGCAGCACACTGCCAATGCGCCTACCCAGAAAAATGTTATAAAACCCACCCATGCAGAAACAAAACCCTTTTTCCCCTCTCCCACTCTTCAGGAACTCTTAGGTCCTTGTTACAATCTCCCGTGTTTTTTCTTATACGTATTGTTTCTCCTATCAAATGCATCCTGATGCTTTAATACAGTAGATATTAAGTAGCTGTCTTCTATTTCCTAAAACTTTAAATCTGTTCGTGGCTTCCATGTGCAGGTTATATTGGAGATGTCCCCATCATGTTGGCCAAACCACAGACTTTTATGAATGTCAGCGGTGAGTCGGTAAGTAATCACATCAAAAACATTCTCCTTCTCAAGTCTATGAGTATAATTATATTTATGACATAAATTTTGGTTTTTTTTCATGTAGGTTGGACCGCTTGTTTCATATTTCAGAGTACCCTTGAATCAAGTACTTCTGGTAGGGTAATCCATCTTCTATTTAGTTGTTTGACGATAACTAGCTTGCATATGATTTTCTATGCTCCTCAAAATGAGGGTTTAATTTTTCTGTCTCCAGATGTATGATGACATGGATTTACCTTTTGCAAAATTGCGGTTATTGCCCAAAGGTGGACATGGGGGTCATAACGGGTATTTTGTTTTAGCTCCTTCATTCTTGCTGAATATATTATCATTTCAAATACTTGTAAAAAACTACCTAATAACCCGGGGCAACTTGTCTCCTCTGTACCGTAGATAAATGAATACAAAACCATTCTTAATTATAGATATGCTATAGCAATTAACTACTCGTGCTCTATTCATCCTGTGTTGTCTCTTTCCTAGTGTCTTTGCTATTTATGTAATTTACTGAGCATAGAGCCTGTTTGAACAATGAGATTTGATTATGTTTTGTCCACAACAATGACCTACCAATTTTTAACCTGATTATTTTAGGACTAATTCATGACTTTTTTTCCTACATTTTATTGCTGCAATGGTTAACATTGCTTGTAATTTGTTTTTCAATTCTGTTCCCTGTATCCTTTCTCATTGCAGCCCCTTTGTTCATTGTGGCGTAATATGCTTGCCTTACCTTTCCTCTTTAGTTAGACAATTTACATCCTAGGTGGATTATTACAGCGCTCACACATCCTACATGTTTGCTCTGCCTAATCTTGTTAGTTGCTATAAAATTAGTACTTGACAAGTGTGATTTTTCTTCTAGTTTTTTTTATTTTTATTATTTACAAATGCACCGATTCGATGAGGGGAGTTTATCAACATAGGACAGGTTAAAAGAGCGAAGGGAAGATCGAAGAAAATATGGATAGAGATGAAATAAAAAGATATCGGTGCTAGAGGTTTAAATGAAGACATATTATTCGATAGGAATGAGTAGAGAAAGATCGTTCATGTGATCGATCCGGCATGATTCTCTTTTGGTTCATGTAGCCAGTAACCTACCCCAAGTACTTGGGATAGAATGCTTGGTTGATGTTGTTTTTGAAAGAATGATGGTCTACTTCCGTCCTATATCTCGAGGGCTTCGCTTGTGGTTTTGCACCCCATTGCAGCCTCTTTGGGTGATTGGAAGTGGGGTTATGATGCCTTACGCATGCATACAGAAAACAAAGAACATGTATATTTCCCTTTCCATTAAGAAATATAAATATATTGTTTGCAAAGTAATAACTAAGAAGCGATTTTGAGTGGTGCAGTAATTGACTGAATCAGGATAAATTACTGATTTCTTCAAGCGCCGAGGCTAACTACTGATTTATCTTTTCCGCCCTCCCTGCACTTGGCTTTTTAATCAATTTCTACTTTCTTACAGGATGCGCAGTGTGATTAATCACCTGAAGGGAAGCCGAGACTTTCCACGTCTAAAAATAGGTGTGACTTTTGCCCTAATTTTCCTCGTGCTTTTGTTTTCACCTACAGCATTATTTACTGAAATCTCTTAAAAGGCATTGGACGACCGCCTGGAAAAATGGATCCTGTCAAATTCGTTCTCCAGCCTTTCAATAAGAAAGAGAGAGAAGAGGTTTCCCCTTGATCTCTAGTTTGCATGCATAGATTGGTTAACTCTGTGACCAAATTTTCATAACAAACGTTGTACTCTCGTGCAGCTCGAGTTTACGTTTCAAAGGGGCCTGGAAGCAGTGAGGATTTTGGTGCTGGACGGGTTTGATAAACGTGCGACGTATGCTAACAGTGCTCAACCATCCCAACTCTTGAACTGATGAAGGTTTTCTGCATCATTCTTCTTATATTTGTATTGATTTATTTATTTATTTATCTGCTATATATGTGGGATTATTGGTGTATAGGGAATGCCTGCCATCAAATTAGTTAAATTAGCTGATTCTTTAGAGTTCCTGCAATATATCGAACCTCATTGCCCAAATCCAATACCAACTGTTGGTTTTGAATTATTACAACTTTTTTCCACATGAAATTAGATCAAGTATCTGATTTCTTGCTAATATTTATTTCCTTAGAGGGGGGTAAAAATCCAATGCCAAATACCTTTAAAATGTATGAAGTCATACAAATTATGGTACAACATAATTAAGTTTGTTCTTTTTCTTTTTTTTTTTCATTGTTTTCTTCACTATTTTTCTTGAAAATTTCTTCCCATTTTTCCTTCAAACCAAACATCAAATAGAATCTTCTTTCTTTTTGTCTATTTCACTCTCCTTTATTTTCTTTCAAATTCCTTTAAACCAAATACAAGCCTTAGTCTAAGGAAGGTAATAGACCCGTTCATGACCCTTCCTCTTTATACAAAATTTTGAATTAGAAAATAAAATCTTTATTTTTAAAAATTTAAAATTTTGTATATGACAGATTAAAATTTGGCCTATGGGCGATTCCATTATCATCCCTAAGCCTTACAGAGATGGCAGTAGTTTCGTGGTGATTTCTGCATTGATCGGTATTTAAAATTTTAAATAGGATGGATTCTTAGACTCATCCATTCTCATCCCTTTTAATGATCAGGGCTTGTTATTTTTTTGCCGCAACTTCGTCTTGGACAACAAAAATGAGAAAAACAAACCGTACAAAAAGAGAGGAGGTACATAAATTCTCATGACAGTTTATTTTGTGAAAATGTGAAGGGAGAATTCCCACCATTAATCTCAATACAAATAAAAATAAAAATAAAAAACAACAGGCTTGACATAAAAATACCTCGTCCAATTTTGATCCATTGCGCTTCAAGCGAGTTGGTAAATCATGATACATCACTATAAATACACTCGAGCCTCTCCTTTCTCTTATCCAACTCTCTCTCAAAAATCTCTCTCTCGCATCACCATGATCAATAATCAAGCAAGCAATGGTATGCTCATAAAGTACGCCAAGCTCGTGTCATCCAACAAGGATCCTGTCTAGGGGGTTCACTGAGGGCGAGACGAGGGTTTCTTTTGGTATCGATGACTATGGAGGATATCTTCAAAGGGTCACTGAAGTCTTTGAAATTTATAATCCAAAACTTTTTTTTTTGGATTTTGAGAATTTATTAAGCTTTTAATCCAAACCCACAAACCCAAGATGCATAATGTGAAGATTTATTGTTCTGTTTCAGATGTTCAGCCAGTATATCAATATCATGACATTGTTCTATCCTTGTGTCCTTTTGTGCATATCGAGGAAAATTGCTAATGAGCCTTGTCACAAGTGGCGTATCTCTCGATATCATGTTACTCTTTGCCATTCTTTTCATTTATTAAGTTAAACGCTCGTTTTAATTTTCCCTACATTGCATAATTTGAAGAATATGCAAGGCCTCAAGTAGCCAGATTTTAGTACCTAATTTTCTCTGGGGTGAAGCTTCATACTTCATCGAATGTAAATTTTGGTGTATTAAGAGTGCACGTTGAGAAATTAATATAAGAGAAATCAAAAGGAGATATATTCTTAGGAGTTAGTAGTATAAATTTCATCTACTTTGAAATCAAAGGATAAAAAAAAAAAAAAAAAACCCAAAAAATAAAATAATATAAGAGAAAAAGAAAAGAGAAATCTAACCTTCTCCCCTGAAGATATCCTGCATGGTTATTGGACAATATCTCTGATATGGTCGCAGGATTTCTTATTAGGGGTTTTTACATATCTGTCCCTTATATCTTTAAAAATTTAAATTTAGTTTCCCAAAACTTTATATTTATAATTTAGCCCTCAAATCTTTTAACTTATCTCACTTTAGCCCCCAGCCATATTTTTTGTCCAAATTTTCCGTTTTATCTCTGAGTTACTTCACTTTAGTCGTCCGATTCAAGGAGGACCAGTGGATATGATAATTCTCAAGAGTTTTATAACAATGTAGCTTTCTCAATTATAAAAGGAGAGATAAGTTGAATTGTATTATTATGCAATCTTAAGTGCAAGTTAATAATGAAGCATCTGATCAAATAAGATAAATATTTGCAAGAACGTGAGCCACTATGGTGCTTCAATCACACAAAAAAGATTTTGGTATGGCAATTGAGTACGAAATAGCCTAACGCACGATTCATATATTTGATCAGGAGATCCTTATTATTTTTTTTGGTGGCTTGCTCGTACCAATAATGTAAGTAGGTTGAAATTTCAGCTTTTGTGGGGAGATGACACTCAGAGACAATCACTTTTCACTTGCCATTCGGAGAAATGAAAATAACGAAATGACAATAACACTGGACGATGTTAGTTATCTTCTCAGTCTGCCTGTGATAGGTAAATCAGTTTGCCAGCATGAAGGGGTAGATGTTCGGCTCGCCATCGACGTATTAGTCAATTCGTTTGGTGTTAGCCACTCCGATGCGTTTAATGAAATAAATACAAAAAGTGGGGTTTCAGTCAAACTTGATTGGTTTCGGGACCAGTTTATTAGAGTCATTGATAATGACTCTGAAGAAATGATTAATTGTGTCGTAAGAGCATATCTCATGTATCTTCTTGGTTGTACGTTATTCGGTGATAAGATCGGGACTAGAGTTTCCATTGACTATTTCCCACTATTGCACAATCTTAACTTAGTGCACACTTATGCATGGGGTGCTGAAGCGTTGGCATATTTATATTTGTACAGATAGTAGCGTCCAGAGCACATGTGGCACAGATAGCCGGCTGTCTTGCTGTCCTTCAAATGTGAATATTTGGTCACTTTTCTTAGCTCCTTCCGGTAGCAAATAGTTCATATAGATCAGAACAACCGCAGGCATGCAAATGGATGAATCGTCGAGAAATTAATGTAAGTGTGGACCATGTTCGTATTTTACAATCTACACTTAACCAACTTATTCCATCTAAGATAAGAAATGTAAATATATCGAACAGATTTATTTAATTCAATGAGGATAACAAATTTATGTTCTTTTTGGATTTATTATTTATTCTACAATGCAGGTCATATGGGATCCGTATCGCTCTCTGAGAAACCATCACCCATTGAAAGATATTTCTAATTATATGGGTACGATACGAGTTAGGAACATGGCCGAGCCACACCACCCTGTACGAGTATTACTGCAGTTTGGTTGTCGCCAACATATTCCTTCTCCATCGTTTACACTAATTCGAGAAAAGAGAGAAATATCCAGTAACAGATATCTTGTTAAATATAGCCACACCAAAGCAATGTGAGTTGATTGGGAAGACCACATATTATCCCAAGAGCATCATAGGGGTCCAGCAACTAACCCTTCCGAGTGTACATCCGATTATATTGCATGGTACTTTCAGGTCTCCAGGCATTTTATAGGGCTAGTTAACAACAAGAGATTCCCCAGCCCGTTGATGAGCTTAGTACGTGATTGCTCTTTTAAATATGACCTAATATGAATATGTTCTTTTTATCACATTTATCTATATTTCTAACTAATCTCAACTTATTACAGAGAATTGATCAAATTACCGCTGTTGTTCTCCATTTCTAAACCAAAGGCCAAGAGAAAGTCAGAAATCGTACGGAATAGGTTAATATGGGCCTTTTAATTGGGCTTTTTGTGGGAAATAAAATCCTTCTAAGCTGGTCATGAAATAAAATTCTGATCAAATAAATAAAATCACATTAAAATATAATTTGAAAATACCTTTGGTAGTTTTCTTGCATTTAACTCTTAAATTCACATAATTAATTTTGAAGTCCTCACGTAAACCTATTAATCCAGTGCATTCATAATTAACTTACTTTTGTTCCCTCTAATACTTGAGGCTCATGCAAGCTTGGGCTTGATGTGAGCCCAGCAAAAAGGAGGGGGCAAAATTTAACTAAATAAATAAAAAGACCAAACTAGAAGGAAAAAATAATGATATTAAGTCTTATGATGAGCACATTCAGTTGTCATCCAAAGAACTTAGAGGTATCGCTATTGCAGAGTTTTTATCTAAAACTGATTATTGTAATCGAGAGTTTAGCATAGTCAACTTATTTTTGTAGGTTATCAAGCACTTTTTTTATATCAAATTATCAAAAAAAAAAAAAAAGAAACACTTTCTTTACCAACCCAATGCAAAAAGTAATTCATAGATTAAATAATGTGATATGCATAGTTATAAACTGAAGCATTCGTATATGGTTAGACACGAAAATATGTACATCATATATATAGTCAAGCATTTTGCTGTATAGAGATCAAAAGTATGAGAAATTAGTAGATTCCACTTATAAATAAATTTAGAGAAATTCAATATTACAACTATTATTGAAATTTGTTTTCATATTCTTGTCGAATATTATTGCTTTTTCTTAATCGTTTCAAGAACTAAATTTGTTTATCGTGATATGAACATCTTAAATATTGTTGTATCGGTGCCTAAGCTAAGAGGATATACCATGAGAAGTTTGAACACCACATATATAGCACCGTATCAGCTCAAATTTTTTAGAAATCACTGAAACTATATATATATATATATATATATATATATATATATATATATATATATATATATATATATATATCACAAAAACAATTGGGAGGTCATATACTTTATGTGTTTATGTGATAAAGGGCTCAACAATTGCGAATGCCTCGGTACGTACGTCCAATGGTGGTCCTATATGTTATCTCACTTGAGCACAACCAAGAGATGACAAAATATACAGTTCAGCCATAAACTCGTGACCTGACCCATTTCTTCACCTCTGATAGGCATACATCCTTCAGTCTCAGTGACTAGAAAATGATCACTTTTCTGGCACCAATAGTGATGCATGCACCACACACGCACACAGTCGACACTGGCACCATCGATGACTAGGATGGGAATGAGACCCAATAAAATCTTTGCCCTCGCACACAATACTGACCATAGGTTTGGTAGTTGCAAGAGCTGTTAAGACTACCTCGACCTCTTTTAACTCCAATCCTCTTAAGTCCTCATCTACAGCTTGTGGTGCTCCTTCCAAGTTTCCTACAGATCAACCACGTATGTACGCACTCTCACTCTCCCAATTATCTCCCGCTCTAGCTACGACTATGAGACAGTCCTGTCCTAATTTTAGATTGATATAGACAGAATTATTACTCTAAAAGATTAGAAATATATGTTTTCTAATCCAATCAAAGTGATGATATTACAGAAAAAATTTGAATTGATTTATATTTATAAAAAATTCAGAACTTTACATAGGTATAAATACTGTAATAAGACTAATAAAATTATTCTTGGTTCCTAATATTATTAATTAAATCTAGAGACAAAGTTAAAATTATTCTCAATTTAAATTGATTTTATTATTTACTAGAAAGTAGCAGAATATACATATATATATATATATATATATATATATATATATATATATATATATATATATATATATATATATATATATATATATATATATATATATATATATATATATATATATATATATATATATATATATATATTAATTATCTAATAAAGATGAAAACATAATTAGAATACTTTACTTGATTGGGAGTGAGTTGAGTGCATGCAGAAAATGAATGGAAGATGATCGAGACTAGTGTTTGACACTATCTTCTTAAAATCGATTTGCACTCCACTGTTTTGCTTATGGATTACAGAGAGCGTCGGTCTTTCATGATACAACGATCAGTCTGCAAAAGGAAGGAAGCCGCAATTTTGTTACTCTTGCGAATCTGATAAAAAATGCTCTATATTTTATGTATGGTGTAGTGTAGGACAAAAATGAGCATAACTGTTTTTCTGAAAACGGAAAACTTCTGTCTGAAAGACAAAGTTTCTGTCTGCAGAAGAAGAAAACGAAAAAAGAAAAAACTTATTCCTAACTAGTCTGGACATAGGCCTATTTATAGGCTTTTGGACTAACAATCGCAACGGTTGACTGTTAACAATTGTGCTAAGTGCGCCACTAAAGCGCCCAATGAGCCCTAATTGCCAAGTGCTCCACTAAAGTGCCCAATGAGTCCTAATTGCCAAGTGCGTCACTAAAGCGCCCAATGAGTCCTAATTGCCAATGTAACGCCCCACTTCCAGTAGTGTGGAAAGGTGGAACGTTCGGCGTCGAATGATAACTCGACGAGCCTCAAACAAAATATTACAGTCACCATTTGCAATTTAATATGAATAACATGCAGAAACTAAATGAAATTTTTTTCTTTATCAAAACAAAGCAATAATAAATTCCCTCAAAATAAAATTAACAAATGTCACCACAGATAAATTCTTTCTGAAAAGAAAAGGACTGTCTCATATGAAACTAAATATAGCGCCATGTGCACTTATTACATTTCTCTAAAAAGAAAGCAGCTAACAAAAGGAAGTAATCACTCCTGCAGATCTGCTTGTTCCTGGAAGTACAACATATCCTGTTCTGCCACTGGTGGATCTACCTCTTGATAGAGGCCTGCATCTGGTCATGCATAACCAGGATCGTCAGCAAAGCGACCCAATATTCAATAATTAAAGAACAACAAAAAATAATGAATAATAATATCTCAATGTCAGGAACAATCATGCAAATGAAGGACGGGAGATTTTACGTACTTATACTTATCATCACTATTACTTTAATCGATGTCTTTTAAATTTTTACAATTAATGTCTTTTAGTTATGGTATTTGAAAATTCAAGGAAATATGAATATAGCTGAGCTGAACGCATCTCCATCTACCCCCGGAAAAACGGAACAGTAGTTGATCGGAGTCTATCCCGATTCTTCGAAAAATGGGAAACAGTGGCGCAGTAATTTGATCGGAGCCTATCCCGATCCTCCCACAAGTGGGAAACAGTGGCACAGTACAGGTACGTTCAGCCATCTAATTCATACAAACCTAAATTTTTTTCCAAATCCCCAGTGTATATCAAGTTCGGTGTTAATTATCAATTTCAATATAATTTATGATTTCAGTAAATTTCAGTTCAGTATGTAGATCGGTGATAATAATTAGAGTTCAGTGAACAGTAACAATATCAATGACAATATAACGTTGCGGTAATTTAATTATCTATCACCAATCTTATACAATAACAATTTGCATTTATACGGTATCTTTTCGGGCTTTATTTCCAATATGATGTATAGTAAAGTGATTTACAATATAGGAAAAATGGGGCTCACTACTAAATATGTGTGCATTTAGAATTTCCTAAAGTTGACTTATCATTGCAAGGAGAAAGAGAAGCAGCAGTAGCCGAAACAGAAAATAAAAAGAAGAAGTAGAATTCCTAAATGCGCACCCCATTCTATATAGTAGAGTAAATTACAGCATAGAGGAAGTAGTGTTCACTAGTAAAATATGTGTGCATTTAGAATTCCCTAAAGTTTTCCTGCAATGTTGAGGTAGTTCTAGATGCGCACCCAATACTATATAATTAAGGTGAATTACAACATAGGGAAAGGATGCTCACTAGCAGAGATGTGCGCATTTAGAACTTCCAAGAGTTTCCTGCACTACAACCAGGTAGTTCTACCTGCACACCACAACCTATTTAGTAAAGTGATTTACAACATAGGAGAAATGGTGCTCACTAGTGAAATAGGTGCGCACTTAGAATTTCCTAAAAGTTGCCTGCAACGTTGCAGGTGGTCTGAATGCGCACCACATATTAGGTAGTAAGGTGGTTTACAACATAGGGGAAGGGTGCTCACTAGTGAAATAGGTGCTCACTTAGAAATTTCTAAAAGTTGCCTGCACTGTGATCACTATAGGAATCAGAAAGAGAAACGAGAAGAAGAAGAAGAAATCAACCATCAATAAAACAAAGGAAGAAAGGGAAAAAAAAAAGAAAAGAAAAAGAGGATCCTTCAATCCAACAAGGCGGGGGCAGAGATTGATAGAGCCGAGATCGTCGACGGCCACCTGCGCTCGTCTCGGCCGAATCACCTCGCCGACCCTAACCCAAGTTTCGACCGATGAGGGCAGCAGCAGAGATCGATGGAGCCGATATCACCGACGGCCGAGTCGCCTTGTCCATCCGCAACCGAACATAGAAAGGGGGAAAGAGGAGATGAAGAAGAAGCACATGCGCAAGTGGAAGTGGAAGTGGAAATGGAAAGTGAAGAAGAAACACAGGCAGGAGAAGAAGGTGAAGAAGAAACTCAAGCAGGTGCGGAAGTGGAAGAAGCACAAGAAGATGCGGGAGCGGAGCCGAAGGAGGAGCACAAGAAGGTGCGGAAGCGGAGTCGAAGAAGGAGCACAAGGAGATGCGGGGGTGGAATAAGAAGAAGAAGGTGAAGAAGAAGCCAACAAATTGATCATCATTTATGAATTATTAATCAAATTATAATTTGATTAAACAGTTAACTAAGTCATTAAGTCAACGTAGCAGCATAGTAACCAAACTATTAAATATAACTATTAAAAGTGGTTAATACTATGAGTATAAAGTCATTTAACTAATCTATGCACTATGTCTTATAAGAAGCAAGTATAAGAAGTGCACTAGTTTGGAATTAGATCGATATAAACGAGTAGAACAATCAAAGCAGTAAACCGAAACTGAATACTTTGTAGTAAATAAAGGAAAGAAGAATAGTGCAGTACCCGACGATTTGAATACTAAGTAGTGAGTTGTATCTACCTGCTTGTGTAGCTACTAAAAGAGACGTATCAGTATAGAAGTCAATAGAATTAACTTATTATTAATTTATTCTTTGTCAAATATACTTCGCCTAAAATAAAATAATATGAATGTTCTAATCAATCACGATTGTAAAATTCATAGATCTATTTTTTTACAAAATTCATAGACAATCTTTAACAAATATTAGAGGACTATTTTCGATTTAATATTTATGCATCTAAATAAAATAGGAACTATATAAAGAACAAACATAACATGTTAAGTGAGTTTAAAAACTCACCTTTAATTGAGTCGCCTCCCCCTTCCCTTTTCTTTTCTGACCTGCGTTCCTCTTCCTCTTCCCGTACGTCCTGAAATTTCCAGCGTTCCAGAAGAGAAGAGAGGTGAGAACGGATTTTTAGATCCTTATTTATCTTTAGGTTAGGATATAACCTATTTGGTTGAGATCCAACAAACGAATCTTTTCGGATGAGATTGATATCCCTCCAACTGTTTAGATTTCCCTCCAACAACCCCATTATATATTTTATATTTAAATTATTTTTTTTCCAGATTTTTAATTTAATTCAATTTAATTTATTTTTTTTATTTTTTATTTTTTGAAGTGAAATGAACACAATAAAAAGTGGCCGTTACAGCCAAGTGCCCCACTAAAATGCCCAATGAGCCCTAATTGCCAAGTGCGCCACTAAAGCGCCCAATGCGCCCTAAACGCCAATTCGCTCTTACACATGCGCATGAGCGTGCGGGTGCAGGCGGTGCGTAGCACCACCCGTGGTACTCAAGATTTCTCTTCTTTTTACATAAGCAATGACAGGGAACAAACAATCCTATATAAACTCATATCCTGACAACACTCTATTTGATGTGGGTTTATTTTTTTTCCTCTTTCCTTTTATTCCCTTTACTATGCACTCCACTTTGAAGTCATTTTCCATTCACCTAATTCATTTATTTTTGAACTATTGAATTGGCTCACAAATTTAATGTTCAAACATACATGAATTCAACAATCCCTAACATGAATGAAAATGACCTAGACTCTAATACAAACAAACAGAGACTCTAATACAAATAAACAGAGAGTATAATAGAAAGTTACCACATCAGGAGATGTGGCTTTTGGCTTTGAACCTTTCCTAGTGAAATATTATCGAGTTTTTTTGCTAACCAATGAACAAGATATTTTTGAACTGTTCAGTTTTTAATGTAAACTAAGACAATAATATTCACACGATTTCTTTTAATTTTAATAGATTCTTTATATTGTATCTGTTTTGGCTCTAAAAAACCTGGTAATTTTATGAGTGATTCTGAGAATTTAGCCTTTGTCATTCTCATAGAAGCGGTCCCTTCACACTCATATAGGTAATCTCTTATTAAGAGTATTCTGCCATACTCCACTTAGATTTCTAAGATATAAGGATTATTAAAAACTTAATTTATCCTTATACATTACAAGTTAATCACTATTTTACATAGAAATGAGATATGAATTATTTCCTTAGTGATTCTTACGAGTTCCCCCACAATTCAGTTGTCCCTTTGAACCTAGATCTTGGAATCTCCAGTTAGCTAGGTTGGGTTGCCATTATGGAGTTACTCTATTTAGTAGCAGTAATCTCATTCCACTCGATAACTTATATACATGATCTCTGGTTAAGCCTTTTGTTAATTGATCTATAATATTATCTTTTGATTTTATATAATCAAGAGATATTATTCCGTTTATAAGCAGCTGTCTTACAATATTATGTCTACGACGTATATGTCGTGACTTTCCATTATACAATACATTCTATGCTCTTCCAATTACTGATTGACTATCACAGTGGGTACAAATTGCTCACACATGTTTAGGCCATATTGGAATATCTTCTAAAAAGTTTTGAAACCATTATGCTTCTTCTCCAACTTTATCTAAAGCAATAAGTTCAGATTTTATAGTGGATTTCGCTATACATATTTGTTTTGAAGATTTCTAAGAGATAGCTGCACCTCCAATAGTAAATACATATCAACTTGTGGGTTTTATGTCTTTAGAATCTGTGATCCAGTTAGTATCAGTGTATCTTTTTATCACTGCTGGATAACTTGTATAGTGCAACCCATAGTTAGTAGTGTAACTCAAATATTTGAGTACTCTAACTATTGCTTTCCAGTGGTTCTCCCCTGAATTACTTATAAATCTACTCAGTTTGCTGATTGAGTATGCAATATCAAGTCTGTTGCAGTTCATTAAATACATAATATCAAGTCTGTTGCAGTTCATTAAATACATAAGACTGCCAATGATCTGAGAATATTTTAATTGAAATATACTAGCACATATATTCTTCGTAAGATGTAGACTCACATCCACAAGTGTCCTAACTATATCATTATTTCTCTTATCAAAATTTTCGAGTATCTTCTTGATATAATGTGACTGGAATAAGGTATATTTATCAGATGTCTTAGAGATTTTAACACCAAGAATAACATCTGCAATACTTAAGTTTTTCATGTCAAATTTCCGTATTAACATATTTTTAACTTATTTAATTAGAGCAACCGTGCTACCCGTGATAATCATGTCATCCACGTATAAACATGTAATGATATAGTTGTGCATATCCCTTTTACATATACACATTTATCACATTCATTGTAACGAAATCTATTTGATAACATAACTTGGTCAAAATTTAATGCCATTATTTAGGTTCTTGTTTAAGTCCATAGAGTGACTTAACAAATCTACACATTTTTTTTCTTTACCTAAAACTACAAACCCTTCAGGTTGTTCCATTTAAATTTCTTCATCTAATTTACCATTTAAAAATATTATTTTTACATCCATTTGATAAAACTCAGGATTATATAATGCTGTAAGAGAAATTATTAATCTTATGGATGGTTTTTTTTGTTACAGGTGAATATGTATCAAAATAATCTACACCTTCTTTTTGTGTATAGCCTTTTACTACAAGTCTAACTTTGTATTTATCTATACACTCATTATATTTTATTTTTATCTTAAAGATCCATTTATAACCTAATGGTTTACTTCCTGGAGGAAGATCTACAAGTTTTCAGGTGTAATTTTGAATAATTGATTCAATTTTATTATTTACGGCTTCTTTCCAAAACGGAGCTTCAGGTGTAAACATAGTCTCTTTATAACTTTGATGTTCCTTTTCTAATAAATATGTTAGAAAATCCGGACCAAATGATTTATTAACCCTGACCCTTTTGCTCCGTCTATTTTCATCCTCATTACATTTATTTTCACAATTAGATTATGTTTCTCTTATAACTTCCTCACAAGTCCTTTTAGGAAAACTTGATTCATATTTTTTACTAGAAAAAATATTCTCAAAGAATACTGCATTTCTAGATTCAATAATAGAGTACTTATGAATCTTTGGATGATCTGATTTGAAAATAAAGAAACGATATGCACTGTTATTATGTGCATATCCAATAAATATACAATCAATAGTTTTAGGTCCAATTTTAGTACTTTTAGGAGTAGGAATTGCAATATTTGCAAGACACCCCCACACTCTTAAGAATTTATAATTAGGTACTCAATCTGTCCATAATTTATAAAGTAGTTTATCTAGTTTCTTTTGGGATATTTTATTGAGAACATAATTGGCATAAAGTAAAGCTTCCCCCCACATGTTATGAGGTAAATTAGAACTTATTAACATGATATTTATCACTTTTTTTAAAGTTCTGTTTTTACGCTCAGCAATTTCATTTTGTTAAGGAGTGTAAAGAGCAGTTGTTTGATGTATAATATCATATTCTGCACAAATTTATGCAAATGGTGACTCATATTCACCACCTCTATCACTCCTTAGCATTTTTATCTTTTTGCTAAGTTGATTCTCAACTTCATTTTTAAATTATATAAATATTTTAATTTCCTCATCTTTTAATTTTATTAGATATACATAACAATATCTAGTACAATCATCTATAAAAGTAATAAAATATTTCTTTTCACCTCTAGTTTGAATATATTTTAAATCACATATATCTGTATGAATTAATTCTAAAGGTTCATAACTACGTTCTATAGAATGAAATAGAAGCTTAGCATTTTTTATTCAACATATATTTCACATTTATCATCAAAGTTTATATTAAAATTAGGCAATATATTTAAATTTATTAATCTATGTAAAGTATAATAATTAACATGTCCTAATTTACCATGCCAAATATGAGGTGACTTAGTCATATAAGTAGAAGAATCAATTTTATTATTATTAACTTTAGAGGCAATGGTCATTACATTTATTTTAAACAGACCATTAGTCATATACCCCTTTCCTACATATACACTATTTTTTGTAAGTACAAACTTATCAGATTCAAATACAAGTCTAAATCCTTTCTTACTCAAAACTGAACCAGAAACCAGATTTTTGCGGACATCTGTTATATGAAGTATATCAGTAAGATAAGTTCTTTTCCTGAAGTCATCTTTAGTACAATGTTTCATTGTCCTTCAACATTTGAGATTGCAAAGTTACCCATGTAAAGTAGTTCTTCTACCACAAGTTCATATGTAAAGAACATTCACTTGTTGGCACAGATGTGGTGAGTGGTCCCAGCGTCCACCCACCATTCTTTGAAATTGCCACTAACTAGATTAATTTCTGAGACAACAGATGTACAGTTTATATCTACATTTGCACAAAGATTTTTCTCTTCGGCCAAATTTGCATTAGGATACTTCTTCTTCTTCGAAAAATCTTGTGCCTTGTGCACACGGCAGTCCTTTGCACGATGTCCAGGCTTGTCGCAATTGTACCACTTGCCATTGAATCTCTTCGAGTCACCACTCTTAGAGCCTTCAACATTATGCTTTCGCTTCCTGTTATTATACTTATTGAAATTTTCCATAATATTAGTTTTAGAAATATTGTATAGATTTCCATATTCTCTTTAGAAAAACGGTTATCTTCTTCAATTCTCAAACGTACAATTAGATCTTCAAGTGTCATTTCTTTTCGTTTATACTTCAGGTAATATCTGAATTTTTTTCAAGATGGTGGTAATTTTTTAATAATTGCAGCCACTTGAAACGATTCACTAATAGTCATATTTTCAGCATAAATTTCATGAATGATTACCTGAAGATCTTGTATTTGGTTGATTATATTTTTAGAATCAACTATTTTATAATCCAGAAACTTATTGACTATATATTTTTTAGAGTCGGAATCTTCTATATTATATTTCTTATCTAAGCACTCCCAAAATTTCTTAGCAATAGTAATTGAACTGTATACATTATATAGTATATTGTTCAATCTATTTAGAATATAATTCTTACTCATGAAGTCAACATATTTTCATGCATCAACCTCTTTTGCAGACTGTTGATTATCTTCTAAAAGAGTCGGCACAGTCTCTTTCAAGTATTTGGCCAGATTTAGTGTAGTGAGATAAAACAATATTTTTTGTTGTCATCTCTTAAAATCTCTAAAATCAACCATCAATTCTTACTTCAGATCACAATATCATATAAGATTTCTTAAATAAATCTTTCTTCCTCTAAACAGAATGTAACTATCTTTTTCTAGAAACAATTAAATTTAGATATCAAAAAACTAGTGATTGAATACTATTATGACAGAGTTCTTATTAGTTACACAATAGTATTCAAAATTAATTTAAAATAAAAATAATCGGTTTTAAGATTGTTGGTTGTTTTAGATTGATATAGGCAGAATTATTACTCTAGATATGTTTTCTAATCCAATCAGAATGATGATATTACAGAAGAAATCCGAATTGATTTATATTTATAAAAGATTCAGAACTTTGCATAGGTATAAATACTGTAATAAGACTAATAAAATTATTCTTGGTTCCTACTGTTATTAATTAAATTTAGAGACAAAGTTAAAAGTATTCTCAATCTGAATTGATTTTATTATCTACTAGAAAGTAGCAATATATATATATATATATATATATATATATATATATATATATATATATATATATATATATATATATATATATATATATATATATATATATATATATAAATTATCTAATAAAAATGAAAACAGAATTAGAATACTTTACTTGATTGGAAGTGAGTATATGCAGAAAATGAATGGAAAATGATCGAGACTAGTGTTTGACACTATCTCCTTAAAACCGATTCGCCCTCCACCGTTTTGCTTCCGGATTACAGAGGGCGTCGGTCTTTTAGGATACAACGATCGGTCTGCAATAGGAAGGAAGCCGCAATTCTGTTACTGTTGTGAATCTGATAAAGAATGCTCTCTGTTTTGTGTATGGTGTAGTGTAGAATAGAAATGAACCGAACTGTTCTTTTGAAAACAGAAAATTTCTGTCTGAAAGACAAAGTTACTGTCTGCAGAAGAAGAAAACGAAAAAAGAAATCCTAACTAGTCTGGACAGAGGCCCATTTATAGGCTTTTGGACTAATAGTCGCAACGGTTGACTGTTAACAGTTGTGTCCGTTTAACAGTAACTATTAACAGACGACCGTTGGATCTCAACGGCCAAATCCTAATGGTTAACGATTTTTAATGGGCGAGTCGAATCCAAGTCTGAACCCAATAGAGATAACCCGAATCCAATATGTGCGAAGTGCCAAGTGTCTCACTAATGAGCCCATTCGCACACGCGCGTACGCATGCGGGCGGTGCGTAGCACCACCCGTGGTGCTCAAGATTTCTCCTCTTATTACATAAAAAATGACATGGAATAAATAATTCTATATAAATCCATATCCTAATAACACTCTATTCGATGTGAGACTATTTTTTTCCTCTTTCCTTTTGTTCCTTTTACTATACACTTTACTTTGAAGTCATTTTCCATTCACCTAATTCATTTATTTTTGAACTAGTGAATTAACTCAAAGATTTAATGTTCAAACATTCATGAATTCAACACTGCCTCCAACCACAATGGCGAGCGCTGCGGTTCAGGGCTGCGCCTGCTTCACCTCCTACTTCGTCCGCTCGGCCAAACCCAAGAGATCACCTATAGTTATCTCCTCTCTCCCTTCTACTCCTCGCCTCATTAGAAACTCCCCGGCCTTTGCTGCCCCTTCCACTCTCACTGCAGCCCTGCAGGTAACTAGCTAACTAATACGACACACCCAGCTCTTGCTTCTATACTTCTGTAGTATAGTTGTACTGTAACACGTGCAATGCACGCACAACAGGATAAGCTAACTGAAGTCGTGCATTAACTTTAATAATTCTGGATATATTTTCTTATTTTCATTTTAAAATGAGGGATCAACCGATAGGCTCCCAAGTCTCAACTGGCTCGAAATTTCAAAGCGGCCCTTGGAAGCATCCAGAGTCCAAACTAGATTTTGAGCCGGCCCCCCGATCCTATTACGGAATCTGAGCTCAGCAGCAGCGCCCCGCGCGTGTTTGGTGACGCCAAATATGACCTGGGGTATGCGGGTCCCATGGTAGGGGGAATGGTGGCGGAACGGATGCATTTTGACGTTCATTTACAACGAGAGTAAGTAAGAGTTATTTTTGGATCTGATCGGAAAATTTTGATACACAGTCGATTGATCGACTGAACATCCCTAGCTAATAAATACGATATTTTGAGCGGATCCCAAGCCACAGCAGCACCGAGCATTTGCTTGCTGACGCTAAATTGGACATGTCGTATGGGGGTCCCATGTGTCAGTGGAAGGGTGGATAGCGGATGCATTGTTCTCTGGACTGTCATTAACTGACAGCATAGCAGTCAACTAGTCCGTTATCTTGTGAGGGTCCCACGCCACGATAGCTAACTGTAATCGCTTCCTATTAGGGATGCTAATAGGTTCAGGCCAGTCCAAAGACCAATCGGACCAGTCCGAAAAGACTGATTTTTAATCCATCCAATTAACCAATGGATCCAATTGGACATAAGTTTTTTGAGATTTTCTCAAGGGCTGGGTTTGGACATGTCCAAACCAGCCAAAAAATAATCCAAACTACCAAATCCACAATATTTACTGGCCATCCTAATTCTCAAATGATCTCCACGTTTGCTCGTTTGCTCATCCCATCAGGCCATCACTCTCCTCTCCCTCGCTCTCGCTTGAGATCATTTAAGAATTTTATTTGTATGAAAAAAACTCAAACTTTAGTGTATTTTTTTGATTGATTTTATTTGTATGAAACTTGTTCTTTTTTAAAAAAAAAACTTTAATGTATTTTTTGATTGATTTTATTTGTATCAAATTTGTTTTTTTTTTTTTGGGAAAAAGACTCAAATTTTAGTATATGTTTTGATTGATTTTATTAGTATCAAATTTGTTTCTTTTAAAAAAAAAAAAAAAGACTCATCTTTAAGGTTCATTCATGATTTATTTTATTTGTATCAATTTTTTTTTTTTGGGAGAATGGATGCATCAACTACAATGAGTTTTTCGCAATGATGCATAAAAGAACTCCTGATTTTGGCAATAAAGGTTTATAAAATACTATTAATGTTGGTTTTAGAGATGCATTGAAAATTGGTTGAATTGGTAGCCGGCAAATTTTTTGACCTTTTTTCTAGTGTTGTCTGAAAATTTATTGTAGATTTATAATTATAATATGGGTAAGAAAAGTATAAGTTTTCTCAGTAAATTGTCTTCTCTATGCACTCTCCCTCCAAGCCAATTAGAGAAATTTGAGATGATCACTATCAAATTATATCATATTTTCTAAGTTGTATTTCATTTAATTCACAAGATTTGATAGCAACTATGTATTCTATTATTGGTGAAAATGATAACATATGAAGGGATTATGTGCTTGTAGGTGGGTGGATTTGTGTTGTTAAAGGCTTTATTGAAAATTGATTTATTTATATTGGTTGCTACTTCTGCTGATTTGGAGCCTCTGGTTTAATTTTTTAATAAATCTCTTTGATAGAGAGTGGATAAAATAAGGTTACTGTTGAAGTCCTATCTATAGAAAAATATCACTTGATTATAAGAGTGATGGGCTGTCCAAAACCTATTGGGCTAGGTTGGGTTTTTTTCATAATGGTCCATTTGGACTTTGGATAAGTCTCAAATCCAAAATTTTAATTTGGACAATGAATAGATCCGACCCAGCCTGACTCATTATCATCCCCACTTCCTATTTGGGGGATTTTCCAAAGTAGCACACCAATTTTCCTCGTGAGCCCACTTTCCAACTGAACCGAAGGAAAAAGTACTATCTAGTGGGCTCACTGGGAAAAGTGGTGTGCACCTTTGGAAACTCCCCTATTTGGATATCAGCCCTGAGACTCCAGCTCCCCCTCCCAATTGCCACCGCCTTTCCAGGCAAATGGGCCCCACACGTCGGGGGCCCCACTGCAGGTGGGCCCCACGCGCAGTCCTCCCCAATCCGGTATTTTCGGGCGGTGGGAGTCCAAGATGGGCAGTGGGCCCCACGTGGCTTGCGTCTGCGGGCTCACTTTAGTTTACAGTATGCTCGCTGGTTCATCAGAAACGTGCGTTTTTCCATATAAAAGCCTGCCCATCGTCTTCTCCAATTTGTTCATCTCATCTCCGATAGAAAAAGAGAGAAGAAGGGAAGAAAAAAAAAAATCCTCTCTCTCTCTCTCTCTCTCTCTCATCATTTTCTCCTCAATTTTTCGAGCGATCTCAAATCTGAATCTCAATGGTCAGTTTTTTTTTTCTCTTCTCTATCGCTGCGAGATCAAGTTCTCGTCGTTTTTCCTTGCAATTATCTTTTCTCACCGATCTCATAGGATCTATTTTCTCGCAATCTGATTTTGATCGCACGTGTTAGAGATCGTAAATTTGAATTACGGATCGAATTAATTGGTAATTATTTGATTTTTTGGGGGATTTTTGCAGGAAATGGAGGCGGTTGAGAGGATGAAGTCCGGGTTCGAGCACTTCAAGAAGGAAGTCTACGAGTGAGTTTTTACAAGTGATTTATGGAAATTTTGGATCTTAGATTTGGATTTGGTCAATAATTACTCCCTAACACGCTAATTACGAAAATTTTGTGATTGGACTAATTTGCCCTTGGACGGCAGGAAGAAGCCCGAGCTTTTCGCCGAGCTCGCCAAGGGACAGAGCCCCAAGGTACAAATTAATCCCCACGAGGCTATTTTAGTCATTTAATGTTTTGGGAGATGCAATTAAGATCGGAATCCTCGCTAAATCGAGAGGCGGATATCTTAAATTATTGGGTTGAGAAGGATAAAGAGAAAAGCATATTCGGTGGTTTTTTTTTTTATAATTTTAAAATATAGAAAAGTCCACCTTACTGTCAGAAATTGCAACTTTGGATTAATTTATTTAAATATTATAGGGTGGGCGGCGTTAGGAATTGGTGTGGATTTTGCAAAAGGACATGTTTGGTCCTCTGAATTTGGATTTGTTAATGAAAGTACAATGCACATGAAGGAGTAGAAGTTTCTATTCTACTATTTTCCACGTCACCGGGGGGGAGGGGGGTGGAATTGGGCTGCTGGTGGCCTCGGTTTTCATATTTAGAAATTATTTTAAAAATGTTTTCCTTTCAAATATCAACTTTTACAGTTTATGACTTTTATTAACAAATTTCTTTCTAAAAAAACTTTTTATGTTTTTCTTTTGATACGGAGATTCAACACAGTAAATAGAATAGAGTTTGTTAACATCCATAGCTTGAAGTTTAGATATCCAAAGAATTCGTTGTGAATTTAATATATTTGTAAGATTAACTGTATGTCAATCTCCAAGTTATGACTTTTGTTTGGGTATATCTAGATAAAAAAATGTTTCATTGTTTTTTCTTTTATTTTTTTTTCCTTTTATGATTTTAATCAACACAGTAAATAAAGTTTGTTAATATCCATAACTTTAAACTTAGAGATTGAAAGAATTTGAAATGAATTTAATACAATTGTAAGATTAAATGTCAACCTACAATCTGTGGCTTTTGTTTGACATGATCAAATGCACTTATCGCAAAAAATTATTGGGTTTTATGAACTATCAATAAAAAGAAAAAGAAAAAGAATTCATTATTCTTTCAATAATTTGTTATAGAATTTATTCAGATTTAGTTATACTCCTTTTAAATATTTTTTTAAGAGTATTCTTTTATTAGTTATTATTTATTTATGCAAACAGCCCTCTCCCTCTCGGAAAATTCTAAATGCGCATCACATTTTACTAGTGAGCACTACCAACTATATGGCAAAGTGATTTACAACAAAGGGGAAAATGATGCTCACTAGTAAAATATGGTGGGCATTTAGAATTCCCACCTTCTGGGAACAAACAACCTGGAAGCTTCCACAAATTATAAATTATGGTGATGGTTTGACTAATTTGTCATTTTTCTTTAAACAAAATATTTATCTATTTAACTACTAATTAATATTCCTCTGGTGACAACAAAAACAGTTCATGGTGTTTGCATGTGCGGACTCGCGTGTGTGCCCGTCGGTGATCCTGAATTTCCAACCAGGGGAGGCCTTCATGATGCGCAACATTGCTGCCATGGTCCCACCCTTCGATAAGGTAACCCATATTTCAATCACATCCACTAACTCACCTATCTATGATAAGTGGGCCCTACCTGAATATCATTTTTGGGTTGTGCAGTCCAAGTTTTCGGGTACAGGAGCAGCCATAGAATACGCGGTGCTTCATCTCAAGGTCAAACCTCTCATCCTCTGCCTCTGTTCTTATCACATTTGCTATCCCACCACGTACCACTTTAGGACTTGGTGGGTGGGTGGTTGGTATCTTGTTTATAATTTCATGTGGTGTATGAATTGGTTGTGGGGTTATTGCTCGTCATATATAATATTTGTATAGTATATATTTGATTCATTCATCTGTTACTGGATAATATAGTCATGTTTGGCTCGGAGGTGACGCAAGGAAGAAAAGATATAAATAACGTAAGTTTAAAA
This sequence comes from Dracaena cambodiana, assembly GCA_036321105.1. Taxonomy (NCBI): domain Eukaryota; kingdom Viridiplantae; phylum Streptophyta; class Magnoliopsida; order Asparagales; family Asparagaceae; genus Dracaena; species Dracaena cambodiana. The sequence continues at coordinate 75,300,939 of JAYEPQ010000003.1, forward strand.
ATAGAGTTTTTCAATAGAGTTCAAGTGTTTGTACGCTCACTCTTGACAATAAGAAATTAAATATGAAAAATATTATTTTGTTATCAAATAAAATAAATAATACTATTAATATATTTATTACTTGAATAAAATTGAAAATTAATAATAAAAAACTAATAGAGAAATAATATTTTACTAGTTCCTTAAACTTTAAGAACACTTCCAATAAAAAAATGAGGAGAAGAGAAAAATGAAATTAGAGATGCTACATATCAATTTTTTTTGAAAAAACAAACAAATAAAATAGTAAAAAATAGCTTTATTTTTACTATTTCTATTCTGCATACAAGGTTTTCACTGTTTTTATTTGACTTATGCAGGTGGAGAACATTGTGGTTATTGGGCACAGCTGCTGCGGTGGAATCAAGGGGCTCATGTCCTTCAAGGGTGATGGGACAAGCGGAACGTAAGGACTAAGGACCCCCCTCCCCTCTCCTTTCAGTCTATTAAATATTTTTCTGAAAAAAATAGAACTCTTCAATCTATCCCTTATTGCAAAAGTAATTTCATCATTAGCTGTTTTAATAAATTTCGATTTGACCTTTTAGCTGCCATTTACATCACTATTTCCCCATGATTAATTCTAATATCATAGAGACTATTATAGGAAAGAGAATAAACGGCTCTAAAAGTTATTGATCCAAAATTTTGAAAAGGACGGGTAAGGATTGGCTTATGGACTCACCCATTCTCATCCCTAGACTGTTTCTTCCTATTAGCTTCGAAATATGAAGAAATCAATCAGATAATCCAAACTTATACATCCTTCAAACCAACTATAACTTTTACTTATCTTGCTAGAATATTCCTTCTCACTCAATGTTTCTCTAAATGCTAGACACAGAAGACTCTATATGTACCTGTGTGTTGATGGTGGATCTATACGTGCAGTAAAATACACACACATATATATATATATTTGTTTATATGCTAATTGTGGTTTATTTTTACGATAAAGTCTTATTTGGGCAACTTTTAATATACAAATATCTAGCTAACAAAATTTTTATTCTCTTTTCTATTTGAGTGTCTCTTTTAAAATCTTCTATGATTAAGACCTCTTTTGGACAATTTCTAATATATAATCATCAACTTGTTTACTTGTCTAATTCTATACACCATCATGGAGTTGATGACCTAGTGGGCCTTGAAAGTGATAACCAAGTTGTCCTCTCTAATCCATGGGAATGATTGTTTAGTTTCTTGTTTACATAAAACTTCTTCTGGTGAAACTTCTAAACTGATACATAATTGCACATATACAATAAGCTAAGTTGGCTTTTTCTCCCAAGCGAACATATCCTTTGGAGCCTGGACATGAGGATACACTGCACATGAGGATACATAATCCCACCAGTTTTCAGGATACAAGGCTTTCCATTATTATTCTTTAAAAACATATATAAACATATTACCGTCTCTAACCATTTCACATACCTATTAGCTGAAATTAGGGATGAGAATGGACGGATCTAAGGACAATACTTAGCCCGTCCTATTAAAAAAAAAATTAGATAAGGTGGGCTAAAGGATGATCCTTGAACCCGTCTATTCTCATCTCTAACTGAAATAATCAAGATATACATGATAAGAACCAAGCTAGATATTTGTCTCTTGGGTTAGATAGTAGGCAGGTAAGAAAAGCCAAATAATAGCTTATCCAAAGTGTAATAACCCATATTACCTATGATTGTCTTGGGTCCCTCTCTTTCTTCCTCTGGAGTAATTTATTTGATGCCAGCTTGGGTTCCATTAGAATCTTAGCTCGCATATACTGATGGGGAAGTCACCATCTTTTAATAATTGAGCTAACTTCCTGTCATAAAGTAATAACTTTGTTTTTTTTTTTTTTTTTTTGATTGGAGAATATTGAGTGGGGGACATTAGTGCACATTCTAATTGCATTTTCAAACAAACTGGTGGCATCTCTCCTCCCAAAAGTTTGGTCAGGCTTTGGTTTGGTTTTGGTTTGCGTTGCTTTGTTGATTGGAGATCCCTAAAGTGTACTTGTATTTAGTCCCCTGGATCTTGGCCGTCAGATTGGAAAAATATACGGCTGTAAGGACTCCGTTGGCGACAGTGGACGGTGATTGCCCTCCCCTGACAATAGAAAGCTCCCCATTTATGCTTTATGTATACGGGCCATTATTAGGGGAGTTTCCAAAGGAGCACACCACTTTTCTTGGTGAAACCCACTAGATAGTTATTTTTGGTTAGGAATTTCAGTTGGAAGGTGAGCTCTCTAGGAAAAATGGTGTGATCTTTTGGAAACTCCCATTATTAGCCTTACAGTGCGTTGTCTTCTGATGGACATTTCTAATAGAATATTGTGTTCTTTTTTCTCTTTTCACTGCTATCACATTTTTAGGGGCTTGTTTTTGTTAGGCAGCAGGGACCTTAGGGTGTTTGTGTTACAAGGTGTTAGCCATCCTTAGATGGTAATGTTAGGTGTTAGGTTAAAAAAGAGTTAGGCAAAAAAATAGGGCAAGTACATAAATATTTTCACTCCATCTGATTGTTAAATAATTGGTGTTAGTAATTCGTTGGTTCTATTAAATTATGAAATAATAGTTTCGAAAAAACTTAAGATTATATACCATCAATTGCTTGCTAAACCTTTTATGGTCTGCGGACATCTTATTAGAGCTAGCTCGTGCGTTAGTTTAAATGGTAATTTAAATGGTAAAAAAGATTAGGAGTTTCGCTGGGGAAAGTCTTGGATTGGATATCTCTTGTTTATTAAATTTTGAAACCAACACTTCTAGGTTCTACGGATAATTTGATGATTTTATTCGGTAGGCTAAGGAGATCATTTTGTGAAATTTAGTGGTTAGAGTAGAGGTGATTGCAACAACGGCATAAGAGGGTTTTCTGCAATTATTTATTATCCTAACAATAAAGTTTCTTTAACTTTCGAGTTTTGCATGCTCAAAAAAAAAAACTTATCATTTTATCTTTTCTAAATAGTGATTTCATTGAGGACTGGGTAACCATCTGCACACCAGCAAAGGAGAAGGTGACAAATGACCACGCTGACTTGCCTTTTGAAGAGCAGTGCACGAAATGTGAAAAGGTGAAGTTCTTGATTACCAAACTTACTGAATTATTATTATTATTATTATTATTATTATTATTATTATTAACTAACGAAACAAAATTTCAAATAACACAGATAGATATATTGAAGAATTGTTGAAAAAGTTTGGTTTGGTATCAGGTTCCCAATTAACACGAGAACACACACTGTTTTCATTCTTGCAGGAAGCTGTGAATGTGTCTCTCGAGAACCTGAAGACATACCCCTTTGTTAAGGATGGATTGGAGAAGAACGCCCTCGCTATCCATGGAGGACACTACGATTTTGTTAAGGGCGAGTTTGAGACATGGCAGATTTAAAGCCTCTGAGACGGCGGCAGATTTAACTTTCCCTTAATCCCTTGACCTCGTATAATGTGATGGATGAATAACCATTTCAGGATTTTTTTTTTTTTGTGTTGCCTTGAAGCATAATGTATGTGATTTGATCATAGATATGTGATCAAGAATGAATAATTACCATCTTTACAAAGAGTGCTCCTTTTCCGAACAAAACCTCATCTTTCTCCTCCTCACTGATATCAAACAACACATTCTTTGTATCTGTAACGTAGCCCTCTTAGCTTGAGCTTCTGTTGCCTTTCTGTCAATCTCAATCAAGCTGCATCAGGTTCAAGTTCGACTCTTCTGCTCTTCTTGGCCTCTCTCACCGCAGACTACATCCTTGTGTCCGCCCGTTGATGCATAGGGCATAGCAAGGACATAACATAACGTCCAGCTGTATCAGTCCAGCTGTATCAGGCTCCGTTGATGCATAGGGCATAGCAAGGACATAACATAACGTCCAGCTGTATCAGGTTCCGTAGATGCATAGGGCATAGCAAGGACATAACATAACGTCCAGCTGTATCAGGTTCCAACTCGATAATATGTCATCCTACGGTTTCTCCCAGTTCAGTATCTCTATTATGTAGATATGATACACGCAACATTGACCGATCACTACTACAAGCACGAACAAAAAATTGCTCTGAGAGCACAGTAGCGCAGTGATTAAAACCATAATGTAAAACAACTTGCTCAGTATAAACGAGAGATTTAGCTATGATGCATTAGCTATGAATACTTGACAAGACTAACAAATATTAGATTACCACCCGACAATAGATTTATGAATACTTGACAAGACTAACAAATATTAGATTACCACCCAACAACATAAATCTATCATCATCACATCACATATGAACTCTAAATCTATCATCATCACATCACAAATGAACTCTAGCGCTGTTCAACTTCAATTATAAACTCATTTGGAAGTTTCAGATGAACTGTCAGAGGACAGTCAATAAAAACACAGTGTACAGACAACCATGAAATTACACCACAACATGAAAACCATGCTTCCATTTTCCGTAGGATGCTCAGCAAGCATTGCGACCATTTTGATACTACTCTTTTCTGCCGTACAAAAGACACAATCTTGTCGATACCATACACCTCGCCCCTCGAATTGCAAGATGAAATATTGGGCATATCATATTGAATGCCATGCCTTTGCTCCAATAGTGCTCACATCTGAAGCAGACAGTTTCATCAGTTTCGCATGCATCTCAAATCCAAGCATACTACAAATTTTACCTGTGCAGCCAAGCAGACCAATTAACCAAAGGAGAAGAATATGGTTCCAGAATTTCGACATGAATGAAGAACGATAGTTGAAAGCATATTAAAGTCACATTTTTTAAGAGGGGAAGCATCAACAAGTAACAATTCAAGGCATCATTTGAGAGGAACCCTGAGGTTATTCATCTAGGATGCAAGACAAATAGAATTTGCATTGACTGACCGTCACTGCTCTACTCTCTGCAGCAGTTTCTCCACCATAATTCTTTGCTGCACGCCACTCAAAAACTCTGAACTTGAGATTGCATTTGATACAAGAACGACTGTGGAAGGTGATGAAGCATTTACCTAGAGATTCAAAAGCAAAGTTAAATACTTATAAGAGATTCATACAAGGACCGGAGAAAAAGGGAATGGGAAAGAGGTGTTTGGGGGGGGGGGGGGGGGGGGGGGGGGGGGACAAAGATCCCATATACAAAATCAAAATTTCCATGTTCAAACAGTATTCGCCAAATGATGGATATATTCAGAAAGTGGGGAAATAACTTGAGAAGACAGAAATTGTTTTGAAAAGATTCAATCTATGTTTGCAAAAGAAAGGAGTAAATACTGAGTCAAGAATATATAACAGCGATAATATTAACCGTTCTAAGTTTCTTTAGTTCTTCCTTAGGTACTAGATGAATAATTAAAAAATATATATTTGTTGAATTTTCAAGGAAAAAGGTTGATGGTTGAGGATAATTTTTAAGGAAGATTATGCTGACATAAAACTGTCAACAACTTGATCAATTTTATTACTATGCCAGTTAAAGCGATTAATTTATAGAATTGGACACTCTAAACCTAGTTGACACATGAAGAACTGTACCCAAACACGGCCATTCAATCCAACAGCTATCTCAAAGGACAGCTTTTTTCCAAGGGCTTCGAGAACTGGACATGTTGGCGAGCTTAACAATCTGAAGAAACAAAAACCAACAAAAAGAAAAATTTGAAAACCATCAGGGCAAGACTTGAATTTATTGATGAGCAACAAACATTCTGATATTGATCTGTTCTTACATTCGTGACAATCCAGTTGACGTCTCGAACATATAACCATCTTTTAGGGGACCAAATTCTGCTGTTTTGCCGCTAGCTACGAATGAAAAGAAGAAAAATTTAGCAAAAATATTGTTAGAGAACCAAACTCAAGAAGAAACAATTGAATATGATCAAGTCTGTGATATGACTAAAGTTAACCTGAACACAGGAATGAAGCATATTATTAAAAACATTTAGGAAATAAGACAATAGAATGAAAAGATCACACCAAATGATCAACAATATGTAGAAAAAGTATATGCCAGAATTCCACCATGATAACATATAGAGCACCACCTAAAATTCTGGACCTAAAGGCGATATAAAACAAGAAAAAAGTGCAAAAAAATAAATTAAAAAACACAGATAAACCCCTGCAAGGAACACCACTTTCACCGAAGTAGATGCTAAAATAAAACAAAACAAACAGTATCAGGAAAATGCTACCAGTAAGAACTCTCCTTAATACTCTCAGGAAAATGCTACTTTACCTTTAAACTACAGAATGGACCAAGTATTAAATGAAGTAATGAACATTCTGTTACAAGGAGAGAGTTCTTGTTCTTTAAAACAAGCATAACGGGGAAAAATCTGTATCTTGTTTCAAACAGGAGGCTTCATACTGATAATCTGACATCAACAATGCTACATTTTAAGGAACAGAGAGATTTTACTTGGGAGAGAGGAAGTGGACTCTCCACTGCCACCTTTGGCAGTAGAGAGGACCAAAACCTCCCACGAATCCCCTTCTCATTTTTATAGATTTATGACAAATTCTGACAGATAGCCCCATGAGTATTACTAATAGAGTGTGTCTCTCTCACGTCTCTCCTTAATATGTTACAACTAAAAACTTAGAGAGATCGGAAGATTGCATACGGGAATGTGTTGATTTCCGTATTTTTGAACAGTTCTTCGGCAATTTTGTAGAGTAGACAAATAGCAACATTAGACAATACCACAGCATCAATTGGCAGTAGTCACACTACCTGTTTCTCTAGACTCTCTGCAAAATATAAGATATATTTCCCCATAATGGAGACAAACTAGTTTGTCAATTCAGGTAATGTTTCCATTGCATTTGACTCATTCAATAACATAGATATGCACAAGGAGATAGCTTAAATGTTATAAATCCCCATTTTTTGCAAATTTCAAACTGCTCCTACATTACAACCTTGAAATAGTAGCAGCCATATAATTTACCTATGAAAATATCATACAATAAAGTAGATAAGATTTTTCCTTATCAGTATAAAGTAAATAAGCCGAACCGAATATGCATGCTTATTGCAACCTAGAAAGGATTGATAAACAGAAAATTTAAATAGTTCAAAAATGATGTCAAGCAATTGCAAAAGCTAGTAACTGCCTGCCCATGAAATCACAAGGTTGTCACAGGCATTAAGATCTAAAGGTATGGCAAAAGTGAACCAAACAAGCCCAAAGGTAAGAAAGTACCATCGGTGCAGGAGAGCTCTGGATTCATACCGCTATTAGCTTTAACCACACGAACGTAAAGAAGAGTACCTACCTGGAGAAGAATAGCGATATCTGATACAAATACTAAGGTGGGGAAGATGAAAAAGGTCATATTTTTTAACAAAAAGAAACTTTTACTTGATTCATATAAAAATATTTTGGTAGTCTAAGCCTCCACAATCAGTAGACTGTTTAAGCCATTTTAGCTTTTCAAAAATCCTATCAGTGAGATATATTTACCATCCAGAAATATATAGAGCATAAGATAAACAGTCGGATTAAGCGTATTTCTTTGCAGAGAGACCCCTTTATAAAACTCTCTGTTCACTTTTAATTCTTCATTATTAAAGAAATGATTAAAAAAAACTGATTTTGGTATAGAACCTCACATCTTTGGTGTAGAAACTGCTCTATTAAATCACAGACTTTTGTAATTTACATTCAATTACTGCTCACCATTTCGCTCATAAATTTCATTATGAGAGCTAATCTTGTCCTTAGGCTACCACCATTCTTGTTATCTAGAATTCGTAATCATACATGTCTAAGATTATTGTCATTGTCCTACAACTTCAGATTCACCTATTATGATCATACCACTTTAAGTCCTAGAATTAGAAAAAGGCATGTATCTAGAAACGTGCTAAGTCTGGCACAAAACTATCCCGTCTTACAACATAATCCAAAGCAGGCAAAATACCACAGGAGTTCGAATCTAATGAAGCAGAACGTCACTCAGCCTAGCAGCTCATCCTCAGTATTTCAAACTTAAGCAATGACTCTGGCATTGACTCTGGCATCACCAAATCCATGACGATATATACTATCTTCCTTTAAAGATGCATTCTTCCCTGCCTACATGTGGTGAAAAAATTCTCAATTATAGGTCACAATTCCTGTAATATCCGGTTTTGAAAGATGTGGAGTTTATTGATGTAAAACTTGGATCTATGAATGAAATAAGAATATTTCAAATTTTTAACAAAAATAAAAATAATCTAGATAGCTAGCTATCTATGGATGAAATGAAATGTCTCTCTCTAGGCCTGGCTGTTAACTACACAAGTAACTACACAAGAATTAATTAGTTTAACTGTTTGAACCTCCACCTGCAGATTTATGAAGTTTTCTAGGTTGATTGGCTTGAACGCATATGAGATTTTAATTAGATTATCTATATTTGCAATGATTTATAATTTAAATATTTGATGCCTCAAGATATAAATCAAAGCATCAAGGTAATATGAACTTTTCTTCACGTCTGAGAAACTCAGACACAAAAACATTTTCCCTTAATACTTGTAACTACAATTTACAAATTGGAACCAAAACAATTAAGTTATATAAGTAAATTCACAAGGATTGTGCTGATTATGTTCCCATTAAAGTTAGAATTTGATGAACAGCATGAGGTGTAAAAATTCCATGCACTTTAGCAAAAAGAATTATTTCTTATGTCAGTCAATCTTCAAATATTCCTTGGGTTTTTGTCATGGTTTGCTCATACATAGAGCACAGAAAAAAAGAACCTGAGTTCACGTATCATGGTGACATCTTGCTATGTGACCCTGGGCAGGAGGCAAAAAACAATTCTTAGAGCAATGACCACTAGATTTGAACCACAATCCTTAAAAAAAACCATAGTTTTTACATGCTTAGAACTGTCGATCTAACGCAAGCTACAAGCTCTAGAGACCATAGAAAGTAGGTGAACATATATTTGTAAAACTAAGCACTGTAAAAACTTACTTTTTCAACAAAGGATAATTATGAGTGAAGTGACTAAGATGCATGTTCTCTTGAGAGTAATACTATAAGAAACTCCAGAATCTCAAACATAGCATTTAGTTGTAAGAGCACTAAATTTTTCATGGATTACAAAATTTAGCATCAAATATTTAAAAACAACGAATAAATGGATATCAGCATTTCCACAATTAATCTAACCACCAAAATATTTTGGTTTCATAAAGTGGTACCTCAAATTTTGGTATATTTCTTCTAGTTCCTCCTTCAAATGCAAGTACAGGTAAAAATGCCAAAGAAGGCCCTTTTATGTCCACCAGAAAGTTCTGGAAAACAGTAACATATACACGGTCAAAGAACAAAGGCACAAACTGCAGAATGTACACCACATTAGTACAAATATAAAATTTGCTTGATAATAGTCTCATAACTATGTCAAAGATACAACACTTAATGTAATACGTAGTGACCAAGGCATGTCTCTGTAACTAGTGCATTTTCATGGATCGCAAAAGAAGATTTTTTTTGTAGGTGGGTGGGTGCTACTACTTGAAATCTCTATTAAAGAATATAGAGATTGTTTTTATTTACTTCCCAAAACTATCTACCAGCAGAACATGCACCCAGCTCACTTAGTTAATGGAACCATCTGGGTCTTCAAGTTGATTTATGTATGATTTCTCACTGACATATTTGGCACATCTCATACAGACTATCATCCTTACCCATTCATGTTAAGCTGATCGGAAAGAAAGGGCCATTACAACAAAGTGCAATTTTTCCCTACCCATGGGAAACCTAAATTAAACCAGTGTCATGGCCATAAAAAAAAACCAGTCTCTCTACCAATGTACTTTTAACATATTTGACCTCTAGGCGGCTCACTAAGGTAATTAAAATTCTCATGACAACCATGATCAACAGATAATTTTTAGGACTACCACGCCTAGGTTAGTGATTGTCCATTGTATTGTCCTCAATTTTACTTCTTTTGGTTTCACAGGTTGGGTCTTATAACAAGTTGAACCCAAGCTAAGCCCACAACTTAAATGAATTTGCATTAGGAAATAATAATGAAAGATTGCTGATTTGTTACAGATATAAGTTAAAAGTTTCAGCTTAATAATTGGAAAATCCTTTCATAAATGTTGGTGTTAAATATTAAAAATGGAATATTTTATACTAACAAACAGTTAAAAGATAAAACTATAGAAAAGTATCCTATACATCACATGCACTTTCTAGCTTGTAACTTTTACAAAATAGAGGATAATCCCCAATGGGATAAACACTAAAAAATGATTAAAATTTTATCAAAATTATTTAAAAAATAAATAAATTAACCCTCATTCTTGAGCTTTGATACAAAGGGCTATTTTCTAATGATTTCAAGAGGTGTTGCGGTTTTGTTGTAATAGCTTATGGATGACTGCAATGTACAGTTGATGTCAATTGTGTCAATTTTGCAATTAGAATCTCGTGAAGAATCTTAAGAGCTTTTAATAGGAATCAAGTGATGGGTGAAACAGTTGGCATCAACAGGTAAGTTATATATTCATTGGTATCTATATGGTAGAATATCTTGTATTTATAAATGTTGAATCTTGCATGCAACAACATTGTCTCTTTATGATCACGTCTCCATGAATATGCTATAGTTATTTGTATTACTACCTTTGTATAGCAGAAAAAGAAAACTTGGTTTTTATGATTATTTGCTAAAACCATATAAGTAGCTATGATGTAAATTAAAATACCATAAGGGGGAGGCGTTTCTACACTGGACCACCGAATTAATAGAATTAGCCACTTGGGATTATTGTGCAAATCTATATTTATGAGGTGTGCATTAAACACTAGAAGTAGAACGTGTAACATTATGCAAATAAGAAACTATTGATTATATAACAATAACAATATTGCATTAAAATAAAGCTAAAAGATCATGTAATTTATATAATTGGAAACAAGCAAATAACATTGACTAACAACACCCTAGTCAAGAGGATGGGAAAGTAAAAAAATAAAAAAGCAATCACGATAGATGTGAAGGAGAGATACTTACATCTGGTTTGCTGTCAACCACAATACCAAGAATCGTATCCTCTATGCAAGGTATGTACTGCAATGTTACAAATGATGTGTTAAGGAGAGGGGAAAAAAGAGAGAGATAAAAGTAATAGTAATGCAAACCTAAAGGGTAATCACTATAATCGGCTAAGAAACAAACGAAATAGCAATGTGATAGCATTCAAAACATGCAGAGATCAGTAGATCAACTTCACCCTAATTCAGCATAACATCAGATACCCATTATTTGACCAGCAATATTCTCATATTAGGATTATACACATAGCATACACACATTTATTTTGGGCTCAAATAGTCATGTCTTATCTTTACGTGAAATCAATCCTTCAAGAAAATATTCTAGAAATTACATTACCTATTACTAGCCATCACTTTCTTCATATAAAGAACCTCAGAAGCATATGGTGAATAGAACATAAAGATACTTTTTAAATGCTTAGTTTCCTATTTTTATTCTACATTATATGAAGGACTTTGTTTGATGCAGGACGGAAGCGGATTAGGGTCAGGGATTTGGGAATTTAGGGTTTTTGGATATATTTGGGGAAGAATAAAGGGGTTCGGAAATCCATCCAGGTGAATCTACGGCCACTCTCAACGAATCCACGATAAGAGATTTTTTTTTAAACACAGCAAATCTACGCAATCTCTCAAAAATCAAATTTTTATTCAATATTCACTTGTCTACAAAATACTTCATACATATCTTATTTATAGGCAAATTCTAACAAATAAAATCCTAATAGAATCTAAAATCCTATCAAATCCAACAAATAAAATTCTAATAGAATCCAAAATCCTATCAAATCTGAATCAAACTAAATCAAATCCTATCAGATCTCAAAAACAAATAAAATCATCTCATATCAAAATCTATCTCCATCAATTCTCCCTGACTTCAAATTATTCATCCTCGATGAATGCGGAGATAAGAATTGCAAATAATATCCGGGTTGAATTGATCGGCATTCACGAAACATCCCAATTTGGCCATGGTGATGGTCGAGGAGCCATAACTGGCACATCATATCTAAACCAAGGCGGTGAAGGTGGAATTGGCTTTTTGCGTGAATCAGTTTCCGATGACTATAAATCTGAAGAACTAATTGTAATGGAAGTAATAGAATTGATTTTATTGAAAGTCGAGTTGATATAAGGATCCCACAAAATATCCTGATCACGAATAGGGAAAAGCAATCCTCTTCGAAACTTCAAATGACTCTGTATACTGAACTGGTAATTTCCTCACAATTCCTGTAAGAAACCTATCAAGAGAAACTGAAGTTTTCACCTCATTATCAACAACAATTTCTTTTTTGCCCAAAGTCTCACTTTTGACTCGAAGTCCCTCTATATCTGCAACTGATATGCAAATACTATCTGTAAATACAAATTGTCGATAAAATTTCTCATGAAACTTTAGTAGGAGATTTTCCAAAGAAACTGTAGGTTTTATTGGCATATCATACAGGAGAGTAGGAGGTATTTCTGTTGATTTCTCTTCATGAACATGATCATTAGAAGCATCCACAGGCGGTTGAAATTTTGCAGTTGATTCCTTTAACAGATCGTCAGATATATGAACTTTTGAGTTTTCAACTTTTATAAATTGAAAAGAAGTTCCATCTGGTATTAATAATGGCTCATCATGAACTTCTGTATCTAGTGTAGACTACAAAATACATTCCCCATCAAAAATAGAAATATTTATTTCGACCTTCTTGGCGATACTATCATCGTTAACCATTTGACTTCTTTCATCATTTTGCTCACTGTATTTTTTAAGACATGGTTGTTCTTGCCTTTTGTTGATATTGACAAGTATTCGTTTGCATTTTTCAAACTCATAAATCATGCATTAAAGTTTTTCATCATTTGTTTTAGGTTCAAACGATAGAAACTGGTGGGATGACGATAAAGAATTTGGAAGGTAATGTGGAGCATACCGATTACGGAGTTGACGTTGTAAGATATTCCAATCCAAATATTATTTATACTCTCTGCTCCAAGTATAAAGTATAAACTTCTCCACCTAACTTTTGTCGGGCATAAAAACATTTCTGTGCTGAAGTTAGATCGGAATTTAGAAAAAAATATTGGAGATGATTCTCCCAATCTTGATAATTTTGTCGATCATCAAAACTGTAAAAAACGGGTAAGTAGCATATATATCACGCTCAACTTCTAATTTATTAGCATTTGTATTGATGTAATGACCATAAAACATGAACTCCATATATAATCAACTCAAAATTTTACCTCAAAAAGTTTAGGAAATACCCAAATATCATTGCGGCTTGAAAATGGCTTGAATCAGAGCTGGAACGGGCTCCGAATTACAAAACTACCCTTAACAGGTCTACACTGTGATATGGATTGGATCAAATTCTTTACTGCTGAATTTCGGATCTGAAGCTTGCAGATCAGATTAAAGTCCAAGTCGAATCCAACTTTTTCTTGGTTGTGGGTATGGAGTGGATCCAAATTAAACCCAACTACTAAACCAAATCCAAATCAATTCTTTTCTTCTCCTTTTTTCTCTTTCTTTTTTTTATCTGGATTTTTCTCTCTTTTCTTTTTTTTTTTCACCTTTTTTTCCCTGTACAGTAGATCTGAACCATTTTTTTTTCAAAAATATAAACTAAAACAAAATTAAAAGAAGATGAGGATGAAATTTAGGTTCTGAGACTAATTTGACACAGGACGGAAGCGAATTAGGATTTTAAAATTTAGGGGTTTTGGACAAATTTGGGGAAGAACAAAGGGGCTCGGGAATCCACCCTGGCGAATCCACACCCACTCTCAGCGAATCCACGAGGTGAGATTTTTTGGCAACATAGCGAATCCATGCAGTTTCTCAAAATTTAATTTTTATTCAATATTCAATTCCCTATAACCTATAAAATATTTCATACAGAGCTTATTTATAGGAAAACTTCAACAAACAAAATCCCGATAGAATTCAAAATACTATCAAAATCCTAATGAAATAAAAAATTCTAACAAATAATCCTAATAGAATCCAAAATTCTATCAAATCCAACAAATAAAATCCTATTAGATCTCGAAATCATCTCAAATCAAAAATCTGATTAATTGATGGAAATATATTTTGATATGAGATGATTTTATTTGTTTTTGAGATTTGATAAGATTTGATTTAGTTTGATTCAGATTTGATGGGATTTTGGATTCTATTAGAATTTTATTTGTTGGATTTGATAGGATTTTGAATTCTATTAGGATTTTATTTGTCAGAATTTTTCTATAAATAAGGTATGTATGAAGTATTTTGTAGACAAATGAATTATGAAAAAAAATAATTTTTGAAAAACTACGTGGATTCGCTGTATTCCAAAAAAAAAAATCTCTCGTTGTGGATTCATTGAGAGTAGGCATGGATTCGCCTGGATGGATTTCTGAACCCTTCTGTTCTTCCCTAAATATATCCAAAAATGTTAAATTCCCAAATCCCTAACCCTAATCTGCTTCCGTCCTGCGTCAAATTTGGTATCAGAGCTTATATTTTCATCCTATCTACATCTTCTTCCTTCCACCTCTATATTCTTTTTGTTTTATTTTTAGTTTATCTATTTTATATTTTGAAAAAAACAGTTTAGATCTAAAAAAAAAGAAAAAAAAAAGAGAAAGTTCAGATTAAAAAAAAAAGAGCACAGTTCAGATCTGAAGGAAGGAAACAAAGAAGAAGAGAAAAGCGAGAAAAAAAGAAAAAAAGAGAGAAAAATTCAGATAAAAAAGAAAGATAGAGAAAAGGAGAAGAAAGAATTGATTTGAGTTTGGTTTGAGTTATTGGGTTTGGTTTGGATTTGATTGGATCCAATTAAGCAAATCTGCATCCAAAAGTTAAAGAAGTTTGGTTTATTTGAGTTCAGACCCGACCTACTTCAAATCTAGCCCAATTTCAAATTGGGTTCAATCCACATCATAGTGCAGACTCGTTAAGATAGTGTAAACCAGTTAAGGACAGTTGTGTGATTCGAAACCGGTTTCAACTCCGATTCGAGCCATTTTTGAGTCGTCGTGATTCTTGGATATTTCCTAAACTTTTTGAGCTAAAATTCTGAGTTGATTATATATGGGATTCATGTTCTATGCTCATTACATCACACAAATACTAATAAATTGCAAGTTGAGCGTGATATGTATATTACTATATCCATTTTTTACGGTTTTGACGATCAACAAAAGAGATAATCATTTTCAAGATTTCTTTCTAGATTCCGAACTGACTTCAGCACAGAAATGTCTTTACGCTCGACAAAAACTGAGTGGAGAAGTTTATACTTGGAGTAAAAAGTATAAATTATGTTTGGACTGGGATATCTTGCGACATCTACTTTGTAATCGGTAAGCACAGCTCAACATCTCCTTCCAAATTTATTATCGTCTCATCAGTTTCTATCACCTGAGCCTAAAACAAATGATGAAAAACTTCAATACATGATTGATGAACTTGAAAAATGCAAACGAATACTTGCAAGTATCAACAAAAGACCCGAACAAGAATGTTTTCAAAAGTACAGTGAGTAAAGGGATGAAAAAAGTCAAATGGTTAACGATGATAGCATCGTCAATAAGGTCAAAACAAATATTTTTTTTTTTTATGGTGAATGTATTTTGAAATCTACACTAGATATAGAAGTTCATAATTGGCCACTATTAATACCAGATGGAACTTCCTTTCAATTCATAGACGTTGAAGACTCAAAAGTTCAGATTTTTACCGATCTGTCAACGGAACCAACTACGAAATTTCAGCCACATAAAGATGTACCTGATGATCATATTCATGAGCAGAAACCAATAGAAGTACATCTTACTCTCCTATATGACATGTCCATGAAACCGACAGTCTCTTTGGAAAATTCTCTGTTAAAGTCTCGTAAGAAATTTTGTCAACAATTCGTATTTACGGATAGTATTTGTATATCAGTTGCAGATGTACAAAGAATAGAAGAACTTTCAGTCCAAAGTGAGACTTCAGACAGAAAAGAAGTTATTGATGATGAGGTAAAAACTTCAGTTTCTCTTGAGAGATTCATTCTGGAATTGTGAGAAAATTATCGATTCAATATACAGATTCAAATGAAGCTTCAAAAAGGATTGCTTCTACCATTTATGGCAAGAATATTTTGTGGGATCCTTATATCATCTCGACTTTCAGTGAGGTCCATTCTATTACTTTCATTACAAGTAGTTACTCAGATCTACAGTCATCGGAAGCTGATTCACACAAGAAGCCAATTCCTTCTCCACCGCTTTGGTTTAAATGTGATGCGCAAATTACAATTTCTCGACCGCCACCATGGCCCAATTGGAATGGTTTGTAAAAGGGTGCGGATCAGTTCGATCTGGACGTATAACATTCCTTATCTCCGCATTCATCGGGAATTAATCTTTGAAGCCGGAGAAAATTGATGGAGATCAGATTTTTTATTTGAGATAATTTTGAGATCTAATAGGATTTTATTTGTTGGATTTGATAGGATTTTGGATTCTATTAGGATTATTTGTTAGGATTTTTTATTTTAATAGAATTTTGATAGGATTTTGGATTCTATTATGATTTTGTTTGTTGAAATTTTCCTATAAATAAGCTCTATATGAAGTATTTTATAGTATTTTATAGAGAATTGAATATTGAATAAAAATTGAATTTCAAGAAACTTCGTGGATTCACTGTATTTCCAAAAAATCTCTCCTCATGAATTCATTGAGAATGGACGTGGATTCGCCTGGGTGGACTCCCGAACCTCTTTGTTCTTTCCCAAATTTGTCCAAAACCCCTAAATCTTAAAACCCTAATCCTAATTCGCTTCCGCCCTGTGTCATTGTACCTATATGTTGCAACATACTAAAACATTAAAGAACCGAGCAGCCAAGATGCAACTCAGAAAGCATCATCAGTATCAAGAGCAAAATGGGTAACTGCAAGGACAACCTATCAAAACATTAACGAATAAAGAAGGTAGCAAAGTTTGAGTAAAAAGCTGAGAATATTCAAATATTTTTGTGTCAAGTGGTCAATATCATTCAAATTTGGTGGTGGTGTTGTTGTTTTTGTTAAGCTAGTAGTATCATTTCAATTTGATCTTTAAATAAAATCACTACATAACACAAGCAAACCAACAAACAACTGGGCACAGCTGAAAAGAATTTGCCCACTTGACCATTCAAAATAAAGAAAAATTTTGAGAACAAAGGAGAAACAAATCAACAAATAACTCACTCTCTTGTGTGAGCTCTCGACCCAATACTTGTTCGGCTTCAAGAACCTCAATTTCCCTGCTTCCATAGCCGAAAGCGTATCACATTCCTTAGAAAAAAATTAAAAAAAAATTAATTAAAGAACAATACTACAAAATTCTAATAACCCTAACCCTAGAAATTGATAATAAATCCAAACCTGACGCAATCCCGCGCCCAATTTGATGGTCTGATTCGTCTTGCTCGAGAGATCAAGAACAACATCACCAGGAACCTAAGAACGGAAAAATCACCCAAAAATTACCGCAAAACGAAGAGAGGGAATTGCAAGAAAACGAGCATTAGATTGAGAAATGACGAACAACTACTTACGACTATTTTATCGATTAAGCTCGTAGGTTGGGAGCTGGAGGAATCAATCTCCATGGTTTAATTGGGGGTTAGGGTTTTAGAGACGAAACGAGACGAGCAGAGCAGAAAAAGTCCGAAACATTTTATGTGAGACCTGAGAGAGGTTTATGGGGAACTTCTAACGGGGCACAACTTTTTTCCCAGTGAGCCCAAATTTCCTAGTGAGCCCAATTTGATTTCAGTAAAGTGGAGAATTTTTTAGTGAGCACAATTTTATTCTGAAAATATCCTTCGGATATATTTTTCTCATCTCCCTCTTCTCTCCTCACTTCATCTCCACAAGCCCTAAAACCCAATCTTCCTCTTCCCTCATCCCCCTCCACTTTCCCTCATCCTCTCTGTCATTTTCTCAATCTCCTTCTCCTTTTCCTTCCAAATTTTCTCTCTCCCATTCATATACCCGACGCCGCCGCCGCCGAACCCTCCGCCGCTGAACCCTCCGCCGCCGTCTCTGTTCTCCCACCGCCGCTGTCGGTATTCTCCCACCACCGCCACCGACTCCCTCCATTAGTAGGTGAGTTTTCCTAATTTAGCAATATTTTTTTAAATTTTAATTTTTTTTATTTTTGGATCAAACAACTTTTCATTGTGATTTTGTTGAGATGGAGAGGAGGAAGAGTGAAGGAGCTAGCAAAATTGGTTCTAGCATTTTTTTTGTTAATTTTGATTTTTAATATTTAGATTATAATTATGAAGAAAATATAATACTGTAATCGCAGTTGTAAAATATGCGAAAATTTAGTTATTTTTCTAATTATAGAAGTTAATATTAAAATTTATTAGTTAATTTAGAAGTTTAATGGTATTATCCTAATGGTTGATTAAGTAACAAAAAACGATTTCAGTATCTTTAAACTTTAATATTATACTATCTTGCAGCTAAAAAATAAATAGAGAAATTATGATATTTGTAGCAAATTATACTTTATTACTACTTACTTACACAGAAAATTTACTGTTTTGATAAAAAACATCTATGAATGAAATATCTTTGTATTGCATAGATGGATCCGGCAGAATCTTCTCGCGTTCGACCAACTGCCTCGTTAAGGAGGAAGAAAGCAGCATCTCGACCACAAATCCAACGCCCGATACGAGAGAGAGAAATCGAAGTGACCGTAGATACTGAATTAAATGTACAAACCCCTAACTTGATTAGATATGATAGTGCAAGACTAGAAGAAGGGAATACTGATGCAGGAGGGTCTCAAGATGATCTTCATGAGTCAAATTACCGAGGTCCAGTTGATTTATCAGTACTGAAGAGTTTCAAGACGCATGTTGCTTTCTTCGTTTTAAAAGATGAGGTAATTATTTCCCGTTAAAAACCATAAACCAATTATTGTGTGTGTGCATATCTTATGACTATAGTATATATACAGGAACGAAATCCACTTCGATGTATTAGTCACTGGAGAAAAATAAGTGCATGGTCATTGTTGACACCTGAGCCAAACACCCGATTCATGGAATTAGTACGTGGGTTTTCATTATATCCATTGGTCAAATGCTTCTACCATTACATTAGCGTTGTTGAGATTAGCGCATTTGTCGAGAGATGGCATCCTGAAACAAACATATTTCATATGCTATTTGGTGAGATGACGATCACGTTGGATGATATTTCCTGCTTTCTTGACTTACCTGTGGTTGGAAAATCCGTCTGCCAACAAGAATCAGCAGCTTCACGTGAAGCTGCTGATACAATTACTCATTCCTTGGGCGTCAGTTATTCTGAAGCGTGGAATGAGCTTAATACGAAAGGCGGTGCATCGGTTCAACTAGATTGGTTAAGAGAAAATTTTTGCGGGGTTGTGGATACTGACACCGAACATAGGATTCGGTGTGCTGTAAGGGCTTATTTACTGTATTTTCTTGGTTGCACGCTTTTCGCAGACAAGAGTTGTACGAGAGTTTCCATTGATTACTTACCATTGCTTCATGATCTCGAAGATGTTGATACGTTCGCATGGGGTGCTGGTGCTCTTGCATGGTTATATAGGCAGCTTGGGCTTACTTCCCGAGCTAACGTTGCTCAGATTGTCGGGTATCTGACACTACTATAGGCTTGGATTTTCTCTCATTTCCCAAGTTTTATGCCGGTCTCGAACTTATCTTTTACCGACGGTGAACCACTTGCTTGTCGCTGGTTGAGCAGACAGGATCACAATATCTCCCAATCACATGTGCAGTCTATTCGGTCAAGTCTAGATAAACTCACAGGCAACCAGGTAACATTTCCCCCTTTTATATACTTATTTAGTTTGCAAGTTATATATAGGTAACTAATGTACTTCTTTGTATCCAATGAACATGCAGGTTGATTGGGATCCATATCGGAATTATAGAAAGATATATCCTTTCAGAGAAATTACATTTTTTATGGGTACGTTGAAGATTTTCAGCATGATTGAGCCGTACCATCCGGTGCGTGTACTAAGGCAGTTTGGTCGTAAATAGTACGTTCCGCCTCCACCATTCTCAGCGTTACGTGAAATACGGGGTATAACAGCCAATAGCTACGTGGTAAAGTACACTCACATTGAGGAGATGTGGAGAAATTGGCTAGATCACGTATTGCATCAAGAGCACCGTGGGTCTATTGCTGACTACCCATCTGATTGCACGTCAGATTATATTTCTTGGTTCTCTCAAGTTTCACAGCGCTTTCTTGGAGTAGCACCAGATGAACCTCAAGCAGAGGAAGGAAATCAGTTAACCCGGCCAAATATCGTTGATGAGGTAATCATCATATATGTTCTTTATTTTATGCCCCATATAGTACCCAGTTTATCTGATGCTTATTTTTTTCCTTCATTAATATTACAGAGATATACACGCATAGAAGCAATAATCGATCTATTACTTGCGCAAGGGGATAAGGCATTCAAGAAGCGATCTGGGATATTATTTAGTGCACTTGCGAAGATTAAAGTCGTGTTAACTGGTTGCCCTCAGCCAGAAGAACCACCAGAAGAGCAAGTAAAGGAACAAAGACAAGCTCAATCCACTCCTAATGCACCTGATACGGTAATTATGTCTCGAACCAGAAGCAGACGTCAACCCCCCGAGGAAGACAAGGAGACAGTGATTAGATTATATTAGTTATGTATTGATATGGATGATGTAAGGAACTTCAAGTGGCCGGTGTAATTTTTTTTTGCAAACATTTTGAAGAATTTGTAGAATATATGGTTTTTGTTTGTAATGAACCCTTTTGGTCGCTTTTTGTTCGATTAATATATACACTACGTTTGTATTTGATCTTATTTCTTTAATTTGTATAAGATCTTATTTGTTTTATACGTAGGGGACCTTATTTATAGTCTTCACTATTTCATTGTATCAGTTGTTGTATCGTTGTTTTATTGTATCGGTGTATCAATGTATCATTATATCGGTGTATTAGGAGTATCATTGTATTTGTGTATCTGGAGTATCATTATATCGGTGTATCATTGTGTATCAGTGTATCATTGTATCGGTGTATCTATGTATCAGTGTATCATTGTGTCGGTGTATCAGTGTGTCGGTGTATAATTGTATCTTTTTATTTTCTTCCCTATATTTCGATAATAATGTATAATTAGTTGTTAATATAAATCCTTAAAGTGACGTTAAATTGGGTAAACTAATGATATATCATTTTATTACATAAATAGAGTGGGTGAGACAGCGGCGGAGTATCAGATCGGGTCAAGTCCCTGTCCAGACCGACAGTCCGAACAAAACTGGACTGTTCGGACTGACAGTCCGAACATGTCCTCTTTGTTCGGACTGTCAGTCCGAACAAGACCGGACTGTTCGGATTGACAGTCCGAATAGATCCTCTTTGTTCAGACTGACAGTCCGAACAAGACTGGACTGTTCGGACTTACAGTCCGAACATACCAGTCCTGTTCGGACTGTCAGTCCGAACGGCGCAATCATGTTCGGACTGTCAGTCCGAACAGCGTCTCCCTGTTCGGACTGACAGTCCGGACAGGGGCTTGACCCGGTCTGATACTCCGCCGCTGCCTCACCCACTCTATTTATGTAATAAAATGATAAATCATTAGTTTACCCAATTTAACGTCACTTTAATGACTTATATTAACAACTAATTTAACATTATTACAAAAAATATAGTGAATAAAGCAAAAAAGATACAATAATACACTGACACACTGATACACCGATACAATGATACACTGATACACCGATACAACTCACAATGATACTCTTTTGACCAAACTGTCCTATCCGGATAAGATTTTACATAAATTTTATCAGATTGTTCACAAGGATTGATTGAACTCTTTCATTACTGTATGGAACTATATAAATAAATTTATATTAGTATTGTTTACATTAATATAAACATTAGATGCAATTTCAATGCAATTTAAGGGATGGGATGAAGTTCTTTTAATGAGACCTAATAGTAAAGATGATATAAACATATATAAGTATATGTTGAGTTAAATCAAAGAAATGATTAAGTCGATAAATTGTGCTTACAGGTACAAAGTGACAGTCTGCAACGAATGTCATGGTTGGATATTTGCGGCAGGAGGGGGAGATCTAAGTGCAAAAGGTAAGGCATTGCGCGTTGGAAATAAAAAAAACCACTATATTGTATCGTGAAGCAACAATATGTTCCATGTCCGGTATCGTCATCCAATAGTCGGCCTTTGGAAAGTCCCGGAAATAATTTAGTGCTTTTCGGAGCTCAACAATCCGATCAATACTCCCAAATAATGAAATGTAGGAGACGTAATTAGTGTCAAGTTCAAGCAACAAATCTCTTCTGATTTGCATCCACTGATTTTCCCCCATACCAAGGCTGTGTGCGATAACCCGAAACCCGCAATTTCCGTCGGCCTTGACATCGCCAACATCAACTATATATGGCAACATAAAACCAGGTAATGAGTTTTCATACTTCAAATCGGGCCTGGGTACAGGTTTTAACTCCTGTTCTGGTACGGACAGTCCGGTTATACTAGGAGCAGGATCCGGGTCTGCTAAGCATTGAAGCGGTTCTGCAAGAGTGGGAGCTGGATGGAGTTGTTCCGCATGGTCTGCAGGCAGAACAGGGGACGCCTTCTTGGCAACCGTTTTCGAGTACTGTATGGAACAAAAACTTAAAATTAACATAATTTAACGTGAAATATAGAAAAAAACTAGTTATATATAATAGCGAACCTTGGTCATATGCGACCTTCTTAGAATTAACTTATACGGTCTACGGGCGCTGCGGAGAATCAATGCCTTCATTTGTGGGGAAGCACTATCAGAGCCGGAGGCTTTTAACTCAAATGCATACGGATCCCTTCGTGTCGAAATATCAAGTTTCCTTTTGCGTCCAGCTATATGTCCGATCAGCTTAGGCACAGCATCCACCAATGAAGAACTAACTGGATTCGATATTTTCCTTAATTTCTTCAATCTTCGAGTCCGTTCTTCATTATCACATTTAATAAAGTTAAGAATAAAAACCTCCACATCTTTCTGATACCCGACACCTTGAACAACCAATGCTTTACTCAGGGTCATATCCAGCTTCCGCCAATGTTGGTCAATAGAATCCAAGGGAATTGGTCGATTGTCTCTTTTGTATATTGCAATCTCATGAGCATATGGCAAGTTGTGAGTTTGTCGAATGATGCAACCACATTCAGCAGGGTTAATGCCTACAGACTCAGTTCTTTTTACTTCGGCTAAGATCAAATTCAATACATGAATTGATACTGTGCCCCGTAATTCCTTAAATTCTGCCAGCATAAAACAGTGTTTCACAATAGTCAAACTTTTTTTAAAAGATGCCTTAATCTCAGTATGTTGAAGTTCAAGTAATGTATGTATATTGCTCCAACACTTTTCAAAATCGCCTTGACTAGTTCGCAGTTATCTCTTCAATTTTGCGTGGGCACTTTCTGCTCGGTTGCTAGTCACGTTGTTCCGATGTTGGCATATATTTGTCCAATAAGCCACGCACTTCTCCTTGTGTGGATTTAACCATGTTTTAAGAATGTAGTCAACTGCTTCAGGTTTTACTTTGAATTCGTTTGTTAGATTGCTTAGATTTGCATTGTACTCATCTAGAGTATCAGATAGCATAATCAGCTTCCACATTAAAAAAAATTTCTCCCACTCAGTCTGTTGTTCTATCAATTTCTTGCAGTTAGTCAAGACATTCTTATTTATATGTCATCTACAAAGAAGATGCCGGCTAGCCGGGAATATCAGCTTAACTGCATTAACAAGCGATAGATCTCTATCTGTAACTATGACACTTGGATATACATCGTTCAGAAACAGTCCACGCAACTTGTCTAGTGCCCAGGAATAATTAGTTTCCCTTTCTTTTTCAAGAAAGGCAAAAGCAATGCAGAATGACATATTCGTTGAAGTTACTCCAATCATCTCTAGTAAAGGATATTTGTACATGTTCATTTTATAGGTACAATCCATGATAATAACACCTAGAAATGCTCAGAGAAGATCGACGCCAACAGGATGAGCCCAGAAAAGATCCGTTACTGATTCTGTTTGATCATTGCTTCGATGCCATTCAATATACTTTAATTCAGAAATTTTTAATAACAAATGTTGCATCTGCTTTCTACCGCCTTGTTCATTGACTCTGAACTTGTGTCGTGCATTATATATTGTTTTCATTGTCAAAACATTCTTTGGATCCTTTTGCTTCAATGCTGTCAGTATATTTTTCGGCTTTACGTGACACTTCGACATTTCGATCACAACATTTGTCTCGCTTTCAGACAATCTTCCTGCATACAAGTGGCCTTCGAAATAATCTGCTGCAGGATGATTATGCACACCGGACAAAACTGTTAGGTTATATTCGGGGCCCCTATTGATATCTGTTGACCTTTTAATCGAAGGGGACATCCATATTTTTTACTGCTCATGTGGCCCTCATCATTCTTTAATTTCTTGAATCTTGGTTGTTCACTCCGTTCACATCCAAACCAAATTCTCCCCTTATTAAATTGACCTCCAGTATCAGATTTTGAAACCATGATGACAAATCCTGATTTCTTTTCAATATCGCGCACCCACTGGCAAAGTTCGTCTCGATTTGTAAAAATCTATAGTCATAAAAGAGAGGATACATTTTTTAGTGGAAATATTCTGATTTCAATATGAACAGGTTTTCAACATAATATCATACCTGATTTGTTGTGAAGTCCAAATCATAATCGACAACTAATTCATTATCGACTCGCATACTCTGCGTCGAAACATTACCCTGTGTTCCAATAATTTAATAATATTAATAATTATTAATTGATAAGACTCTTGCAGAAAAAAACTATACTGAAAACTACTTTGTCCGGACTGACAGTCCGGACAAATTGAATTTGTCCGGATTGAAAGTCCGAACCGAGTTATTTTGACCGGACTTTCAGTCCACACAGCGACGTCACCCCCCGGGTTCTCGCACCGTATCGACCAGAAAACTGAATCCAAAAACCCCAATTTCATTATACTCAATATATATCAAAATCCAAAGTTATATTTGGAATAATTTTATACTAAGAAGATGGAATCAAAGCTGAAGAGTGTTTTGATCGTCGAATGAAACCAACGACATCGTTGTATTCTCCATTGACATTTCGTTCGACACAACTCAAAAATTTCTCTTTTGTTTGGATTTTTAAAGAAAATAAACACAAAAAAAAGAAAATAATCACCTTAAACTTCCAAATTAACAAAATGATATGAAGAGATGGAGGAATCAAATAGGTTTTAGCCTTAAAAAAAATAAAATAAAAAACAACCTATTGCGCGTGGGAGGGCTGGAGGAAGCGGGAGAAGGAAGAAGGGCATGATGGGAAATATTTTTAGAGGGCAAAGTTGATATATATGGGTAAACTTTAACTGGGCTCACTAGGAAAAAACTTGTGGCCCTTTAGAAGTTCCCGGTTTATGTTAGTCAGCAGATATCGGGTCGGAGTCGTGAAACCCGATAAGTAGGTGACGGGAGTTTATATATATATATATATATATATATATATATATATATATATATATATATATATATATATATATATATATATATATATATATATATATATATATATATATATATATATATATATATATATATGGGATTACTGTAGGTGAGCCGCCAGTTCAGGAAAAGTTACGTGAACTAGCGGCAAAACTAAAATGATCCAATGACTTTTTTTCAATTTTTTTTAACAATTACTATGTACATCTACTTAACTTCTGGAGTTCATTTACCCTTTCATCAAGTGCATACAAAATGTTTTATTCATTGAAAACCGTTAATTTTGTGTTAACTTGATGGAGTACCAAATCAAAACTAAAACTCAAGAAATTGAGTATGAGTGAACCCTAGGGGGTCGAGATCATAATCCAAAAAAAAAAAAATTTTAAAAATTATTAGAGATAGTGGAAATGAACTGCAGCTTAGATAACTTACATGAGCTGTCAACTCATTTCCATTTTTCTCATATATATATATATATATATATATATATATATATATATATATATATATATATATATATATATATATATATATATATATATATAGTAAACGGGAAATTCACAGGCTGTGAAGGGAGTTTCTTTACCACCGCTTAGGTGGCCCAATAAAATTATTACATGTGGCACCACTTAAAGCACGGTTAAAAGAATTTATTTATTTGTTACTTGAATGACGTCACGTGTAATAATTTTATTGGACCATCCAAGCGGCGGTGAAGGAACTCCCTTTACCGCCGGTGTATTTCTCGTTTCCTTATATATATATATATATATATATATATATATATATATATAATTTTTTTTGTCTTTTATGAATCTAAATAGAATTAATTATACTCATATCCTTGTAGCATGAGAAATGTATAACTTATCATCCCTAAATTTTAAAATTCTCACTTAGACCTCCTGAACCGCAGAAAAAAAGTGACAGGGAATGGTTCAGGAGATTTAAGTGAGAATTTAAAACTTTAAGAGTGATAAGTTATACACTCACATACTGAATATAATTAATCCATCTAAATAATTTTCCCAAAAGCTGTAGAATGCATTTATACAATGAATTTGCCAAAATACTAGAGAGAATAAAATGTTCATTAAAAATAGAAGCATAATGTAAATTAAAATAAATATAAAAACACAGTAAAAAATAATATTTTTGGCAAACAGCATCCACGAGCTTGCAATAAGTTACTTGGCACTCCATCGACTTCCTCATTCCTTTTTTCTTATATGTATTTTAATTTTACAGTTTCCTAGTATTCAATTAAAAGCCATGAGATGCACCTAACATAGATGCGTATATATAATTAGACAAGTTTATACTTCTTCGTATATATAATTAGACAAGTTTATACTTCTTCTATTCGAGGAGAGCCAAACATGTTTCATATATTCTTTTGAGAAATTATGATTCACAGGAATCATGCCATACTATTATGTTTGCGTACGAAGAAAGTCTATTTTAAAATTTTATTCTGAGAAACATTTATTTTCATAATTTTCAAAATACCATCAAGTTCAAGCCTTATCGACAACTTAAACAAGATTTAATCATTGTCATCAGAGATGGTAATGTATACGTCTATGAATCAATTTTTAGCCTATTATATACAAAATTTTGAAGTAAAAAAAAAAAATTGTAATTCAAAATTTTATATAGAAAAAGCTAAAAAATTGACCCGCAAAAGCATTACTTTTATAAACCAATACAAATATGCATTGGAGGCTTTAATACCCAAACAATTAATATACAAAGAACCTCTTGTTTAATTGCAAGCACCTAAATAACACAGAACGCACACAATGTTGATCCTTTCTTGACGAATGCATCTCTATACACACAATGTATCGGCAAGAGGAAGATGTTCTGCTTTGAAATTTTAAAACGCGACTTCCTTGTTCATGTTCATGCTTCTTATGTTTCGTCAGGCTTAGGTTCAAGAACTACAGGGAATTTCTCTTTATGATCACCTCGAAGAACTTCAACGATCACCTAAAAAATCAAGAGGGAAAGATATTTAGCAGTAAACACAGGTGCGATGAATTCATTTTCCTTGCAAAATCTGCTCTCGTGCTGTAAACCACCAACTATATATAGATGATATCAGGATATATGAAATCTGGAATTTGACTTGAATATATAAGGGAATCTGAAATTCAATACAAAATGGTCTTTTTAAGTACCCATAGAATTAGGTAACCATGGTTGAACACATGCAGCAACTGGTGCTGACGATATACGTTACAACAACAACAACTAAGCCTTTTATCGCAAGTACTTGGAATAGGCTACATGAACGATGACACTGCTAATCCTCCTCTATTCATTCATATTGAGTAATATGTCCTTATTTAAAACAATTTACATTAGTCCTTCAAAAATTTAAAGCTAATAGAAGTGAACTAGGCTCGAGATAAAATTGAATTATCAGAAGAAATGGTCTCCTGTCAATGAACTCAGATTTTAAACTACCCCTAGCAGCAGTAAATGACAATCGAGCATGATTTTATTTATCACTTTCTCTGAAAGAATATGAATACAACTCTATATGGAAATTAATACTAATTTAACACAGCAACCTATGATATTGAACGGAAGTTTTTGCATCAAGAAAACAAAGGTTGAAAAAAGAATTCCACAAACTATGGCAACCAGGCAATGTCACCAACATGCACGCAACAGCACCAGAAAATGGATGGTAGGAGTAGGACAGAGATATTACCGTGTCGCCAACTTTGCACTGGTCTAAAATTCGGTACAAGTCACTCCCGCTGGAGACTTTTTTATCATTCACTGCTGTTATGATGTCCCCTAAGATTAGCCGGCCATATGAATCTCTCTTTGTTGGTTGCAAACCCTGCAATTTATGAAGCAAATTCAAATACCCACAAAAGTATATGTTTGCAAGAAGATGGAGTGCACAAAAGCATAATTAGAACAAGATGATAACTAGGAAAAACAATCTCATATAAAGACAAGTTTATCTTCCTAAATTTCATCTCCCTTTTTATTCAGAGGCACCGTACAGGCAAATTCTCATGTATGCATTTAACTTATGATATTCTTCAATATTTGATATATTGGTCTACAAGCAAGTTTGAAACTTGAAAGTAAGACAATTCAGTCAAAGTACAGTTTACACCCAGGGGCCAGAGTATTCATGATATCTAGCATCACAATCAGTCACATGAATGACACAAGCCCTTAAGAGTCAAGTTCAAGGTCCCTCTCCATGCAGTTTGACACGCCAAATAGATAGATATTTCAGTCTTTGTAAAATAAAAAGTCAAAGGTCTGTTATTTTTTTAGTTTCAGTTCTAAATAATACCAAAATGAAAGGGAAAAAAAAATCAATAAATAACGAAACAGGGGTGAGTTACCGCTTTGCCAGCCGGACCATTTGGAGGAGCATCTAAGACAAGAACTCCACTAACTCCAAGCTGCTCAACTGACTGATCCGGTGCAAACTTGATCCCTAAAATAGGTCTCGTAACCTTGCCAAATCTCACAAGCTGATCAACAATGCCGCCAACCTTAAAAATAAACAGAAAGCATACAAGTTAGGTATATAATGAACATCAAACCTACTAATTTTTTGATATGCACCAAGAAACAACATATTACTTGTTCTTTCAAATTACAATCTCAAGAGCGCAATATTTAAATGTGAGAATTACTTACTGTATCAACTGGAATTGAGAATCCAACACCAGAGGATGCTCCAGATGGCGAGTATATAGCTGTGTTTATACCAATCAAACTCCCAGAACTGTCTAGCAATGGCCCGCCACTGTTACCAGGGTTAATTGCTGCATCAGTCTGTATGACATCCTGTATAGGACGTCCAGTGGCAGCTGAACTGATTTCTCTTCGCAACCCACTGGAGAAAACAATAAACCTCATTAACACACTCTGTAAGGAACTGGTCCGGAAGCCAGTTTAGTTGGCATGGATTGTTAGTGATATTCAAGAAGTTAATGGCATAAACCAATCTCAATTTAAAAAAAAAGAGACCACGGCAAAAGAGATGACCCACCTGATAACACCTGTAGTAAGTGTGTGATCAAGGCCAAACTGCAAATAATATAACAAACAATATGAGTTCCCTGGGTGAATCCAGAAGAGTTATCCGTAAATTTCGTTTTAAACTTTTCTATACACAAATTGGATTACATAGTGGAAGCTAATCTTTTTAATGAATTGACTAAAACAACTTCTTCAGCCAATTTGGAGGAAAGGTTGACATATAGAAGATAATGATTTGTTCCCCCAAATTACTAACCAGCATTAAATTTTTCTCTCATACTATTGATAATGCAACAACAGTAGCTTTATTCAAGAAATCAAAAAAATCAAGGTCAAAACTTTCTGGCTCCGAGTAAATGTCAATTTCTAAATTTCATTATAATTCATGTTATTTGCCACCAAACTGATTTCTATTAAAACATTAATGATATCTAAACTGGAGAAAGAGTCGCAGAAAATATATTCAATCAGCATAAGCAATCATCAACCTATTACACACGCCAAACCTTGAAAGCCATCCTCCAATGCCATTACTACACAATTTGGTCTAAAGAGAATCCTAATCCCCAACTATCTATAATTTTCTTCATGCTCTATGATGTTGATTATGAGTGTATGCATCACCAGTATTACATTTGTGTTATCCATTTGGTAATGCAAAAATAGTTTTTTTTTTTAAGAAACCTTGAATAAAGTTGAAATTATGATAATTATCTATTGCCGATAGTAAATATCAATTTCCGTTCTTTTTACTACTGGATGAGAAGTCAAATTAAGTACTCCCTTTATTTTTGTGCCCAAAACTTAAACAACTTCTATGTGGACCAGAGCAACTTGTACTATTATATCTCCGGAAAATGTTTTTATACCTCGCAAACTTAAGTTGGGTAACACCATGAGGTTGCAAAAAATCAATAATCTAAGAAGCTAACTAAATCTTTTATTGAAGAGCTTCGAACCAAAAGCAAAGTATTGACACACATAAGATATGGATGCTAAAGATTTAAATGAAAACATATTGCTCGACAAAAGTGAGTGGAGAAGGATTATCCGTGTGATCGATCTAGCGTGATTCTCTTAGGTTCATATAGCCTACAGCGAGTACTTAGGATTAAAGGCTTACTTCTTGTTGTAGCACACATAGCAAAAACTAGAACAGTTGCCAAAATGGGTGAAAAAAAAGCTTAAATTTTAACAAATACGTGTCTACAAGATTCTTTCACTTTCAGATTCACAAGCTCCAAGGCACTTCCGCATCCTATAAGGATTAGCAATGGAACCAGCCTCAATTGCGTTTTTACTTCCCTAGATTAGCGACATAACAGGTTTAGGTTGCAACAGAACGATCTAATGTAAAAGTTGAAGAATATGTTGAACATGAAGGAAATGTGGAAAAGCATGCTCTGCTCAAAGGCGGCCCATCACGGGTGTGGTGATGAAGATGATTATGATTCACCTGCCTTTGATACCATGTGAACTTTTAAAGTACAATATTTATTGATATTGAGAGAGTGTTGCACAAAGAAATGGGCCGCATATATAGATATAATTCCTGAGAAATCATAATAGAAGAAAGAAATATATTATGAAAAAAATCCTAATAAGAAAAGAAATCTGATAGGGAGAGAAATAGAAGAGGAATCTTGATATTAATGTAATAAAGAAATAATTTAATACTAATGTATCTAACATATGCTGAAGAGTCAAATGAACATTCTAGTTAAGATGAATGACGATCAAAATTAAAGAGGCAGATAGAATTAGAAGTAGACCAAAATAATCGTTAATTCAGACAATGAAAATAGATGTTCCGGTCACTTATCTAGGTTAATATAGAAGATTAGAGATGGAAACAGTGACCTTTGTTCCTGTAATTTTACTTTATTTTTGTACAACATTATATTACATGTGATGAAAAATGAATATTGGACAATCAGGCTAAATCACTTACTGGATTTCCAATAGCATAAACTTTTTGACCAACTAGTAGGTCCGCTGAGATGCCAACTGGAATGGGTCTCAATTTATCTTTGGGTGCATCAATACGCAAGACAGCAACATCCTTATCTTGGTCAAATCCAACAATTTTTGCTTCGTACACTGATTGATCAGCAAGGGTGACCCTGTATGTAACTAGTAAGTCCAGAATTATATTTTCATGGAACAAGTTAAACATGATTTTTGCAAAAAGAAAAGAAAAATCCATTGAAAAAATTTCAAGCAAGTAACAACATGTCAACTTATTAGAAGTTTAACATCAAAAGGATCATCAAGCAATCACTCATCCTATTGGAAATCAACTTCGGCAGATTCTGCTCCTTAAAAAGCTACAAGCATTCAACGCTTTGTCATCATAATAAAATTTTACTACTAGAAAATAACAAAGAGATGTTAGACTGGAAACATCAGCAATGTTAGACGTAATTCTGATCTGGAATCTACTAAGCATCCGGTTGCATTGTCCCTTGCAACCCATATTTGACTTCTTCTCAATAATGAAAAGATCGAGGGAAGATGTGATCCCATGGATTCTTTTTGAATCAAGTGGGTTCTCTTGCAACTAGCCTATATTATGTGGATAATCGATGACAGAAAAGATCTTTGATTCCTGAAGGATAACGTACCACTACTCTCACTTTCTAATGCAAGATGTATATGTTATAACCTAAGTAAGGAGGTGGTTTAGACTAAAGAATTGAAATTTACAAAAAAAAAAAAAAAAAAAACTGATAAGTTTTTCTAGGAATTTCCGTGGTGGTCCCGTGATTCCCAAGATGCTCAAGGCCCTGAAATATTCTAATTCTTCCAAAGTCACCTTATAATTATTTCAAATATTGCTGTCCCATAGGTAAAACATAATGTCGAAGATACAAAACAAAATTGGACTTTAAAAAGTGAATTAAAGAAGGTTTGCTGATCAAAATCTTACTTAAACAAAATGAAAACAAACAAGGTTAGATTTCACCGACCTGAGGTCCGATGCCCCGCGGATGACATGATAGTTAGTCACAATATGCCCATCTTTATCCCAAACGAAACCTGAGCCTGACCCTTGGGGCACCTCCAGCACATCCAGCGTGAACGCATCTTGCCTATTAGCATTATCACCATTAAAAAAAAGTATAAGGATAATCATTAGAGTCTAACATGGAACTCCAAGGTTCATACTTTCAGCAAATAAGGAGAAATATTGAGTCAGTGGTCTCTGAATTTTATTGCCTATTGCAATAAAACAATCAACCACCGTTCTCTATTCTTCAGGCATAATTTGATTGGAAACTGGGAAATAGTTATCTAAATTTTCACTTGATAACATTCGTATAGCCCTAGGGACTTTTAAATTTGGCAAAGTCCATGCAATATAACCAAAATTGCCCCTATTCTACTACTAATTAAAAAAATAAAAAAGAAAAACAAAAGAAATAATAAACATATCGGAGTTCCTAAATTCTAATGTACTATTCACAAAATCAATATCGGAGGGTATGTTCTTCCCCTTTTTTTTTTTTTTTTTTTGATCCACTGATTATGGTAATATAATTAGTAGATACAAAAAAAATGTACTTTTACTCAAAATCTATTTCTCCCAATTCATCTAAAGTTGTAAATCATAAATCTCTGTCCAAAAATAACTATCCAAGATGTCAACTAACCTAAATTTCTAAAATCCTCACAAAATTTCCGTAAATTCGCAAAAACTTCACCACCATTAAAACTATATTTAAAGAAAGAAAGAAACAAAAAAAAAAAACCGAAGTTAGGGTTTCGGGGTGTCGAAAGAAAGGTCACCTGACGGCGAGATTGGTGATGTAAACGACGGACGGCGTGTTCTCCTGGAAGAGCCTGACGGTGGCGAGCTCGTCTGTCTGCAGTTTCCTCGGCGTCGTCACCACGAACGCCGACGCGGGGCCCACATCGGACCCTAACACGGTCAGCGAGATCGCCAGCGAAGCAGCGAGAACGAGCACCGAATCGACAACCGAGGTGAAGAAATCATCTGCAGGAGTCTTCGAAAACCAAGAAGAAGAAGAAGAAGAGGAAGAGGCAAAGAGTTTGGAGGAAGAGATTTTGTTGGGGTGAAGAGTAATTTTGGAAGATTGCAAGGGTTTAATTGGAGGAAGAGTAGGAGATTTTGGAGCGGGTGAGGAGTGGAGGATGGAGAGGAGTGAGAAGCCAGTAGCAGCAGTGGCCATTGTTAGACGGACAACTGCTACTGCCTGCTCTCTGCAGCTAGCAAGTAATAATAATTTTCTCCTGATGTTTTGGGAATGGATATGAGCACTTCTAAAGGCGCACACCCTGGTTTAGTGAGCTCTTATATTTTGGACATTGGATTTTACGTTGAAAATTTTGGATTATTTTATTCTTATCCTCAACCTCCATCCCGCTAAAAGAATATTAGTATTTGTAGTTAAATTTTAGATAGTATTTTTTTATATTCAGAGTTATTTTTGGATGGATATTATTTTTTATATCGAGACGTGAAAGGAAAGGTGAGGGCGCATAGCTATGGACTGTATCGGAGCATACTAGATAAAGAAAAAGAGGATTTTTTACCATAAGTCACGATTAGGGATCGCAACTCCCAGTCTGATCTCTGTAAGATCTTGCAACACTAAAGATTACAACATCGAGGTCATGAAGATAGAAATACATAATAATCACAAGAGGCACACAAGAATTAACGTTGTTCGGTTACCCAATTTGACATACATTTACAAAATAACAAAAGAGATTTCCGTTACTATGAGAGATGCCACTATAAGGAAGGAGGAAGAGGATAATTAATAATTATTATAGTAATTATAATACATAAGATAAGGAATGGATTTTGGAAAATTTTGATGTGTTCACCTGAAGAAAGAAAAAAAAAAGAAAAAAAAAAATCTCTCCCCTAACATGGTGTGCTTACTATGCAAAGTGTGCTCACTTGTTCCAAATGATGTGTTCCTCTGGAAACTCCCTTGGACGTTGAGAAGGAGGATCAATTAGTTTTCGTCGAGGGGGTTGATGTGAGGCCCGTGCGAGTCAGGGAGGAGTCACAGGGGTACTTTAGACTTTTTATAATACGTGCATATCACGTGCTCTAAACACTGATACCGTTAAGATGAAAGTTTCAAACTTTAGGGATGTTAAGTGACAGACTCTTTATACTACAGAGAATCTGACTGTAATTAATCTTTTTTTTTAGAATAAAATAAACTCATACACCTTTGTGCTAACAAATAATTTACTGAAAATTGAACATGGCTCGTGAGGTGTAGTTATTTTAAAATCTGCGAAGCATCTAAAGTTAAAAAAAGTTTTTTTTGATGTTGGTTACTTAAGTCTTTTTCATTTTGATATTAATCTCTCAATTCTTCAATATTAATCTCTTAACTTTTTAAAGGTCGTACATATTAGTTATTCATTAAAAAAAAAAAAAACTATGGTTGAGTTAACTTATGGAAGCTATTTTCCTCAAATACCTTCACCTCACCTCCACTAACATATCTAAGGATACAAAATGGGGGTGGATATTGGCATCACCATATTTTTATTTGTTTTATCTTCCGCATATTACTAAAAAAAATTAACTTTTTTGTATTTAACAAACTGAGTACAAATTCAGTTCTAATCAAGATATTAAACGGATAATATAAATACACACAGCAATTTATTATTGACATACTGATTACTCTTTATACCAAACTCTCATTTTGAAATACTATCAATTTACTCTTGCATCCAAAATTGTTTCCAATTCTAACCCTCCTCATTCTCTCTAACTCCTTGCGTCGTCCGATCCCAAATTTTCCCAAAATTTTCCGAGTCGGATATTAATTGCCAAGCTAAAAATATGTTGGTCGGATATTAATACCCGATCAAAGAATCATTTGGTCAGGTATTGAAACCTGACCAGCAGCCAACGTCTCCCTCACAAAAAATCATAAGTAATAATAAATTGCAAATTAATACACATAAAAAACTAAAAATAATTTTAAATTGTACCTTAGATTTGTCCTTCGACACCAATTGCATATTGGAATTTTCTATTTGAATAAAAAAAAACTCAAACTTTAAACTCTAATTTCACTTATTACGGTGAATTTGAAAAATTTAAAATTCTTCCAATTTTTTTTAGGAATGTGAGTGTAAAAAATTTAAAAGGTTGTGAAATCAAATCAATGAGTTTGTGGGAAAAAATTTTTTTTTTTAAATTAAATTCCACAAAAAGAATATTTTTTAGGGTTTTAGAGAAAAAGCAGAGGAGAAAGACGATGAGTTGTAGATCTAAATTTTAAGAAGTCTTAATTTGGAATTTAAAAGACTTAGTTAAAAAAATAAATGGTAAACTTGTAATTATTTACAAGTTTTAAAATAGTACGTGAAGAGTAAATTTCCGTGTGTAAATAGAATTTCTCCTCTTTTTTGAAAGATAAATGATACAAATTCTCAATAACTATTTTTACCATCGGAAAGAAGCTTCTTAATGTGATATGAACTACTAAATCAACTATTTCTTTATGTTGTCATTAACAATCCAATATAGATATTATTCGGATTATCGAACACCTATAAGATATTATGCTCGATACAGTGAATCCCTATTCACTTCATACCATATTCTTAAATATATATAATAAAATATCTATATTTATCAAAATACAAGAACTAATTTAAATACAGATCTGATTATTTATATTTATTTACATCCCTACAACCCACATACGTTATCATCAGTATTGTAAACCATTTCTACTGTCTCTAATATATTTATTTCAAAAAATTTTCTTGAATTGTGACCTCAACTCTTAGGATTCACTCATACCCAATTTATCGGATTTTAGTTTTAATTTGACTTTCACTCAAGTAAATATATAGATTTTAATAGATTTAATATTTTATATTTATTTGATAGAAGAATAATTGTGTGTTTGCTTGCATGGAAGTAGAAAAAGAAGTAGTATAAGTAAAGTCACTTCTACTAATTTATGTATTTGTTTGGACAAGAAGTAAAGTGGAAGTTACTTCTATAATGGTGAGGTAGATCCTATGTGACATTTTCGTTTCTCAACTTTACTTTACATTGATTTTGGGTGGAAATAGAATTGGAAGTAAAAAAGTAATAATATTTTATTATTTTGCGTATTTATCTCTTTTTCTTTCTTCCAAAAAATAAATATTTTAATTATCTTCCATCTTTTCTCTCTTTCAAAAAGTAAAAAACAAACACCAGGGCTGTGCTTGGATGTCAAAGATAAAGTGTTTTAGGGTATTTTTAAAGTGTGTGTTTTAGAGTGCTTTGATGTTATGTATTTTGGGATATTCTTACCATGTGGTTTGGGGTATTTAAATATCTACTTGCGAGTTTAATTTCTCATGGATTTTTATGGGTTCCATAAATGTATAAAAGATAAAAATACCCTTCTACACAAATTATGTTTAAATTAATATAATTTAACCTGAAACAAAATGTCATTTTTTGGACCGGTAATAAGTCTCATTATGTTATCCTTTACTTGCTCATTCTGCAATCAAATTAATTTTTTTCCTCAACATAAAAAAAATATATACTTGGGAATATTACTAAGTTTATTAGATATTTGCATCATAACTTTTTGATATTTTGATTGAAAAATTAAATAAACAAAAAGAACATTAACATGATAATTGGAGAATCTAATAGAAAAATTAAAAATAGATAGATAATAAATTATACTCAACTGGATTGAGAAGAAATTTTCTCCAATAGCAAAAGAGATCGGATTGGAATCGAGTTGCACTGTAAAATCCTAAACTCTCTTTAAAGAAAAAAAGATAGTTTTTTTTTCTTTTTGCGCAAATAAATAGCGGCTCTTTTTGGAAGAGAAGGCAATGTGAAAAGAAGTGAGAAAAAATAAGGTAACAGGAGAGAAGTCTGGATGGAGAAAATGTGAAAAAAAAAGTGGGAAAGGAAAAATACGCGAGGGACAGTTGGAACGAGGGTAGTTTTGGATAAAAATTTTAAACACTCCAAAACACCCCGATTTGGAGTGTTCTGAAAAATACTTCAAAATACATATCCAAGTGTTTTGGGATGTTCTAAGAACACCAAAAAACACTTATTCAAAAACTCACAAGCAAATATTTTTTAGAACACCTCGTAACACAGTACTTTAAAACACCCCAAAATACTTTATAACTAATCTCTCAAACATAGCCTAGAAGTATATGAAATCTAATAATTCCACCTCATTGTTTTTAGAAGTTGGTTCTAATTTTCTTCTTTACTTCTACTATTTCCAAACACTTAGATATATCCTAAAAGTAGAATTAGTCTTACTTTCACTGCTTCTATCCTACACTATGCGAGCAAACACACCAAGACGATATCTGCTCTCTCCAATCGGCTAATTACAATTCAAGTCCTCGGTCCCAGCCTGAGCCGGAGCCGCTTCTCCTATTCTTTCCTAGTTTTTCTCCAATATGTATTTACATATTTGTCCCTTACATCTTTATAAATTATAATTTAGTCCCCCAAATCTTCATATTTAGAATTTAGTCCCCCAAAATCGTCTAAGTTACTATAATTTAGTCCCTTCCCTAACTTCCGTTAGCCCAGTTTGTTTTTTGACATGATTTTTCCATTTTACCTCTCTTTAATTCCTTCTTCCATCTTCCTCCTCCCTTCTCCTTTCCTCTTTCTCCTCCTTTCTTCTCCTTTTCTTCATTCTTCCTCACTTCTCTCTTCCTCCTCTCTTCTCTTTTTTTTCATTGGATTCATTGGCTTCTCCTTTCTTCTTCTCTTCTATCTCTCTATTCTTCTTTCCTTTTTCTTCATAGGGATATTTAAGTCATTTTATTATTTTTAAAAAATTAAAAATTAAATTCTGCTGGTTATTTAGACGGAAAAACTAACGGAGGGATTAAATTGTAGTAACTCAGATTTGAGAGACTAAATCCTAAATATGAAAATTTGGAGACTAAATCATAATTCATAAAGATTTAAGGGACAAACCCGTAAATAACCCTATATTTTTTTTTATCATGAGACTAATTTTTGTTTTTTTTCTCGAGTGCAAGTTCGGGAACGACATTCCACGTGGCGCTCATGTAATGCTTATTGCATGGCCCGTATAAATTCGAGAGACAAACATACAAGAATTCTTCCAAGACCCGAACCAAGCGTGGACCGACAGTTAGTTCTTAAGGGAAAAAAAAAAAAAAGACCCGAGCCGGCCTGTTGCAGACCGGTAGCTTTCACCTGTAGACAAGGGGCCCACAAAATCTCCCAAAACATCCCCAATTTATTATGAAAAATAATCCCAAATCCCATAAAAAAAAAATAAAAATAAAAAAATCTCTCTCATTATCATCACTATCGTCGTGATGACGACGACAAGGCCATCGCGGCGTTCGCTCTCCCGGCCGCCGCGGCCGATCTGATGCCCGCCGCCTCAGCCTTCCCCCGCCGCCTCCTTCGCGGCCGCCGCCCCTTCCTCCTCCTCGCGATCGCCCTCCTCGCCACCGCGGCCACCGCCTTCTTTGTCCTCTCTCCCCCGATCTTCTCGTCCAACCCAACAGCCTCTCTCGGCGTCGCTTCTTCTTCTTCTTCTTCTTCTTCAAATTCTTCGCATGTTAAAGAACTCGCCCGCTCTTCTCTCCCTCTTTCCGGTCGATCCTCTAATTTATTGAATTCGAGAGGGGAAATTGGTCCGAGGATCGAGAAATCTGATGCGAAGGTGGTGGAATCGGGCCGGAATCGGCCAAAGACGCCGCCTTTGAAGGAGGAGGTCGGTGGTGTTTTATTTTAACTTTTTTAATATTGCTTTTCAGTATAATTAATTTATCAAAAAATTAGCAATTGTTGTCATTTGTTTTATTAAGTCTTTGATTGGTTTCATTTTTAATATAAAAATTAGTAATTATTGATTTTATTTTCCTTAATAGGACCCAGCTTTGAGATTGGTTTTATTTACAGTTTTTTAAT
Source organism: Dracaena cambodiana (assembly GCA_036321105.1). Classification (NCBI taxonomy): domain Eukaryota; kingdom Viridiplantae; phylum Streptophyta; class Magnoliopsida; order Asparagales; family Asparagaceae; genus Dracaena; species Dracaena cambodiana. The sequence goes on from JAYEPQ010000003.1 coordinate 75,340,691, forward strand.
TATAAAAAACTAGTGATTATTGTTTTTTTTTCCTAGTAGGACCCAGTTTTGAAATTGCCTCCAGATGAGGCGCTTTTGTATGCTAAAAGAGAGATCAAGAATGCGCCTTTGGTCATCAATGATACAGACCTTTATGCGCCCCTGTTTCGAAATTTGTCGTCCTTCAAAAGGTATTTCTTCATTGCTTATGGAGCTTAAAACTTTTAGTAAGTTGTTACAGTGCTGCCACTTTATAGGATTTGATTGCTCTGCTCGTTAGAGTTCTGTTCTGTATTTTGAATGCTCTAGGTTAATAATGGAAAAGATGAATTGTGTTGGTTTTATATAAATATTGTGTAAAAAGAAGCACCATGTATGAAATAGGTGAGATCAAGTTGGTAATGTTCTTGATTGTGGCCTATCCTGCACAGACACAATTATGACATACAATTATGACATGCGAATGCACTGCAAATCCTAGAAGATTGCGGCCTATCCCGCACAGACACAACAATGACGATACAAAGATGACATGCCAAGGCACTGCAAATCCTAGAAAATACATAGGTTACATGCATATGATTCACGCATGTCCGACAATTATCTTACATGACATGGGAGAAGGGTCCGTGTCACATAGACCTCAAAAAAGAGTGGGCATAGGTTCAAGGCTTGAGGAATGCCATTAATGAATGTGTTGCTTTCTAATAATATGGAACTGGGATCACCTTCCTTCGCTTTCAGAAAAAAGAAGCACCTTTAACCCTGCCTATTGATATATAAGCAAGGTTTTAAATATTGGTTATAACAGAGATATCGGATTGGAAAATTTTATAGTAGTTATCGTTATCGGGGAATTATCGGGGATATTTTTCAAATATCGGATGTCAGTATCGGAATGTAAATATACATATCTATATTATAGAAAATAAATATAAATAAGGTAATTCATGCATACATTATAAAAGCTACATAAAAATTATATATATACAAGTTTAAGATATAATTATTTCGACCACTTACATGGAGCGGATGAAATTTTAACCACTACCCAATTGTAGAATCTTCATAAATGATAATTAGATCATACAAAAATAAAAACAGATCAACAAATGAAAATTTTACGAAATGAAAGGAGAAATAATAAATAATTAAATATCACATATTCATATCATGTTCACAAGTCTAAATTAAAATCACAAATTGATAGTCCAAACAACATGCAAGTAAAACCATACATTTAGAAGTTACAAATTAAATTCAGGTAATTTCGGCCGCTATTTTGCATCCGATATTACAACCGTTATATCGGCTTGGATTCAATATTGCGCCGCAATTTTTTCAAAAAAGCTAAACGCTATGAAACTGCTTATATTATTGCATTTTGCATTAAAAAACGCAATATCGGCCACAACATCGATATTGTGGCCGATATCTAAAACATCATTATATAAGGAAAGAAAAAGGTTGAATTAATTGTTCTATTCGTTTGTATTTATATTTTGAATATGTTGAATTAATGAAGTGAAAGATGCATTGGGTTGGTTCACATAAGTCTTGTGTGAAAAGAAGTATCGTGTTCAAGCTAGGTGAGATCAAGTTGGTCAGGTGCTTGAGCACAACCTGTTTTGCATGGACACAACAAGGCTAATACAAACATGATATATGCTGATATGCTACAATTTCTATTACATACATAGGATACATGTGTCTGCCAAGTGTGACCAACACGTATCTTACATGATGCAAAGTTATGATAGTTCTACCTATACCAGGAGAAAGAGTGGGCATAGATCCAAGACTAGCGAGTACCATTAAAACATAGAATGCTTTTTGTTTAATGTGGAAATGGGATTTCCTACCTTCAACATGAAAGAGGGAGTGTCCCTGGCTTTGCTTTTGGATATATATGTGTGTGTATATATGTATTTATGTATATGTATATAGGTGTATGTGTGTGTGTATGTATGTATGTATATATGTATGCATTTGTATGTATGCCTCTGTGTGTGTGTGTGTGTGTATGTATGAGGGTGAAAAGTGCGATTAATTGAATATATTTACAACTTACATGTTATCATGTAGTGACGGCTTGTTTATTTCAGTTTAATGAACTATGGGTTGTGTTTAATACTAAATCCAACTTCCAAGCAACCTCTAGCACAATTGTTAATTAAAATAATTTTAATATTACTTTCCATATTGGCTTCATGAACAATGCTAGAAATTTTGTTATATAGTTGTGAAGTTCTTTGCCTAAGGCTTGAAACTCTAGCTTTTTTGGAATTTACCTGCTTCTTTTCCCCTCTTTTTACCAGTATCAAATCCTATGATGCTTATTTTATTTTCTTTAATATTCGTTTCTTTCATCAAAAAAGGAAAAAAAGAAAATTCCATCATGTTGCTTTCACTGTTTTCATGACCTTTCATTGAGATTTATATTTGCCTTTTAAATTTTTTTCCTGTAGGGGCTCTGCTTTTCTGATATCATATCTTTTGTTTGGTCAGATTAATAAATAATTGGGTTGATACATATACCTGGCTAGCTCATTCTAGTTAAGAAAAACCTAGTTTTATCTGAGTAGCTTTAAACTAGCTTGTTAGACCGATATTCACATTTGTCCTGTAGTGAATCGTTCATATATTTCTTTTAACTACTATCCACTATTGTTAAACACTTAGTTATCATCTGGAGTAGTTCTCTTAATTATAATTTGAAGAGGTGCCTTCATACCATGCTGGACACTTCTCTTTGTAAATAATATTGCCAACTCGTGACATTGACTGTACACTTAATTTTACTCTGAACTTTTTTATTCTGGGAAAAATGGCATGCACTCAACCTTTGTTGTAAACTTGCTTATGTTGTCTACTCGACATTGTATCACCTCTACTTATTTTATTTTTTTTCACTTTCTTTTTTGCAATTCAAGTTTAGAGATTATTTTTCCTTTTTCTCATTTAGTGGAAATCTTTTAGACTGTTTAATTGGTTAAAACTCTTTTTTTACCTTACTCGTTCTACTTGCTTTAGGGAATATATATGTATGTATGTATGTAAAAAGTGTACCTAAGGTGCGTCGAGAGGGAATTACCTATGGAGGCACCACTAAATCTTAACATAGAGAGTGCTTATGGACAACCCAAACCATTAAGTGTGATCTCCACGTTAATTAATGATGACATATAGAAAATTATGCATTTTAGATATATTTTGACCATATATTGGATATACAAAATGAACAGTTTTTCAACAACAGAACAAATAAAACATTTTGATCGGTGATAAGAAAGTGTCTAGATAGAATGTTTTTTATATACCATCTATTTAGAGTATGAAAATTATAATTAAAAGTTCGGATCATTCACATATATCTCTATGTTGAGATTTTGTATATATATTAGGGAATAGAGTACCTAAGGTGCCTCCAAAGGGAAGTTGCCTACAGAGGCGCCCCTTAATTTCAACATAAATGATGTATATAGACGATCCAAACTATAGTTATGATTTTCATACTTTAAATAGGTGGTATAAAAAATCATGTATTTTGGACACTTCTTCATCATCGATCAAGACGTTTCATTTGTTCTATTGTTGAAAAATCATTGATTTTGTACCTACCCATTATACGGTCAAAATTTATTGAAATTGCAAGTTTTTTTGTACACCACTATTTTAGGACATTAGGATCACAATTAACTATTCGGATTATCCACATAGACCTTCTATATTGAGATTTAGGGGCACCTCCATAGGGATCTACCTATTGAGGCACCTTAGGTACACTTTATCCTCGCTCTCTCTCTCTCTCTTTATATATACACACACACACACACTATAACTATTCTTTTATAATCGAAGTTTCTATACTTCATTAGGTGTTGATCTTGATATTGATCTTTGAGTGGGTGGTTAATATTGATTGCATCTTGTTATATATTATTTTTAATTTCTTCTAATATAATTTTCATTTAGTTAATTATCATTTAAATGCTAATTGTATATGTGCTCATAACTACACCGTTAATTAACAAATGTATGTAAGCTATTAGTAATTGTGGTTCCTTAAATAATTAGGGCCGACTCAGTAGTTCCCAGATGGCCCGCTATATTTTTTTGAGGGAAGAGAGATACTGATAATTTTGACAATTTTATATTTCCAGGAGTTATGAACTGATGGAAAGGATACTTAAAGTTTACTTCTACAAGGATGGCCAAAAACCCATTTTCCATACGCCAGATCTTAAAGGCATATATGCTTCTGAAGGATGGTTTATGAAATTGATGGAGGAGGATCGAAGATTTTATGTCAAGGAGGGAAGAAAGGCCCACTTGTTCTATATTCCATATAGTTCGCGCCAGCTAGAACTTGCTCTTTATGTGCCAAATTCACATAATTTGAAGCCTTTGTCAATTTTTTTGAGGGATTATGTGAATAATATTTCTTCTATACTTCCTTACTGGAATCGGACAAGAGGAGCGGATCATTTTCTAGTTGCTTGCCATGATTGGGTATGTCTTTAGGGTTCTTTGGCAAATTTCTTTACTAACAATATTTAACCATGCAAAAACTTCTATCTATTAAAGATTTCTGGAATATTCCATAGGTATGTTATATATAGTGCACTTGATCACGTTTCTTTTAATTTGTTTCCTATCTTCTTATCAAAGTTACATCATTAGAACTTTATTCTTCTAGACTTAAGTGAGTATGCTGATTAACACAATCTAAAGTCTCAGCATATTAATTCTCTGAAGGAAATGAAAAAAAAGCTAATATGTAAACCTTTTATTCTTGCTGCCCATAATGATTAGAAGCATTAACTTTGTTAAACATGGTAAAAGAAAATGGTAGTAGGCTTCTCCTTCATGGTAGATGCCTAATATTTTCTCGACATGGTATAAAAGTTTGGTCAAAAGAAACTGGTAGTAAGGTATGTGTTTTTTGTTACTAATGATTATGCCTTGTGGATGTTACTTGACCACATTCTCGTAATAGTGGTTGATTTTGAAAATGCAAGTAACATGCTTAGTGTTTTTTTTAATTATGTAATATAAGTGTGCAATTTTTGCCGGTTAACCTTGTTTACTGAACATTTTGGGAAAGCCACTTGATTAACCTGATCTAGCGTCTCTACCCAACTGATGTCCAATGGAATAATATGTTCCCTAGTTATTCCATAAGGAGATGCACTTTTCCTTATTCCACAATATGTTCCTTAGCTATTTGCATAGGAAGATGCATTTTTGGTGGTTAGGATGGGAAAGGAGTACTTGGTGAGTGTTCCCTTAGTAGCCAAAATGCAAGAGGCGGTTCAAACTTGGGAATAGGAGTATAGGTCTTGGTAGTGGAAATGTTGGAGAGGTGGGTGTCGATGACTTATCTACCTTGCCATGTTTGGAGATGGCAGCCTCTACAAAACTCCTTGAGAAGTGGGGCTTGGTGATGGAGGTAGACGAACTTACTCTCAAGTGCACTTGGTTGGAAGCTATGAGAATCAAGATGAGGATGGAGAAACATTAGTGGCTTTCTGAATGAGTCACAACACAACAACAATTCTAGGGGTGTGATACCAGGTTTGACTCCATTTGGAGGCAGAGATGGGAGTAGAGCGGCTAAAGAGAAGGGGCGAAGTTGAGATGAGGGGAATAGTGATAGTTGGCGCATCTTCATAACTAAGATGGGGAGGGTTTTGGCGACAGCTGCTGAGAGGAGATGACTTCCAGAATACCTGCGGAAGGGAGCGACAACAACAACAACAACTAAGCCTTTTATCCCAAGTATTTGGGGTAGGCTATATGAACCAAAAAAAGAATCACGCCGGATTGATCACTTTGATAGTCCTTCTCCATTCATTTCTATCAAGTAATATCTCTTCATTTAAACATCTAGAATCCTTATCTTTTCGTATCACCTCCATCCATATTTTTTTCGGTCTTCTCTTCGTTCTTTTAACTTATTCTACATTGATAAATCCCCCTCGTCGAACTGGAGCATTTGTAGGCCTACGTTGCATATGACTAAACCATCGTAAGCGACTTTCTTGCATCTTCTCATCGATAGGAGCTACACCTATTTTAGCACGAATATATTAATTTCTCACTTTATCTCTCCTAGTGTTACCGCATATCCGGGAGCATGTGCATCTCTACTACATTTATTTTCTGTGAATGACATTTCTTTATAACTCAACATTCCATGCCATATAATAAAGCGGAAGGGAGCGACAAACAAAGTAAAACTTAATAATGGACCCAACAAAGGATGCAAAGGCAGGAGCTAGGGTATGCCTGAATTAGTCAAAAAGTGGAGCTAGAAGCTAAATTATAGTAGGAATGTTCGACAAAATTCTCACATTGGAAGCTGATGGGATGGGACTACTGCTATTCTTAGTACTAAAGAAAATAAGGAGAAGCTATTTAGGGAATTGCACAAACTTTTTTACCTACTTTTTGCCAAACAGGTAATAACCCGAGGGGCACTCCTAAAATTTTAAATTGAAGGTTAGAAAAGGCTTGGAGAAAAATCAATTAAATGGGAATGGGTGCCTAATTAAGTTGATAAGAAGGCTTTTATTTTGTTCAAGGAATTGGTCTGGATAGTGGAGATTGGGCCTTAGTCTCAGATCAGGGTGAAATACAACTTAGTGAAGTAGAATTTTATAGCCCAACTAAAATATTAATCCCATATAAATTCTAGAGGCCAATTAATTGCTACAATTCAAATTACTCTCCCCAAGTTACACAAAAGAAGAATATCGAGGGCTAACATTGTAACAACTCCCTCAGCAGCCTCCTTGTTGCTATCATTGTCCACGGCTAACTGCCATGTTAGAAAGGGAGGATGAAGAACGAGGAAGGGTAGTGTCATAGGGACTAGAGAGGACTAGAAAGAGGAATGGAAGACAGGAGATTATGACAATTAAATTGAGGAGAGGTCACCGTTGAGGAGTGGACAGGAGTGTTGCGGCCCATGATTGTGAGTCGATGGTGATAATGGATGAGGGGAACTACAGCTTGAAAGAGGCACGCGTGAAAGGAGTGGTCAGAGGAGTCAAAATCACAAGCAGTTCTTAGCGAGCACTACTTATGACCAGTAAAGTATTCAGAAGCTATGCTAACTGCATCCTGTTTCACAATAAAGTATTTGAAGAGATCAACCAGAGGCGTGGGGGGAGGGGAGGGAGAGCCCAAGTCTATGATATAATTAACTCAACATGATACGTACTGTCAGTGGACTCGATAGAGAAATTGAAATGTTCGAGTTTGAAGATGAGATAATGTTGACTCCACAACCATGCCAGAGAGATGATGAGGGGGTTGCACATGTGTACCAGAAGATGGAACATAATCTTGAGGAGGGGAGAGCAACAAAGGGCACGCATTGGGGGGGCTTTCATTGAGATGGATATTACATTGTTACGTGGGAGATCAAGGACTAAAAGAAAGCTCAGAGAAGTTATCTAGAATGTTGGAGCTTGTAAGGAGTTGGGGCCAGTGTGGAAGGTACCATATTATTTCCTTTTAGTGTTTTTTGATTGCTCTCATTTGATGCTTATTGTTTTTATTAGATACTTGTGGGCTACACGGGGGAGTTGAATTTCATTGAGAATGCTTGAGACAAATGTGTGCATGAGAGAAAGAGCACAGTAGGCTTATTACACCATGTCTCATGTAGTTGGGGGAGGAGACCGTGCACTAAGCTAGTAACCTACTTGGGGAGGGGCAAATAGATTTCTTTAAGGGTTAATTGCAACAACAATCCTTGAACTATTATAAGTGTATCACTAATACCCCATTAATTTTTTTTTTTCGTAGAGAGACTCCATGATAGGGAGTATAAGTGTAAGAAAAAATAACAAAATTTGTTACACTTTTACCTTTTATCATGGGGTCTCTGCGAAATTTTTTAATAAGGGGATGCAAATACAACCCTTTTTCAAAAAGTAATTAATGGCAGATGAAGAGCTTGATTCATGAGTTTCGTGAAGATGATGGCGTGGTTGTAGATAATAGGGGGATAGGGGGATAAGGCGTGATTGACAACTATTCCAAGAAGTTATTTGGAGTCAAACATAATTTTAGAGCTCCACTTCTTGAAACTTTTTAGGAGGAACAAAATGTGGAACTAAATGAATTTTTTGATTTGAGGAATTTCTGGGATTTGAGAAGGATTTGATGCTGGAATTTGAGTTAAATATGACTGCAATTGGATGCAATTGGATGAGTGAGGAAGAGGAAAGGAGGAAGAGAGAGGCTTTGTTTTGAAGTAAGAATAAGGTGCCAATCATGCCTCATTCATGAATTCAAAACAAACACAAACGCCACCTCATTCTCCCATTATTGATAGAAATACCGTTGGTCAAAATAAATCCTCCTGAGGTTAAAAAAAAAAAAGGCTGCTTGGTGAAAATTTGTAAAATACAAAGATTTTAGGGTTAGGGTTTATGTTAAATTATTATTATATTGTTGTTCAATCCAAAAATCGACCGATCCAAAAAAAATTTCTGAAAAATATAGAGAAAAAAAATAATGATTTGAATGATTCTTGCCTCGTAGAATCTTCAATCTATGTTTGAAGTAAAATGTAAGAGTAAATTTACTCGGTATTAGGCCAATATTGATATCCAAGTCTTGGACCGATATGAACGATATAGAATAAACTGATATGTAAATATATGTAGGTAGGGATCATTATAGGACGGGCATGCATTGACATTTCAAATATTTTACTGTATCTCTTTTCCACATGGGGAGAGCTGAGGCTTTGTACTCACAACATTAGAGGAGGCAGCTGCAAGGAGAGGTCCAGACGTAGAGGAGGCTTGAAGCTGGGGTAGTTATGGGACAGAGAATTGATACGTGATCTCCTTAGAGTCATGTCATTCTTCGAGGTGCACCTGAGAGGAGAGTAGCAAGTTGTGTCCTAGGTGACTATCCAGGACTCGAGTGTTCTTGGAAGAGAGTTTGTTTTATTATTAGGAGATTTTAGTAGTTTGCTTGAGGAATGTTGTATTTTGTTTCATTATCTACTCTTTAACAGGACGGAGTGATAGCATTTGGTCTCCTTTTGCCCCAAAATTTTTTATTGAAGATCACCAAGCAGTGATCCTAGAGGACGGTCCCTGCCAAAATCTGTTTATATGAGAGTGGGTCATGACTGGCTAGTGATGGCTTCAGGATAGCTGAACTAACTAATGTTTAAATGTGACAGGCCTTGTCAAGTTGCTCGGTGGACTCTGGCGGTCAGACCAACTTGGACCTTGTTATGCTTCATCTAGGATTCAGTGATTGGCATAACTATTGATTTCTTCCCATTATTTTGTCTTTCTGGTTCATATCTGAAGCACAAAAGGCGATAAAATTCGATTAAGTGCTACTTGTACAGGCACAATTATCCAGTTATCAAGATTTCTGAACTTGTTTTTAGGTTTCATACATGAAAAGGAATGGCTCTGGAAATCTCTCCCTGGTTTCTACGTTTGATATCAATATACTGAACTTGGACTTACGTCCTACACAGACCAAAAAGGGAGGGAGGGAGGGAGGGGATCAGGGTGGGTTGTGAGGAGAATTCATCATCTGGGTTTCTATTTTATATCAAAATTCAAAATGTAGCATGGATACAGTTAATTTTCTTTACTCGATGTGTACTCTTCTTATTTACTTGATATTTCATCACTTTGGTGTGATCTTTTATAATTGATGAGCCTATTTTATTTTCTTGTTTTTTCCCAGTGCTGTGTAGCAGACTTCATCAATCCATCCTGGTTAGTATTTTCACCATCATGGTCAATTTTTTCAGGGTCCTTATACAACAACAGCACATGAAGAATTGCGCAGGAACACCATTAAAGCCCTATGCAATGCAGACGCTGCAGAAGGAATCTTTGTTCGTGGGAGGGATGTTTCCCTCCCAGAAACAACCATCAGAACCCCAAGCAGGCCTCACAGGTATGTTGGGGGGAAGCGCGTCTCTCAGCGAGAGTTTCTTGCGTTTTTTGCGGGCAACATGCATGGAAGGGTGAGACCCACCCTGATCCGGTACTGGGGTGATAAGTATGATGACATGAGAATCTATAAGCGTCTTCCAGACCGAGTCTCCAGGAAACTGTCCTATGTTGAACTTATGAAATCGAGCAAGTTCTGCCTTTGTCCCATGGGTTATGAAGTCAACAGCCCGAGGATTGTGGAGGCCATCTATGCCGAATGTGTTCCAGTGATCATAGCAGATAATTTTGTCCTTCCTTTTGAGGAAGTTTTGGATTGGAGCTCATTTTCAGTAGTGGTGGCAGAGAAGGATATACCAAAATTGCGAGATATACTGCTGGGCATCTCTCTCAGGAGATATATCTCCTTGCATTCAGCTGTGAAGAGGGTGCAGAGGCATTTTTTGTGGCATCCCAAGCCTGAGAAGTATGATCTCTTCCATATGATTCTGCATTCAGTGTGGTTGAGTAGGCTGAATCAGATCCAAACCCAGCAGTGATTTTGTACATAATTGTCTGTGAAAGTAAACACTATCAGTGCTTAAACTTGACAATAACGCATGGAGGATTCAGCGGTGAAGGGTTGTTAGGATCATATAACTGTTACTTGATGATCATTTTGGGCGAAGTAAAATAACACCGATGGCCTCTCAGAGTGTATCTAGTCTTTAACCTTGTCGGGGCTGGGCTAGCTCATGCAGCTGATATGCGTTGCCTCAAGTATTGGAAGTTGATCTCCAAAAAGCAGCTGGAAGGTCTTTTCACTGGAGGTAATACAACAAACCAGTATTTTTATTTGATTTTTGGTTTCTATAGGAATAAAAAATCAAACGCTCCATATGGCATGTGGTGTATTACATAGCTCATGGAAGTAGCTGATATTCCATTAACCATGATGGGGTTGTGCTATTGTCATGATGTTATATTGGTCCTAATAACTGTTTAGTTAAGATTAGAATTATGTGCATGCTCCCTAGTCATTTTGCCGCATGAATTTGCAAAATATACTTTTTTTCTGGGTCATTTGCTAATGGCCTTTCTCCCAAGTTTGTTAGTTAACGTTTACCTTTTAAGTTGAAAAAGTTTGGTCAAAATGTTAAATGTTTTCTATATGGGTCGACAACTGAAACTTTAATTTAGATTTACATTGGAAACAATATCTTTCTTTTCCCCGGATTATCACTGCCGACACAGCTTGTGCAAATAAATGCTTATAAAAATATCATCGTTATGATAAATACTGTCTCTCATTTCTGCAGGGTGTATTGGCTGTAGGCTTTGAGCAGTAGCACATGTAAAGAACACAAGATGGCTTGCAAATTCTTCTAAACAACAAATACGTAGTTTGTAAAGTATGCCTTGCACTGTTCTATGAAATAATTGGAGCTCCTAAGGTACACCACCGAAATAGGAGGTAGATCCTGTAGATGCCATTCTTATTCTAGTTTGTTTTTATTCACCACGTTCCTGTACTGTCATTTATTTTTGGTTTTCTAATTTATGAATTTGAACGACAGAGGGTCATGAATTTAAAGTTTTCTTTTAAGATGTCATACTAGCCAGCTGCACCACTGTAGAGTAATTTGATTACTTTGTCATCTTTTTTAAGGCATTGCTGAGTTGAAAGATGCATACTAACCTAAAGAAAATTGACATGCAATTGTATATTCGTACATTTGTTTTTCATCAGTGCGTCTTTTGGTTTAAGCCTTGAAACAGATTAGTCAAATTTGATATATGCACCAAATATTGCTTTGTTTTCTTGCTTACTGAATATAGCATAGGAGTCGAGTGCAAAGCATCCTGGTCCTGTTTAGCTAATGAAGATGTAAGCAACTACAAAAATAGATATTTGATGCTCTTCATAGCTTCATGATAATCTTTCACGACCAGCACCATCAGTCTCCTTTCAGGACTGTAACCATGTTCTGTATTAACTCAATTAGTCGGGCAAATTATTTCAAACTAGAAACAGAAAACCCAGAACTCCTTAATTGTTAGAAGCCACGAAACTAAAGGACACAGGTGTTCTTTTCATTATAGTTACAGGTCCAAAGTTCACCAAGTTTGTATTGTTTTATAGAGATAATACGTGCAGTTTGAAAAAGATTTATAAGGGATAAAAGAAAAAAAGAATCCTCATATTCATGGAATCGGGCATATGACAACTTTCCCAGTAGCTCTGCCGGTTTCCAGATAAGAGAATGCATCTACCAGTTTAGAAAACGGGAAAGGACCCTTTGGATCCACAACCGGCTTAACCTTGCCACTCTCTAGAAATGGATTCAGCTTTGTCAATGCAGCTCCATCAGAAGTGACCACGAATCTGAAACCTGGTGGCGAGACTGCGCCAGTCAGGACTACCACGCTGCCGCCTTCTTTCACTGCCTTCACCGCTTTTTCTCCCTGCCCTGTATTGTGTCTAGTATCATCAATAAAATTGTTGAGAAATATTTCTAGTTCATAAGAGAAGCGAGTAGCCATACCAACAGTATCATAAACAACGTCAAATTTCTCCTGCAGTTCCTCAAAGTTTTCCTTGGTGTAATCGATTGCCAAATCAGCTCCCAGACTCTTCAAAAACTCTAGTTTTCCTGTGCTTGCAGTGGCAGCTACTTTTGAGGCACCAAACACCTGCTTTGCTAGCTGCATCATGCACAGAAATCATCATATCACGTAGGATTCACACACACACACACACACACACACACACACACAATACTTTTCTATATACAAGATACAAAAGTTGATGTAACTGAAACTCTACAGTGTAAATGAATGACAAATATGTTTATGGACATGGAAACATGAACACAAGAACTTTACTAGATGAAGTGGTCAGTTTGAATATCTGAAACATAGTAAATGATCTGACCTTTCTGCTATATCACATTGTTCATACTTTCGTAGGTGATACACGAAGAACTAGTTTTAGGATCCCAATAATCCTGCAATTTTCTGCCCGTACAATATATCTTTTCCATTCCATACACTATGCTTCTCCATTCGGTAACTTAACATGTATTTGATACAAGGTATTCAACAGCAATAAATCTATAGAAGCTAAAAAAAAAAGGATGCAAGTATTTGGTGAATGGTTCTTCTGTTTCAACATCTATATCACTAGTTCACACTGACATCTCCAAATAAAAGTGGAGGTACAAGTGCATCTAGGGTTGAGTTTGGAATATTTCGTCGATGCTACATATATTTTCATTACTTGTCGGGTTATAGGGCACCAAAGGCCCCCGTTGTTATTGGTAATGTAATTTTTTTTATCTCCATCCGATTACCGGGTTATAGGGCACCAAAATATCGTGATTTTTCCAAAAATCTCTATGAACTATTTTATATTATATAAACCCTATAGGATTTCAAATTTCATTGAAACACCCAAATAACGTTAATGGAAAGACAGATGGATTAATTTAAAAGTGCATTATGTGTACACTCATTGACCTTTCTAAATGCTCACTTTCTGATCTAGTATATTTTACTCAAAATATGTATATCTGCAATTGTCGGAGAGTGTATATTTGCTGGGTTTTTAAACCAGTCAATTAATTTTTGTTTTTATGCTGTATTAGGATTTCCATGAAATTTGAAGCTGTATTGGGATTTACATAACACAAACATATTTGTGGGGACTTTTTGGAGGGTTTCTTCTACTTTATCCTTTCCTAAAATTCCCATGTTACCCCATATGTGATAGCATCATCACATTAAAACTGTAGAGAAATCAATACTACGTAATCACATCAAGATACGCGTCGTATCAAGATATGAATCGTAGAGACGTTGCCTTATACCATAGAAACTTAGGCCTGATAACGAAAACTCGTCTTATTTCAAGAACTATATTTTGAGTTTCCAAATACTGCACCCGCATGTTACATCCTCAGTATCCAAGTGTATACAAAGGAGTTCCATAAACCTGGAACTTGAGTCCCATATTCAAATAGAAAAGAGATTCTACAATTTGCAAAACTTCTTTCTTGTCTCCTGTAAATGAGAAGCAAAGGGTTTCGACAACCAATTCAATACTCAGTAGTTATTCTTCACTTCTGGACATTCAATAGACGGTAGTTAAAATAGATCATGTGCCCATATCGGACACATAACTCTGATACTCCGCAGATTCATAGGTGTTCTAGCTATTTATGGCTTGCATGTCCCAAATCTTAACCGCTTGTAACATGAGAAGAAAGTATTCATCTCTAAAATTCAAGAACTGAGAAGATAGTTACCTGAATCACTAAGGATCCAACTCCGCCTGCACCACCCAAGACAAGAATGGATTTACCAGCAGAGAACCCGGCTCTCTCCAGGCCTTCGTTGGCCGTCTCAATGGCAAGAGGTAGCCCTGCAGCCTGTGCAAAGTCCAGATTCTTGGGTTTTATAGCCACAAGCACCTCCTCCACAGCTGTGTACTCGGCAAGTGAACCAAACTGCTTAGGGTTCTCCAGTGCCTTCAAGTTTATGTTTCCATACACTTCGTCTCCTTCTTTTAGTCCCTCCACTTGGCTACCGACCTTAACAACTGTACCAGCCACATCGTATCCTGGCACAGTCTACGTATTCAAAAAGAAATTTAGACATCGGCAGTTAAGCTGAGAACAGCTAAAGAAAGTATAACACCAAGCAAGACAGAATACCTTGAGGCAGAAAACGATGGAAAAAAAAAAAAAAAAACAACAAATGCAGCAAATGAACGCATATAAGAGCATCATAATCTGACCAAGTATTCAAAACAATATAACATGGGCTAGAAATCATCAAGTAGACGAGGATTTACAAATTTGGTGGTAGTGAGTAGGATCTTCAAGGGGTAAACTTTTGTAGGATGTCGCTTGATGTGTGTATCCTTTGTCTTAACAACAATGTGTCTCAAAGTCCATGGCACCTGAGAGAGCATTTCTAAGGACTAGAGCAAATCATGGATCGTAGTGCGTAATATGTGGAGTTGCTACTACCGAATTTAGGATGAAAATGGACGTATCCATAGGTCAATTTTTGACTCACTCTATACAAATTTTTGAATTAAAAAATAAAAATATTATTTTTCTAATTCAAAATTTTGCATATGTCAGGTCAACGTGTCTATTACCAGTCTTACTACTGATACTCTAGTATTGATATTCTAGAGTTCAGCTATCCGATTCTTTTTTTTTTTTTTTTTGGCTAGAACAGTTACCTTGCTTAATAGGAATAAATGGAGAAGGATTGTTAGTGTGAGCGATCTGGTGCGATTCTCTTTTGGTTCATGTAACCTACCCAAGTACTTGAGATAAAAGGCTTAGTTATTGTTGTTGTTGTAATAGTTACTCAAGAACTATAGTCTTTCGTATCCGCATGCCGAAATATCCTTCATCTCAAAGATTAACAACCAATTAAAGAAGTTTTTTTGCCATACAACCTTAGACACCAACAAAGCTATAAAATCAACACACATATTTCGCTTCTTCCAAGTATATTGAACTTGAACAACATGGGCGAAGGATGAAACTAAAAGCCAGACATATGAGTCTTGATTCGTCCGATTCTTATTGTTGTATGGTAAGAGAAAAGAAACACGAAATCAGCCATGAGAAATAAATTTTAGAAGCTCAATAATCCTTGGCTCTCTTCATTGAGTTTCATATAACTCAGAAAGAAATAAGTTGTATCAAATAGAACATACTCATATTCTTATTAACAAAAACTAACCCATTAGCCGAAATCGAAGTAATATCACTATCCATATCAATCACCATGAAAGAAATAACAAAGAGCAGAGCTTACCGGCAGAGGAGAATCAGTGGCCTTGAACTTCCCCTGCCTCCTCTTGAAATCGACAGGGTTGAGAGCAGCAGCTGCAACCTTGACAAGCACCTGGTCATCCTTCACCTCCGGCACCGAGACCCCTTCATCGAATCTCAAGACATTGACATCCCCATACTCATCATACACCCAAGCCTTCATCTTTGAGGGGATTGTAGCTCCCACAACTGACATGGTCTCAGTCTGAGAACTGGCATAGACCCTCAACAACGGAGGCCTGGTTCGGTTTCTCAGAGAACTGTTGGTTGATGGAGAGAGAGAGGGAGTTTTAAAGGGGAGGGTGGAGGTGAACAGAGCAGCTTTCATGTTTTTTTTTTTTTTTTTTTTTTTTTCAACGGCTAATCACTAACTGCATTATCTGCTGTCTCTGCTTGAAGATCATATATTGTTGGTTGTTGAAAGTCACCTCAGGTGAGAGTAAGTGAGCATTCACCTGGGTGGGTTTCAGGCGTAACTGTTTGTTGGGCTTGTGGGTTATAGGGCTGAAAATGGGCCTTGAATGCCCAAGAACGACCATTCTTGGCCTCAGGGTGTAGCCCAAAGGGAACATTAAAGAATCAAGCCGAAGCAGGACTAAATAGAATTCAGAAGCCAACACGGTCTGGTCCTAGTAAGATATTCGGTTCGGTTTTTACCAATTTTTATAAAATCAAACTGAACCGATCAAGAATGAAAATCGAAATCGAACAAAACTAATTCGGTTCGGTTCAGTTAGGTTATTCAGTTCCATCTTTTGAATAAAACATGTTAAAAAAAACTATAAATTTATAAAACCAAATCGAACCGATTAAGAATGAAAATCGAAATCGAACGGAACTAATTCGGTTCGGTTCAGTTAGGTTATTCAGTTCCATCTTTTGAATAAAACTTGTTAAAAAAAATTATAGATTTAATAGTTTTAGTAAGTATATTTTTTTCAAAAGGTATCCAATTAGTATTAAATTTATTTTCTATTATATATATATATATATATATATATATATATATATATATATATATATATATATATATATATATATATATATATATATATATATATATATATATATATATATATATATATATATATATATATATATATATATGCGTGTGTTGGAATTACTATATGTGAGCTGTTAGCTCAAGAAAACTTAGGTGAATTAGTGGCAAAAATATAGTGGTCCAATAAGTTTTCTTTAAATTTTTTATAAAATTAAGATTTCTATTTTCTTAACTTCTTTAAAATTAAATATCGTAAATTTTGGAATTTATTATTAAGTGGATATAAAATATTTTATTCATCAAAATTCGTTAATTGAGAAAAGTATGAGAAACTCAATACTGGAGTTTCTCAGCAGACTTCAAGACAGCAGAGCACATCGACGGTACACCAAAAACGCAAGACAAAGGAACAAACTGACGAAAGCATAGATTTTTATCCCATAGCAGATGTCAATATGAAGACGATTGATGATTCATGGAAAATTTCAGATATCGCCCTATGCCCAAAAAAAAAAAAAAAAAATAATCGAGCTTCCATGTATAGTGTAATTCTCCACGTCTCTGGTCAGTAGAAAGCCGACAACATATTCTCGCTATTTATAGTTACTTTGTGGACCGGCGTATTTCGGATGCTTGAAGGCCCCGCGAAGTCCTCTCCACCGGATGCCGCCCTAAAACAGCCCTGAGTTACGTTACGAGACGTCGTAGCACAATTGTTTCTGCTTCGGAACCCCGTCCACAATTGTTTCTGCTTCGGAACCCCGTCGGTGCATGGAATGGAGATACTAACTCTTGTTTTGTATCCGATACTGAACAGTTCGAACTGGGGTATTACACGTAACACCCCATTTTATTCTTGCAGGTTCAGTGGTGGAGTTTAGTCTACCATTATTGTAGTTGGTTGGGCTTAATTATCTCAATCTTTTGAGCCACATAATCTGTCTGCAATAATTCAGATAACTGTAGTGTTCTCATTAAATCATTTGCCTCTGTCTTTAACAGAAACACAATATATTATTGGCTTACTTTCTTCTTCAACTCAGTCAAAATGATCAGCTCTAATATCAGGATCAGATAGATCTTGTCGCTGCGTCGAACACCTGAAGTGAGTTACTGCAAATGCAATCAACTTGCATGACAAATATAACAAACGTGCATACAGATACATAACATAAAATCGAAAAAGAGATTCGCAATAAGATACTGGCCCGATCGAGACTAGGGATATACTTTCCCTCAGCCAACAAGCTTTCGAGGATTTTAAAGGCTAAAGCAGAAAGAAAAGAATATAAGGATGCTTTTATGAAAGTTAAAGAGAAAAGGCATCACAACAGATGGACACACAATAAAACAATAAAGGTCCAAAGACTCCCAAGTCTCTAGGATTATTGCAGAACTGAGTGCTGTCAAGCTAGACTTCAATAAGAAGGGCAAAAAAAAATTTCCAAGGGAATAATAAGTTTGCTCTCTTCTGCCAATCTTCCTTCAACTTTCTTGAATCCTGAACAAAGCTCGAAAAAAAAAATACTGAATCTGCCCGGTGGGTACAAGCTCAGTATCGACAACACACACGATAAGCATAGCCCCTCTTGCTTTTAAGGCACTTGCTATCATCTACACATTATATGTTCATGATAGTCGGAGGTATCTTTGAGAAATCAATTCAGATAAGATAACAGTTTCTGCTGCTTTTGGAGGGGGATAACAAAGCATAAACATTGTGAAACACAGAGAAACAGTTTAATCGAACTCAGGAGCTGAAAACATGCATCATTCATTATTACAACATATTTGAAGACTCGATGAAAGAATTGCAATTTACAACACCCAGAAACTGACTTCACAGTGCTTTTAGCTCGTATCAGATATAAAGTAACGGAATGACTCTATCCGCAGAATTGGATTTGGCTGGTATTGGGTCAGAACTGATGCAGTTGACTGCCTGTTCAAAGTCTTTACCAGGTTGAAATATAGACTGAAGCTAAACTTAACAGAATTGCTAGTTCAGATAAGAATGTTGGTCGAAGACAAAGATATTCCGATCTACTCACAACCATATACAATGCATACAAGCTGAGAACGACTGTGTATATCAGTACTGCTCGCAAACTTGCCAGCAACAATACATTCGATAAGTAAGCTGAGAGAACGACCGTGTATATCAGTACTGCTCGTCAAACTTGCCAGTAACAATACATTCAATAAGTTTACATGAAGTCAGATTCTGTTCAGGCTCAGAGATGTG
Organism: Dracaena cambodiana; assembly: GCA_036321105.1. NCBI lineage: Eukaryota > Viridiplantae > Streptophyta > Magnoliopsida > Asparagales > Asparagaceae > Dracaena > Dracaena cambodiana. The sequence goes on from JAYEPQ010000003.1 coordinate 75,359,705, forward strand.
TGGAAAAACAAATTTTCATTTGAATTTCTGAGTGTACACTGTATAGTAAGTATATCAAATGTACATATGAATTCCTCTCCAAAAAAAATAAAATAAAATAAAAATGTACAATGTAAAATTTGAATTATGTAATACCTTTTAAGAAATTGAACTAAAGAACTTATAGGCAGAGATTATGGAGCTGAAAGCCAGAGCAAAGAATGCCAAGAATGACATGGCTATGGAGCCATTTATGCCTTCTGTGAAGTTATCACTTCCAAAGTCGTTAACCCAATCACCATTGCGGGAGGCCGCTGATGATGATGCAGACATTAAAAGGTAGGCTAATATCTGCAAAATAATCTTAAAACCTTTTAATAATATAGTGTATAATAGCTTAAAGTTAAAGTAGAATGAACAATTTCTTCTAGAGCAGTAGACTGAAGCATAACATCATTTTCTTCTGATAACCATTATCTGAACTCTATAACAACTTCTAATTTTAAAATGTGCCGGTTTGATTTTCGATCAGGTAGTAACTCTATGATTACAAAAGATATCGTTTACAGAATATTGCCATCTATGTCCATCTTCTATCTCACCTATGATTGAGATAAATTTTTCCTAGAAGGAATTCTTTCAAGACAGTAGCTGACTGTTGCTATACACTCGGCGTCCAGTTGGACAATTCATTCCAACTGAATACCCAGTGACTAATAAATATCCAGACGACTTAAAAGATAGCATACGTTTGCACTAAAAGAAACTTGCCAAAACCTGATTTTGAATAACACTAGTGGTGAAGAAACTTGCCTGATCCATTGACAAATTGAAGTAGTAACTAACTGGACGGCTCATGATCCACTTCTTTTTTATCTTCCAGAAGATTTGCACAAAAATCTGGAATAATGAGTACACACATACGAGGACATTTATGGAAAGGCAGTACCTGCAGTCACATGAATAGAGAACCAATTTCATTAACAGACAAAACATCTTCTTCGTCAGAAAAGAAATAACCTGCACCGTATATATCATCACTTTATATGTTATTGTTATTCTTTTCCCTAATTAAATACTTTTTACTCGTGTGTGAGATTAAGCATTCTAACTGCATTACATTTTTAAGAACTCAAACTTTCATGACTTCCCTAGTGGCATGTTCATTCATGAGAGGTGTACCTAGGCAGTCTGATCAATCAAAAAACCCTAGGGAAGTTGAATCAGACAGTACCGACCCTAAAAATTGAATCAGACCTTACCGAAATTCTCTGTACCGGTCAAAAGAATCGCCATCCCAACCAGAGGTCTTATCAGCTGCCATTACCGAAAATGATATCACGCTCAGAATTAGAGCCAAAATTCTGAGTCCAAACTCAACTGTTCTCATTGGTGGTTGTTGTGACATGCCTGACTCCAACCATGTTGATTCCCTCCCTCCTCTGCCCCTCCCCCCTAGCTTTGTCGCTGATGTTGTCTCCATTGAAACCATACGGTTTGCCACTGCTACCATTGGAGATGTTGGTTTCCCCAGAGATGGGTCCTCAGCTGCCACATTTGCAAGAGGTCCTTGAAGAATGGATCCCACCGTCATTGCTCCTCTCTGCAATTATAGTGATAAATTTATTAACCTGAAACTATAAATTTTGTAAAAGTTGGGGAGTTGAACTAGACTATTATCAATAGCATCCAAGATATAGATACTATCACCTCAAATTTAAAAATCGAAATCCCAAACTGAAATTGTGCCATTAACATAGTGACATGTACAAAAGCTGCCTAGAAACAAAATTTTCAGAAAAATTAAACAAATCCATGTATTAAGTGTAATCAAATTTCAGAATGAATGTAAAATTGGTTACTTCTCTGACACTTGGTACATGAACCATGGCTAATCAAATGCGTGTAACTACTTGAAGTGGGTACCTGAAATGCACACAAATAAAAAATTTTATGCATTTTCTAAAATGTGAATTCGTGATCTCCAGATGCATGAATAAAATGTGAGAAAACAAAACCATTTTACTTCTCGTCTATGTTCTTTTTTTTTTTTTCTAGGCTAATAATTTACTTCTTTATAATTGGCTTAGACTGCTTTGACCACATCAAAAAAGTATGAATTTCCATTACGCAATTTAGTGTGCAGCCGAGGTTCTCTTGCATATTAATAAAAGTGTCACTCCTACCTTCTTTAATTAGCAACCAACGTAGTGTATTGTTTGTTTATTTAGTATATTTTTGGCTAACATACTATGGATGAATAAATTACGATAAAGTATGAATCTAGGTCGCAAAATTGTACTAACAAATATGAAAAATATCTTACATATACATATATATATAGAGAGAAAGGTGTTACTAAGGTACTCTCCCAGTGAGTTGCATATAGAAGCACCCCTAGTTCTTAACATATATGGTCCACATGGATGATCCGAACTGCTAATGATGATCTCCATGTCTTATAGTGATGACGTATAAAAAATCATACATTTTCAATATATTTTGATCTTGTATTGGATAGTTGCAAAATGAATAGTTTATTAATAAGAGAACAAGTGAGACTTCCTACTCAGCGATGTAAAAGTGTCCAAATCATAATATTTTTTAGGATTAATTATACTCAAACTCCCTATAATATGGGAGTGTATAACTTATCACCCCTAAAGTTTTAAACTTTCACTTACTTTTTGAACCACGAAAAAAATATTTTCGTCTGAATTTTTCTGCGGTTCAGGAGGTCTAAGTGAGAGTTTTAAACTTCAGAAGTGATAAATTTATACACGCCTTATACTATAGGGGTCTAATACTATAAGGGGTCTGAATGTAATTAACCATATTTTTTATATACCACCTATTTTGAATATGTAGATTATGATTGATATTCAGATCGTCCACATACATTCTCTACGCTAAGATTTTGGAGTGACTCCATAAGCAACTCTCTATATAGAAAGTAAGAAATCTAGGGATTGAGATTACTATCCAAAATTTTTTTTTTTTTAAATAATAGGATCACTATTTTATGCACCAAATCAGGTAACTTACATAAGACGGCACCTTATTTCCATTATTGGCAAAGCTCATTCTAATTAACTAAACTGCGGTCCTTTTCCACTATCTCCAATAATTTTGTTCTCAATTTTTTTAATTATGATCTCAATCTCTATGGTTGACACAAACCCAATTTCTTAGATTTTACGTTTGATTTGGCCTTCCATCATTTAGATACAAAATAAATAATTTTCAATAAATACAACATTTTCTATACAATTTGACGAAAAGAAAAATAAACTCCTAAACACATGAAATTTAATACCAAAGAAAATGTGACCATGATCCAAAAGAATTGGAAAAAAAAATAAAATTATTATAGTGTTGCCGCCAACTCACACAATTTTCGTGAGCTAACGGCTCATTTACAATAATAAACATTAACTTATCTTAACGGCTCATTTACAATAATAAACATTAACTTATCTTAATTTGACTGAAATGTAACAAAAGTTTCCAAAAATGTTTCTATAATATGCAATAAGATAATTCATGTATGCTAAAAGAAACAAAGAGACAACTCCAAAATAAAATCTAAAATATCCAAAAATATCTGAAATTATTAGTTACACGTCGCAACTTACCATTGGGGATGCGAACACGCTCTCCTTGTACTGCGCCAACGCGGTCGGGTTCTCCGCCTCGCGAAGCGGTGACCGATACGACGAGACCGATTTGAACGAATTCTCCTTCTCGTATCTCGGCGGCGAAGTACCGGATCGCGAAGGAGAGCGGTTCACCTCCCGCTGCGGCGATATCACCGGCGATCCGGCCACCGCCTCGCCTCTTATTCTCGGGGCAAGCACGAGCGCCCTCGCGTCTCCCGGCGACGCGGTCGGATTCTCCGAATCGCGGAGCGGCCATCGGAGCGACGAGGCGGAGCCGGAAGAGGTCTCCCTCTCGTGCCTAGCTTCCGCCGGCGCGGCCTGGAGCGGTGACCTCACCGAAGACCCGGGCATCGCCTCGTCCTTCTCGCCAGTTGAAGCTCGAGAAGCTGTCGCGGTCTGGTTCTCCGCCTCGGAGCGGGGCGATGACCGTGCCGCCGCCGCCGGCTCCTCCGGCACGCTGGCGGATCGGGGGACTACCGCGGTGCGGTTCTCCACGGCGAGTGAGGGAGGCCGTGACGGGGCCGGATTCAGGGCGCGGGGGAGTGAGCGGGCGGCGGATCCGGTGGGCGGCGGGGGGATCGGGTGGTCCGCGTCCATATTGGGGGGCGGTTTCGGGGGGTGATTTTTTTGGGGGGTAATAATAGTAAATTGGGCGTGTTGTATCAAATTTGTTGGCGTTTTTGTAGGGAAGAGGTGACTGCGGGGCCTACCTTTCACTTTCACCCACTGGGCAGTGTGGATGCGGTGGTGGGGGAAGAGATTCTTCTGAGTTGGGGATTAATTTAATGGGAAGAAAGTAATAATTAAAGGACAGGGACCGGGACAGGCAGCAGAAAAAAAATAAAATAATAATAATGTATTTACAGGTTTGTCCCTTTTTATAAATTATGATTTAGTCTCCAAGTCTTTGTATCAAAATCTTCTAATTTATTACAATTTAGTCCATTCGTTGGTTTTTCCGTCCAAATAAAAGGCAGAATTTAATTTTTATTTTTTTTAAATAATAAAATAATTTAAATATCCCTATAAAGAAAAATAATGGAAGAATAGAGAGATAGAAGAGAAGAAGAAAGTGGAAGCCAATAAACCCAACGAAAAAAAGAGAAGAGAGGGGGAAGAGAGAAGGAGAAGAGAGGATAAAGAATGAAGAAAATGAGAAGAGAGGAGGAAGAGGGAAGGAGAAATTAAGGAAAGGTAAAATGAAAAAATCAGGTTAAAAAATAAACTGAGTTAACAGAAGTTAGAGAGAGAGAACTAAATTGCAGCAACTTAGAAGATTTGGAGACTAAACCTAAATATTAAGATTTGGAAGACTAACTTATAATTTATAAAGATGTCAGGGACAAGTCTGTAAATACCAAAAAAAAAAAAAAAAAAACTTCGAGTTGAAGGTGTCCACTGCTTTGCTTTGCAAAGTGGAGTCCAACCATTGGAGACGATTGGAGTGCCCGCAGTTGGAAATGATAATTCATCGATGTCGGTCTTCTTTATTTAAAAATTTAACTTGAAAAAATAAAAAAAAATTTTAATTTAATTTTTTGAATAAAGCAAGTTAAAGATTGATTATAGAGTATAAGTCATCGATTCACAGCCAAAAATTGTGTTCCTCACTTTCTTACGATATACCTTTCTTGACTTTTTATCTTTTATCTTTTTATTTTTTTAAATATACTGGTGGGCCCAGAAAATGTAATACATGTTTAAGTAAATTCTTATGGAATATAATTTGTAATAATATTAGTACGCCAGACTATTAACTTTAAATATCTAATGTTATGTGCGTAGATTATTATTATTATTTTTTATCTCTATATATTCTTAACAATATCTTTCTTGTATTATATCAGTTAATGTCATTTATTTTAAGGTAAATCTTAAATATAAGGAATATTGATTTTCATCTCCCAGACACAATCTTTTAGCCATTATTTTTTATTAAATTAGATATACATATATGAGAGAAAATTGTTAATAAGACGATATCTTAAATTGTAGGGGTATTTACATGTTTGTCCCTTAAATCTTTATAAATTATGACTTAGTCCCCCAAATCTTCATATTTAGGATTTAGTCCCCTAAATCATCTAAGTTACTACAATTTAGTCCCTCCGTTAATTTTTCCGTTCAAATAAACAGCAGAATTTAATTTTTACTTTTTTTAAATAATGAAATGACTTAAATACCCCTATGAAGAAAAAGAGGGGAAGAATAGAGAGATAGAAGAGTAGGAAGGAAGTTAATGAATCCAATGAAGAGAAGGAGAAGAGAGAAGAAGAAGAGAGGAGGAAGAATGAAGAAAAAGAGAAGAGAAGAGGAAGATGAAAGGAGAAGAGAAGAGGAAGAAGGAAGAAAGAATTAATGAAGGGTAAATGGGAAAATCAGGTCAAAAAATAAACTGGACTAACGGAAATTAGAATGAAGGACTAAATTGTAGTAACTTAGAGAATTTGGGGGACTAAATCCTAAATATGAAGATTTGGATGACTAAATCATAATTTATAAAGATTTAAGGGACAAACCTGTAAATACCCCTAAATTGTAATCTAAGAAGGCAACTAAAATCTTAAGAACATCAAAAGGAGGCTATCTATACTGTTGTTATCATTCAACCTAATCATTCAAACCCCAGTGGTGAGACATTATCTCAACGCAAGAATAACAATGAATCTTATCTCGTTCTGATACCAGTCGTTTTGAATAACACTCCAATTCTCATAATATATTAAATAAGAGATAAGATAAACAATATCATAAGTACAAGAACAAGAGAAGTAAGATAAAAGAGGCACAAAATTTACATAGAAAATCTTTCTATTTTTAGGAAAAAATCACGGAGGAAACTCTGAATAAAGAGAACATTCAAAATAAATTTCCAAGATTAATATCTTGAAAATATATTAAATCTCCAATATCAATGTTATGCACCATGCATCAAGAATTTTACGAGAGCACGCGATTATTGAATCTCATGGGAATTGACCAAATTCCTAGAACTTTTAAAGTTAATTTTTCAACTAAGAAAATAGGAAATACAAATAAGTTAGAAAAAATTTCACAAAATTAAAATAAATAGGACCTAATATGCATTTTTATATTTTTTTAATGATTTTTTAATTACCTAACTTTTGTGTTTTTTTAATTAATTATCCTCGGGGGCGGACGAGGAATTTGAATTTGGAGGGTGCAAAATTACATGTGACTTTTTTAGAAATAAAATCTCAAAAATCCTAATTTCGGTAGATGTCCAACTACCTTGTAGATAAATTCTAAAAATTTAAATTGTAAATTTTAGCTAGATATCAAATCTTTCTACTAGGTTTTCCAAATATAAACATCCATAATTTTTTATTAAAAAATTCAAAAACAAATAAAACATTACAACGGTCTCTAGTTTTTTTATTTTATTGTAAATTTATAAGGAAAGGAATTGAAAAGGAATTTAAAGATGCGAACTCAAAAGCTAAAATTTACAAAAAAAAATATCAAATATCATGTTCCAAATTATAAGATTTGGTAAGAAATCAAGTAACCAATATACAAAATAGAACTTCAGTGGGGTTTTACTTGGAATAATTTTTTTTGAAAATAAAAAACTTGTTCCTGTGGTTGACATCATTATCGATCTCTTTATCATTATGAATAATAGAACTCAAATATCTACTCATTTGTATTTCTTGTCCGTCTAGAATTAAAACATTATAGTTTAAGGTCTTTCGCTGATTAAATTTACATTCCATATAACTCTCTCCAAAATATTTTTAAGAATGAACTATTTCTAATTTACTTTTTAAATACCTCTTTTTAATTATTGAGAATTATTAATATTTAAATTTTTTACTTTTGAGAATTGAGAATTATTATGCTTTTAATTTTAGAGAGATTAAGAAACAAGCAAGCATAAATATAATAACAATCTATAACAAAATTACTTTTCAGTAGAGGTATTTGAATGATTGGTGGGTGTATTTAGAATTTTCCTTGTTTTTAACTAGTTAAACTATTCAACAGTTTTTTCTGATAATTTTGCAGCTGGACTTTGTTAGTAATTTTACATCACAACTGGGCGGCCCCAGAAGGCCCAAGCCCAACATAACCGACCCAGACCATTCACGCGCTGCGCACGTGAGCACTGACACTCTCCCCCCTTAACAAATTATCTGAGCAATCAAGGGTTTTTGCTTCCAGCACTCTTGAGAGGGCAAAGAGAAGTCTCGAGAGAGCGCGCGCATCGCCGTCACAAACAAAAAGGAAAAGAGAGTCTCTCTCTCTCTCTCTCTCTCTCTCTCTTCTCTCGTCTCCGTCTCTCTGCAGCCATGCACGCCCCAGTCCTCGTCCTCAGTAAGTTCCGCCCAAACTTTTCTCTCTCTAGGGTTTTGACCTTGGCGCTTTCTAATTCGATTTCTTTCGATCTTTTTAACTCGATCGGTTCTTTGATCCGCGGTAAGATCTCGTGGATACGAAAGATTTCGTAGATCAGACGAAAAATTTGAAAAATTTGAACTTTTTAACTGTAGCGACTAACAAAGTTTTGGATCTGGTGACTGAAAGTGATTTAATTTACAAAAAGTTAATAAATTTTGATCAGATGTTAATCTACCATCACTTTGTATGAATCAAATTATCTCATTGTTAAGTTCTTGACATCTCGTTGTAACTGTGATGAGCAGAAGATTCTCTGAAGCGGGAATCTGGAAGTAAAGTTCAGCATGCCAACATCCAAGCATCTAAGGTTTGGTTTTGTGCTGAAATGTTGAGAATGTAATATCCTTTTAACTGCATTTTTTAGAATTTTCACTTGCTCTTGCATTGTAGAATTTTAAACTTGTTTGCAGTTCACGTTTATTTATCCATCACAGGACTATTTACTGACCACTGTTCACTTAAATATTAATCACAACCATTACATTACTGACAGTGGAGAGGATCCAAATCCTAAAGAAATGCATTACTAATTCACAATAGTTAAAATTATACATCTGCAGGATAACGCAAGTGTGCCCATTATTTTTAGTGTTTTCTTTTGTTGAAGTCTGAATATGTTTTGGGAAAAGTAAATGTGTAGGCTAGTTCAGCAGGAAGCCAATGGGAAATGATAGTATGGTGACATAGAATTTTTTTTTTTGAAAGCTAGGTTCTATGATTGAAATTTTTGAAGGAATGATTAGTTTGTGTTTTACGATTCATACCTATAAGTCTTGATATTTTGTATCGAAAATGCATTCAGTAAAATCTCTTTCTTTAGTAAAATGCATAGATACTCTTAAGTATAAAATCATCCTAAAAAAAGGATAAGGCTACATTAGCTTCACTGCCCTTTGGTCACGTTATAGTGAGTAATATCATCTGCACACAAAGCTTAGATGAAGAATCGGTCAGTGGATAAAGTAAATGGCGAAGGAACTGTAGTTTTAGTGGAGAGGCTTGGTAGAGGGACATCAGTGAGTCCTTTTATGCCACATTACAATACAGTATGAAAGTCTCTAGGGAAATATTAAGTCAAGGATCAAGGATTTTGCTTTAGTGTGGCAAACATCATTTGATACAAAGAAATAAAATATTGCAAAGAAGTCTACAATATCACGGAAAACACAGTGTGAAAGATATAGCATACATGGTGGTGTTGGCTGGTCTGAGTCAATGCAATGTCTAGGTTTTGGTTTTCTTTTTGCTTAATCTCTTATCTTCACATACCAAAGGCTCTTTTTCTGTGTTCATATTAAAGGCCATGCTGCATTGATTTGATGACGTTCATCAAGTGATTGTACAGGTAAAGGATTGTGCGAAAAGGATGTTATAAGTGCCAATTTTCTTTCGGTACAACCCATTTTAACATTTTGTAATTTACATGATTATGTACCTGCTTATAAACACATTTAGAGACCCAACACATTCCCACATTTGGGATAGGGTATTTGGTGGCATGTGGACATGCATAGATCAAGTCTTATTATTTATCGAATAAATTGGTTTGCAAATGCATTTAGAAGGACACTTACGGCCCATTTGACTGATTAGACACAAAATAATTAGTTGTTACTTGAGGATAATATTTGCACATGAACTCAGGTACGCATTGTTATGCCTATGTGGGTAGTGCTATTCCATGATGTGAGGCTTCATAGTGAGTGGTTGTCATAGAATAAAAAAATGCTTGTTTCTTATATCATCATGTTTGGAGCATTTCCATTTGACGAGCCATGAACAATCTAATTTGATCTTGTTAATCTTTCTTATCTTAACTATATGCTTTTAGAAATGAGAAATATTTAATTTACCGCTTGAACTTCTACTTGTATATATTTATGTTCAGACATAATTACCTGTGGTTAATGATCTATGTCCGCATTATCCTTTCAGTTATATTGACAATTGTATTATATTGTACAGGCTGTAGCGGACATAATTCGAACTACTTTGGGTCCACGGTCCATGTTGAAAATGCTGCTAGATGCTGCAGGAGGTGTGAACTCATATTTCATATAGTCCTTTATCAAATAGTCATTTGATGATTTGTAAGAATTTCTTATTTAGTGAACAGTGTCTTAACTGATTATTTATGGTGACATTTGTCAACCCTTAATAGGCAGCACTAACTGATTATTTATGGTTACATTTGTCAACCCTTAATAGGCATTGGGTACTGTCAACTCATGATTAATATATGTTCATTGTTTGATATTATTAACATGTAAGCATATTTTTAAATAATCTACTTTACGTAACTTACTTTTTTTTTTGTTGCTAGCTGACCAAGAAAAACTTAGAACTGGTGGCCATACAGTAGTAATAATAGTTGTTTATGGCATTTGGTTCCTTTGTCCCCTCCGAATACATTTTGTATATTCTTTTCAATGGAATTTTTTCCCATGGCTTATATTTCTTGCTCCAAGAGCATGTTGAAGTGAATTAAAATATAGTGCCATAACACAATTAAGAAAAGGGTTAGAAATTATATGTTATAATCATCATTTGTATAGTCATGCCTTTTTCCATTAAACTGGTTGGCTATGGAATAATACTCATAGTGGGGAAAAAGATACGTTACATTAACCATTTAGATGATTGGAAACTTGAAAACCATGCAAATAATTTGAAACACATCTGCAGCAATGCGGTGTATGGGAAGCATGATAGTTAATGACAAGTTATTTCATAAAACTAGAGATAGGGAATACAAAGATTGCATGCCAATAATCTCTGCCTTTATATGTGTGATGACTCTTCTTCATCTGTGGATGGAACACTCATATGTAGACTGTCCAGGAATGGGGACGTGGATGGGAATACCAGGCCAATGGAGTAAAGGCGATGATACATGTTTTGAGTCTTTTGACTGATGAATAAGTGAATAAAATTTTAATCTGATAAATTTTCTTTGCTCTAATGATTTTTGTTGAGAAGTAGAGAACAGGGAATGGTTGATATGGATACTAGTCATGTGTATCTTTTTTCAACAACATTTTTCTTATTTGACATTGTGGGAAATTTTTTTAGTTGATTATATTTGTGTCCTGCTGCTATGGTTGCCGCCACCATCTAAGCCTCATCAAAATGGGTTGGCTACGGAGCAAGATTTCGTGATAGAATTCACAAAATTTTACAACTGGTTGTTAACCTGATATTGACTCTCCATAATTAGTGATGATGTCATTGTTGAAAACTGTGTATCTGAGAGGTGCTTGTCTTAGTCCAAAACGGTCATTTGAGGTCCACCATATTTTCCTATATTGGGAAAAATGACTAGAAGAAGCGGAAAAAATTATAAGTTTACTATACGGAGTAACATTTGACTCTTATAAATGCTTTTAGGTCTTTTGCTTTTGGCGCAAAGCAAATTCCAATAAATGGTAGCTTTCTCGTATGATCTTTCCCCGTAAAACTTTGAAAACTTTGGGTTATGCAAAGCTCAGAATTATTCTAACTTCCAAGGCTTCCGATGTAACCTATATTTATGGCTTGTATAAATTACTGAACAACTTTATTTCCTATATCCTTACTGAACAACTTTTTTTCCTATATCCTTCTTTTTATTACTAATGCTGAGTGTACTGATCATATCTTTATCTTTCCTAGTTATAAACTGATTGTTTTTCTCATTATATTTGATGTGACAGGAATTGTGGTTACCAATGATGGAAATGCTATATTGCGTGAGTTAGATATTGCACATCCAGCTGCTAAGGTATTATTGTTCCTCTACATGACAATGATTCATTTTTCTTGTTTATTTTTCTCAATATTTATCATCTAATTGTTGCCCATTAGACTTCTGACTCTGAACTGCTTTCTTTTTTTTGTTTATCTGCATAAGATGCACTTGATTCACGATCTATTTACATATTTGTGCCTGACAATGGATATTTGTGCTTGACGGGGGATTTTGCACTTCGTTTTAACGTTGCTCTTGCGCTTGCATTGACAGTCAATGATTGAACTTAGTCGCACACAGGATGAAGAAGTAGGAGATGGTACAACATCTGTCATTGTTCTTGGTATGTTCAATGCTTTTGGTTATGTCACTCTGTTAAAATGATAATCTTTCTAATACGGGATCAGATCATAGTAGAAAGTGAATGGCAACAGTTTTACTCCATTTCTTAGATTCAGCTGATCAGAATTTTAGGAAGTTATTTGGTTAATTATGATTTAATTATTTGCATGCAGGAATGCTTGTTTCCTTTTTTTTTTCTATATCCCTTCGTTTCCTCTTCTCTGGCATGTTTGGTCCTAATTGCTAACGAATTGCTAGAGTATGGTAGTGATAGTTTGAATGAGGGGTTTTTCTAATTTTTTCCTTTTTTCTTATTTGGCAGCTGGGGAGATGCTTCATGTTGCAGAGGCTTTCATTGACAAGAGCTACCATCCAACAGTAATTTGTCGAGGTAATCTCTTGTCATTGTAAAGTTGACGTTTCTCTAAGATTTCCTCCACATGGTATGTTATTTTTCTCATTTATCTGGCTCCGCAGCATATAATAGAGCTCTTGAGGATGCAATTGCTGTTCTTGACAAGATTGCAATGCCTATAGATGTGGACGATCGTAAGTTTCTTGTGCTTTAGGTTGAATCGTTTTCAATTCTGCAACATATTTCTGGGGTATGCTATGTGATGTTTCATGGACATGGCAATACCAACATGGACACACACACCGACACTCTGCAACCGTGAATAATACATAGGATAGGTTACCTATGTGCTCGGTGTTACGTGATTATGGAGCAAATGTCAAAGATCTGGATCACTGTCTTGTCAATGCACATATTTGTATTACTGATGTAGTTTCAAATGTTTTGCTTGTTTTCCTTTGAATATTTTTTTTAAGGTGCAACAATGCTCAGTCTGGTCAAAAGCTGTATTGGCACAAAGTTCACTGGACAGTTTGGGGATCTGATTGCAGTGAGTATATTCTTTATAGTAACGAGGCTGGCATTTCTTTTTTTTTACCATATTTTGTTATCTATAGAAAAAAAAGAAATTATACCCCTCATGCTTCAAAAAAAAAAAAAAAGGAAGGGAAAGAAGTTGCATCTCTCACCTTCGACTTTATGATCTGCTAGTAGGTTTGGCATGGATAAGTGGTAGTTTGTTCTTCATGTTATTTATCTTGATAACATTTCATTATTTGTACTTTCCCTGAAGAGTTGTCATCTAATTTTATGTTCTTTTTCGTCAGTGTCTGTGATATGTTTTGCTCTAAGCATTGGGATCTTCTTTTGCTAGGTTTTCCTTTTAACTAATTAAAAATTCCTAGATTTGCTGATAAGTGGAAGATGGTGCAAGTAATACGTCTGATTTTGAAGTAGCTTTAGTTCTTGTAGTTTTACATCATATCTGCTGAAAGTATATATAACCACAAAGATATTGTTAACTGCTAATGCAGCATTTGTAAATTCCAACTAATTTAATACTCTAGTTTTTTTTTTTTTTCCATTTTAGGTAAATCTTATGGTCAGTGTCTATTTTTTTTTGGGAATTCTTACCCATTTATTAAAGCTGAATATATTAAAGATTCATGTAGCTCACTTCCCTGCAACAGTTGAGACTTCTGCTTGAGTGTATATGACTAGTGTAATGCATGTAGCTATATTCTCTATTTTGTTTATTTGCTTTTTTTTCATCTATCGCTAGGGATCCTGTTGAATGGAAGTTTAACGCCCTGCCAAATTTGGCTAATCATATACTTTCTGTTTTTGAAATATGCTGGTTATGGTGGTACAGCGCTCTCCATTTTGCTTAACTATTTTTAATGTCATGGGAGTGTACTGATGAGTGAATTGAGATTCCCTTCTCTTTGGTTAGTCCCTAGAACCTAATGTTGTTTATCCACATGTGCTTATGTTTTTTTTCCCCCAATACAGAGAATGGGGGGAATTGTTGAACCATATGTATACAAATACACTTTAAACCTGTTCTGAAGCTGGAGAGCATGTCAGTCTAGAAAGTTTAGAAGTAACTGTATATCATGTAAAAGAATTAAAATGTCAACAATTCATCCGCTTTTAGTTGAACAAAAAGGAAAAAGAAACAAAATTCGCGACTTGTAATTTTTGCGTAGTTGTATGGTATTAGAGATGTGCATTTTGACATGGAGATGGATATGCAACATTAATGTCTTGAGCAGAGACAGTTCAGTTTTCTTATGAGTTAATCCCGAGAAAGCCCAAATAGATTTTTTTCCCCTCTTCTTTGAGGGCTTAGTTTTTGTGATTGATATAGGTGATGATGTGTACATGCAAATATCCACAGGTAACATCTCGTCGACGGCAATATCTCCAATAGTGTGGAGCAGATTTAAGAAAAACTACAGCCTTATAGTGGGCAAATTGTTTTTCTGGCAGTGACTGCTTGTCAGGAATGTGGAATGGCCTAACAAAATTGGTGTTCACAATGCTTGGAACATGCTCATTAACTTATACATCTGGTCTTACACTTTCTTACACATGTGATACTATTTTTTTATTATACAGGTACAATTTTGACATGTATGAAATTAGTTTGACATCTTTAAGAAAAGGAATGCGATGCTAGCACCTTTTGTTTGTGAGACTTGCGGAATAGACAAGTGCCTCATTTTAAGTCCTTAGGGGCATGGTTAAAATATTGGTTTTGGTATCAGTATAAACTAATCACTTATGATATTTTATGATATCGGAATCGGTAATGTCGAGCACAATTTATTAGCAATATCGGAAATTTGGGACCTTTATTATAAAATATATTGCGCACTATGTGCCTCAAAATTTGATACGATATTTCAAACCTTGCACTGGGTTAATTGGTTATCATTTATAATTTTTGTTGTGAAACTTTCTTTCGTGTATGTAGGAACTTGTTTTTGTATTTAAGGGAACTATTATAATAAGAGTTTGGTGTCCCTAATAAGTATAGTCTAGCATGCCTATGAAATCCCAGTATACCTACTTGAAGCTGTTATAACTCTATAAATGACAATATTATTCTGAACATTATGCTTCATTCATGAACTGCCATCATCATGATATGTGATGACCAGGGAGGGTGGCAAATTTTTGTATTATTGTTTAGATTCCAAATCTTCATGTTGTTTTCACATATTTTTAGACCTCCAGTTATGTAGGTTCCATATGTTGACCCAACCCTAGGCTATATTTGAATCTAATCCTACATTATTTTTTAGGTTCTGATTTGTTCTGGGGCAGACATCCATCCAAAAAAAAAAAAAAAGAATTAGTTTTATCCTTTTTCCCCTGCGACCATTTTAAAATTCTTTTCTAAATTTTACAAATGACAATGCAGATATATTCAGTTGATGTAATAATATATGAACTTGATAAGGTCTATAAACAAAGTGCGAAATTAATTTCTTTCCAAAAATTTACTTGTAAACCAGCAAGCCATTCTCCAAAAATAAAAATAATAAAGAATGAGCTAACAGGAAAGAATCTTGAAATTTCTACTGGCTTATTTGGCACTCTTCGAAAAAGCATCACGAAAGCCAACAGGCTTTTCTCTAAAATAACAAAAATAAAAAATCAGCTGACTGGAATGAATCTTTTAATTTTCACTGCTTTATTTTGCGCAGTTTTAAAAAGCTATTTTAGGATTCATGATCTAGTGCTTGTGGATTGTTCTATGTGCTCCTTTACTAACATAGGGACCAAGATGTGAATTTTTTAGTTCCTTACACTGATTTTTACTCTTCTTTGCTTCTAGACTCTGTTCGTAGTTTTGGGTGTTTTCTCCTTGATTGCACGGGCTTATTTGCTATCTATAATCATGCTAGTCCTTGACCTGGAATTTGATACCTATTTAAGAAGTCTGGAATCATGTTAGGTTGGTAGTTGGTCATGGTTTTTCAAATCTCTTAAGGAGCCTTTTGCTTCGTAGCTGATTCCTTGTGATTGCAAAACCTTAGAATATAATGACAAAGTTGATTCCGATATTGATTCTTCCGTTCCCAACTTTCTAGCCAGTGAATTAATGTATAGAATTAGAATGTTGCAAGCCACTATTCAAACATCTTCTTAGTCCACTCTGATCTCAGTTTCTATGGACAACCATTTCTCTAACTAACGCCTGCCTCTGTGTGCATGCGCATGCTTGGGATGCATTGTGGTGACAAAGTAATTCTACAATTTTGGCTCCTAGTTATCCTGAAAGAGTATAACCTATACAAGGTAGGCTATTACAACAATAGTACTATTAACTCGAGTGTAAAACCATCTATTCACTGTGATGTTTATGTTTATCTTTCTGTTCCTTTTTTTCCCTTCCTAATGGAGAGCAAGGTGCAGTTTCAACCACATTTCTGTATGACTGCCTTCTAATTTCCTCTGTTTTTATTTTAGGATCTTGCAATTGATGCTACTTCAACAGCTGGTGTAGACCTGGGCCAAGGTTTACGTGAGGTCGACATTAAGAAATATATAAAAGTTGAGAAGGTTCCTGGTGGGCAGTTGGAGGATTCCAAGGTTCTAAGAGGAGTCATGTTTAATAAAGATGTCGTTGCTCCCGGGAAAATGAGAAGAAAGATTGTGAACCCAAGAATTATTCTCCTTGACTGCCCACTTGAGTATAAGAAAGGAGAAAACCAAACCAACGCTGAGTTGGTAAAGGAAGAAGATTGGTAAGAACATAAAATCTTCCTTTATAGCCTTATCTAATTTTCCAGTCTATTCAATACTGGTTGGAAGAAAGGTGGACCTTATTCAGTGCCTTCCATTAGGATCTTCGGTTATTCTGCTTGTGCAGAGCTGGTGCTTGGACTTATGTTAGTTTTGTTGTTGAGTATGTTAGTGTACTCTATAATGCTGGCTCATAGATAGGTTGCCCGTGCTGTTGGAAAATTTTCTGTTATGGATGAAAGAGCTTATTTAATAATTCCATTGTGTCTACATATTTTTCATTAGGAAACATTCGTAATTATCTGTTTATTCACTTAATTATTTATCCAATTTTCTGGTGAAGCATGTGGGTTATAGTTCTTTGAGTTAGGTCATCTATTCTTAGACATTTATGTACCAATATCAGATGGAACATAAGTTACATAATTATCTGAATGCTGAAAGGAATAAATTATGCTGCCTACCTACCACACAAACTTGGGTTAAAAAAACAAGAAGAATGTAGAGTCCAAGGTTTAAAATCTCTGTATCAGTGGATGGTTTATGGTATCATAGATTGGCAATTTAGGATGTATATGATACTATATTAAGTCCACCTTAAGTGTGAAAAGATATTTAGGAAAATGTTATCAATATAGGGTCTGTTATATTGGATATGTCAAAGACCCATGATATACACAATACATTTCGGTATAGCTTGATATCTAAAACCTTGGTAGACGTCTTCACTGTCGAAGGGGTAAAATTAGATAAATAGATTTCTTGGAAAAAGGACCTTTGTATCTAAACTTTTTGTACTTCACTTAGAATACTAAGGTAGCAGTCAATTTATTTTTGAACATATTACATTGCTTGGCTTTTCATTAAGACTGAAACATGTATTTCTGTTAATATTATATTTAGAGATGTGATTTTATTTTATTTTTAATTTTTAAAGTGAGATTGCTTTGGAAACACTCGTTGTGATTCATTTTTCTCCACTGGAGTATCTGCTTTGTCATATGGCAATGTTGCATTATTCACGGTGTAGATCATATGCATGATGCCATGAGCTTATTTGGATAGAATATATAGAGGAATTTATGATCAAGTGTTGTGGTTGAGTTTTTGAAATTGGATATGCTTCAAAATGTTGGAACTATACACAAGTAGTTTGCTTCCGGTTAAGTCTGTTAAAGGAAGCTGGCATGATAGAGTATTCATAACCATTTCCTTAGGCATACTGAAGAAAAATGAATTTAGGCCCTTTTTTTTTTTTTTTACTTTAGTTTGTAATAAACTTGACTAAACTAAATTAGTGGTGCCTTCAGGCTTGTGTCATTGGACAGATTCTTTCTCCTCTTCCTTTGCTCCATAGATATCTAGAGATCTGGGGAATAATAAATGGATAACAATTATTTCCATAGTGATTAACTTGCGACTATCACAACCGAAGGATGAGCTTCACGCATGGGGAACCAGATAATTCTGCATATTAGTAATGAAGTGTTTCTGAAAATGAACCTTAAAATTCAGAGTTAATTGATGGCATTTTGGACTGCTGTTCAATGCATTGGAAGGCTTAGTCTATTTGCACACCTGTTGCTTCTTTCCAGTATGTTTGTTGTTTGCCTTTTTGATCATATCAATCCTTTCATTGGTCTTTGTATGAAACTTTAATATTTTTATAGGACTTTTTTGTGATAACTAAGTCTTAACATTTGCAGGTTTTAGTGAAATTTGCTTCTATTGCCTGCAATAAATTAAACACTAATGGCGTGGCCTTTTTCAGGGAAGTATTGCTGAAGATGGAGGAGGAATACATAGAGAACCTCTGCATGGAGATCCTGAAATTCAAACCTGACCTGGTTATAACTGAAAAAGGGCTCAGCGATCTTGCATGTCACTATTTTAGCAAGGCTGGAGTCAGTGCTATCCGGAGATTGAGAAAGACGGACAACAACAGGATTGCCAAGGCTTGTGGGGCCGTTGTTGTCAATAGGCCTGATGAACTGCAAGAATCTGATGTCGGTACAGGTGCTGGGCTTTTTGAGGTCAAGAAGATTGGTGATGAGTTCTTTTCATTTATTGTGGACTGTAAAGATCCAAAAGCATGCACTGTTCTTTTGAGAGGCGCTAGCAAGGATCTCTTGAACGAAGTTGAAAGAAATTTGCAGGTACACTCTTTTTCTGGTTGTAAAACTATACATATTAGTATTTCTAATAATTTTCTGTAACTTGTTTACTTATTTATTATTTCAGGATGCTATGTCAGTGGCGAGAAACATATTGAAGAATCCAAAGCTTCTTCCAGGAGGTGGTGCAACAGAGTTGACTGTATCTGCGACCTTGAAGCAGAAGAGTTCGTCAATTGAAGGCATCGAAAAGGTAGGTCCTTAATGCTGCTGCATTTGTTTGTGTGTCCAAATATATGGGGAGCTAGTTTCTTTTAGCCAATGTACACTTGTGTTTCCTCATCTGATATTTTGAACTTTTCATATGTCCGGTGGTCTAACAGTGGCCTTACGAGGCTGCTGCTGTAGCCTTTGAGGCTATTCCACGAACCTTGGCACAGAACTGCGGTGTAAACGTCATTCGAACAATGACTGCTCTCCAAGGAAAGGTAGGGACCAATCTCTGGTGTTTGTCATTCATTTACATGTTTTCTAAGTGCAAAGCACCTACTTTATATAGTCTTCCAAATTATTCTATAATCGAAAAAGTGGCACTGTTTCCCTGATGGCTTTTTCCCCCGACTATACAGCATGCAAACGGTGAAAATGCATGGGTTGGCATTGATGGAAATACTGGTGCTATTGTCGATATGAAGGAGAGAAAGGTATGTTGTGAAAGATGCCGCCGTGTGTTGTCAAACTTTTTATGTTATCCTTTTTTTATTTTTTTTCCCCTTCTATGAGATGATGGTGGGCTATTGTCCTTGCATCTTTCATTAATAAGATACAATGAAACTAAGAGTTCATATAACATATATAAAAACTTCCCTTTCAGAGAGTTGTTAATGCAACTAAATATTACTTTAGCAATTACATTTGATTACATAAAATTAATCAGGCTTCTTCCCTGCCCACTAGCTAGTCATCTCCACTCTCTGTCCCTATCTCATATTTCCGCATCAGTCCCACTCTATGTCCCTATATCATATTTCCGCACCAGTCCCCGCATCTTCCCCCACTTCTGGTTGCAATTCCAGTCGCCGGCGTGGATCTCTTCATGTTATCTTACTTTTAACTGTTTCCTCGCTCAGATTTGGGACTCGTACAATGTTAAGGCGCAGACATTCAAGACAGCCATTGAAGCTGCTTGCATGCTTTTGAGGATAGACGACATTGTGAGTGGGATAAAGAAGAAGCAGGCTCCTGGGGCTGGGTCAGCTCCATCAAAGCCTCAGATAGAGCAAGAAGGCGACGCAGACAACGAGCAGATGATTCCGGAGTAGAAACCGTTTGGGTGGTAGTTAAACTAGAAAGGTTCTGAACAAAGATAGAGATGGGCTGGTTACTACTGTTGTCAAATTTTGGTCTTTGCCTTCCACCGTAGAACTGTTATTGCGTAGAAGTTTCTTTTTCACATTTCTGTTTTTTTTTCTCTTTTTGGTGTGCAATTGCAAAATAGGTATGTCTTGCTTGTAAAGCTGAGGAGTATCCATAGACAGGACTGATATAGACTTCAAATTATGAACATTGTTAAATTGAGTGGTAGCTCATGTTTGCTAGTACACTACGCATGTCGCTGATTCACTAGTAGTATCTCAAACTTTGGCCTATGAGCAGGGCTTTATGATTTGGCTCACTTGATTTATTCTTCAAGTGTTATTTGGGGACAGGTTATGCTAGATTTCAACTGAATGCAGTGAAACTTTAGAGGTTATAGTGTGTTTCCTCTTTTATACAAGCCTGTGGCCTATGAGGTATTTGTTTAATAGCAACATTGTTTTGGATATCCAACAGATAGTATTCATTGTAGAGGGGGTGATAAAATTTGTACTCGTAACTTATTCTAAGATCCTCCAACAAATGAGGAGATGGGGAGAGATATCTAGTTATGTCAGGGATGGGCTTGGTGAGGTTTAGACTATAAATTTTGATGGCACAGAGGTAGTTTTGTGATTGCTTTCACTTGATTTTCTATTTTCAATGTAAATTCTGGTATGTTATGCTCGTATTTTTTTTTGGATTAATTACAACAGTTAGCCTTATTTTACGGGTGTTGTAGCAGCCATACTCTCTAGGGAATTTTAGCACTTATATCCCATGAAACTTAAACGGAGTAAGCAAATCGTCATTTTAGATTGCACGTGTCATTTTAGATTGCACGTGCACTGAATGTGGATAAAAATGTCTAAATCATCCCTAATTTTAGCTCAGGTACCCTACCCCCTAAATTTGGGAAATTTTGGGAAATTCTATTCACACATACCAATTAACTCTTGATGTACATTTGAAACTTGTAAATAGTTACAAGTTCGCAATCTTTTTTAATTTTTATAGCTAAGTTGTCCTTAATATAAAATCTCTAAAACTTATAAAGAATTAAAAATACTAACATCGTTTTCTTCCTTTTCTCTTTCTTTCTCAAAAAAAAAAAAAAATCTCATAAAACATTTTTTTGGGTTGCGACGAAGGCAGGAGACGATGGAGGCATAAAATCTCTAAAACTTATAAAAAACTTAAAATACTGACATTGTTTTCTTCCTTTTCTCTCTCTCTAAAAAAAAAAAACTAATAAAATATTTTTTTGGGTTGTGACGAAGGCAGGGGGCGATGGAGGCTAGGGGGAGGGCGATAGAGGCGATATGGGATGTTGGGTGGATTGTTGATGGATGTCATGATAAACAGAAAGAGAGAGAGAGAGAGAGTGGGTGGATTGTTGATGGATGTCATGATAAAAAGAAAGAGAGAGAGAGAGAGAGAGAGGGAGGGAGGATTAGAATTGGGATTTTTTTTTTTGATATGTTAAGTAAATATGGCTGGATTTGAAATTAGAGGTGGGTATAAAAAGTAATGTGTGCGTCAAGAGCAAATTGGTGTGTGTCAATAGAATTTGCCCCTAATTTTAGGGGGATGAGGAGGGCAAAAATGACTAAATTATTCTTAATTTTAGCTTAGATCCCCTAACTTTAGAGGGAGAGAGTGAGAGTACTTGCTACAGGGGGTCGGTAAAAAAAACAAAATAGGTGGGAAAAAAAAAACAAAATAGGTTTAGTGTGAAAATAAAAATGAGGAGAAGATATTTTTGGATTTAAAGAATTTTGATATACTTTATTTTTAATAAGAGTGACCATATCAGACTGTGGCCTAACTCCATTAAGTTTCAGAAAGTCTAAATGCGAATAAAATTGTTTAGGCGGTATAAGTGTTACAATCTCATAGTACATGGGTAGTTTTGTAATTAATCCTTATTTTTTTCCATCTAAAATTCTATTTACGCATGACAAATTGCTTTTGACATCCATATTATTCCTTACACCAACCTTCCATTTTGAAATATCATCAATTTACTCTCTATGTCCTAATTTTTTTTCTCCAAATTTAACCCCCTTCTCTCACTCTCCTACTTTCATCTATCGTGATTACACAACAACAACAACAACTAAGCCTTTTATCCCAAATATTTGGGGTAGGCTACATGAACCAAAAAAAGAATCACGTCAGATCGATCACTTTGATATTTCTTCTCCATTCATTTCTATTAAGTAATATCTCCTTATTTAAACCTCTAGACTCCATATCTTTGCATATCACCTCCATCCATATTTTTTTCGGTCTTCCCTTCGTTCTTTTAACTTATCCTATATTGATAAACTCCCATCTTCGAACTGGTGCACTTGTAGGCCTACGTTGCATATGACCAAACCATCGTAAGCGATTTTCTCGCATCTTCTCATCGATAGGAGTTACACCTATCTTAGCACAAATATATTCATTTCTCACTTTATCTCTCCTAGTGTTGCCGCACATTCAACGGAGCATGCACATCTCTGCTACACTTATGTTATGTGAATGACGTTTCTTTATAGCCCAATATTCCGTGCTATATAATAAAACTGGTCTAATAGCAGTCCTATAAAATTTTCCTTTCAATTTTAACAGAATGTTACGGTTGCATAAAACTCCCGTTGCCCTCCTCCATTTCAACCAGTCAGCTTGTATCATATGGTTAATATCATTATCGATCTCTCTATCATTCTGAATAATAGAACCCAAATATCTAAACTGACTGCTCATTTATATCTCTTGCCTATCCAGTTTACAGCATTATAGTCTATGGTCCATCGTTTACTAAATTTACATTCCATATACTCTATTTTAGACCTATTCAATCTAAAACCTCTAGATTCTAATGTATACCTCCATAACTCTAACTCGGTATTTACCTCTGCTTTTATCTCATCAACTAAGACAATATCATCAGCAAATAGCATACACTAAGGTATCTTATTCTGAATGGTTTTAGTAAGCTCATCTATCACTATAGCAAATAAGAATGGGCTCAATGCAGATCATTGATGCAACTTGTTAAACCACCACATGTTCTGATATTGACCACTACTCCATCATACATGTCCTTAATTATGTCGATATATTTGATGGGAACTCTTTTCTTCTCCAGTGTCCACCAAAGTATCTCTCGTAGAACATTATTATAGGTTTTCTCCAAGTCAATAAATACCATATGCAAATCTCTCTTTCTCTCTCGGAATCGCTCTATACGTTGAAGTAAATGAATAATTTCTGTCGTCAATCATTCCGGCATAAATCCAAACTGGTTCTCCGATATTTTAACAGTTTGTCACAATTTATATTCAATTACCCTTTCCCAAAGCTTCATAGTGTGACACATGAGTTTTATTCCCGGATAGTTAGAACAATTCTGAATGTCGCCCTTATTCTTATA
The DNA here is from genome assembly GCA_036321105.1 of Dracaena cambodiana. Classification (NCBI taxonomy): domain Eukaryota; kingdom Viridiplantae; phylum Streptophyta; class Magnoliopsida; order Asparagales; family Asparagaceae; genus Dracaena; species Dracaena cambodiana. Next base: position 75,383,340 of record JAYEPQ010000003.1, read on the forward strand.
CAGAGGTATTAGGGTACTCTTCCTCCATTCATTTGACATTTTATTAATTTGCCAAATCTTGTTAAAAAGATCTGTTAGTCAGCTCACACCAATCTCTCCTAAGTATCTCCATACTTCTATAGGAATCTCATCTGGACCAACAGTTTTTCTTAATTTCATCCTCTTCAAAACCTCTTTTACGTCAGACTCTTTAATTCTGTGCATAAAATTACGATTCATATCCTCACATTAAATAGTAAGATCTCCTAAATCTTGAGTAAAACTATCATTATATAATCTATCAAAATAATTTTTCCATCTTTCTTTAATCTCTTCGTCTCGAACTAGAACCGTTTGATCCTCATGTATAATACACTTTACAGTATATAAGTCTTTAGACTTTCTCTCTCTTATTCGAGCAATTCTATATATATCCTTTTCTGCCTCTTTATTATCCAACTTCTCGTACACTTATTTATATAATTTAGTTTTTTCATCCCGAATAACTTTCTTAACCTCCTTCTTTACTAGTTCATACTTCTGAAAACTTATTCCATTATTATTATTATTCTTCTTCAAATCTCTATAAAAGTCTCGCTTGATTTTAATAGCATTTTTACCTCATTATTCCATCATAATGTATTCTTACATGGTGGGGCACCGCCCCTCGACTCACCGAATTTATTTTTAGCTATCCTTTTAATGCATCTAGCCATTTTGTTCCATGTTATATTAGAATCATCATGGTCTCTCCAATATGCTTCTTGAACTACTCTATCTATAAAAACTTTTTGATTACCTTCTAATCGCCACCACTTAATATTAGGATCTAACTTATACTCAATCTTTCTAAGTTTCTGTCTAATCTGAATATTTAAAACTAAGAGTTTATATTGGGTAACTACACTCTCACTTGGCACTGCCTTATAATCGATACAACTAGTTTTATCTACCATTTTAATTAAAAAGAAATCTATTTGGTTTGCATTCGATCCACTTTTAAAAGTAACTAAGTGAGAAACTCTTTTTTTAAACTAAGTATTCGCTAAAATTAAATTATAAGACAAAGCAAAATGTAGAATTGAGCTACCTGCTTTATTTCTTTCTCCAAAATCAAATCCTCCATGTACACTATCAAACCCATTACGATTAGTTCCTACATACCCATTGAGATCACCACTAATAACTAATTTTTCTCTAGTGGGTATTTCTTGTACTATCTCATCTAGATCCTCCCAAAATTGATATTTACTGGATTCATCAAGTTCTACTTGTGGTGCATAGGCGCTAATGGCATTAAAAATCTCTCCATCTAAAATAAGTTTAACCAATAAAATTCTATCACCCTTCTTCTTAACCTCCACTACAACCCCAAATAATTACTTATCTATGATCACACCTACCCCATTACGATTTCTATTTCTACCCATATACGAAAGTTTATAACCCCAAGGTTTTATGACTTTAGTTTTCTCACCTACCCACTTAGTCTCCTGCACGCACAAAATATTAACTCTCATTCTAATCATAATATCAACTAACTCTGCTAATCTACCTGTAAGAGAACCTATATTTCATGATGCCAACCGAAATTTACGTTTATGAGCTAACTTTTTTACCCCCACCCGCTCGTTAAGATGTGGAAACCCTCTTATATTTGACACCACATTCGGGCGCCGATGTGGCGCGTCGCTTCTAGGCGACGACCTAGCAACCCTCACATATTTTTCACTACATCCGGGCTCCGATATAGCGTGTCGCTCAGTAGGAAATGCCCCAACGAAATTCATATTTTGGCTCATGTCATAATATGTGACAATATTTTACGTTGACTGTCACTGACCTACCACAACCCTCCTCCTTTATCTTGGCTTGGGACAGGCAGTGCATAGCACTGGCGGAGTTTTTCATCTATCGTGATTGAGTTCTAAAATTTCCAAACTTACCTCCGAGCCCTGCTTCGTTGTCCGCCCACCTCCGTTGCCACTCTCAACTCCGCTATCACTCACCACCTCCAGTACCACCCTCTACCTACAATCCCAGCCCGCCACTCCGTGGCTAACCCCAACTGTAATTAAATTTGGTTATGTGTTAATATCCGACAAGCGACCGACCGTCGAGCTTAAAAAAAAATTAGTAACAATAATTGCAAACAAAAATGTATAAAAACTAAGAATAATTTTAATCTGTACTTGAGATTCATCCTTCGACATCAATTGCACGTTGGATTTTTCTATTTGTTTCAAAAAACTTAAAACTCTAAACCCTAATTTCACTTGTTACAGTGAATTCGAAAAATTTAAAATTCTTCATAACTTTTTAAAAACGTAAAAATTTTAGAGATTCAGAAAATCGATAAATTTGTGGGAGATATATGTTTATTTTAAAGATATAAAAGAACAAATTTCTATTTGTGGGTGTTAGAGAAAGAACAGAAAAGAAAAAGATGACAGTATTTTAAATTTTTAAGAAGTTTTAGAGATTTGGAATTTAAAAGGGTAACTTAGTCAAATAAAATATGGCAAAACTTGTATTTTTTTTGCACATTTCCAATCTGTGCGTTAAGAGTAAATTGTCGTGCATAAATAGAATTTTCCATAACTACAAGCTTAAAAGGGCTGATCTTGATTCCTGTCTTTAATAAAAAAGAACAATGGCTTAATGATTCTAATATATAAAGACCAGCAAACTTAGGTGAAAGAAAGAGGAAGATAGCATTAGGAACAAGGAAAGATAACCAGCAGAGAGAGAGAGAGAGAGAGGGAGTACGAATACTATTCTGATACCTCCCTCTCTCTTTCTTTGTTGCTCAAGCATCAAGCTCTTTACACTCTATAATCGTCTCTATTTCACTACTACATGACAAGCTTATCAACCTCGGATGAAAGTGGACGGGTTCAAAGGCCAATTCTTGATCTGCCTCATTCAAAACTATTGAATTAGAAAAATAAAATTTTAATTTTTAATTCAAAATTTTAAATAGAGCATGACAAAAATTGATTCTTGCATCCGTCCATTTTCATCCCTGCCACCATATTTCTATGTACCGAAACACTTCAAACAAAATAGTTTAATATACGTCCACCCTTACCTTCACTCCTATAAATATTTTTTGAGCAAAAACTGTAAATAATTCCAGTGTTTAATTTTTGGAAATTATTACAGAATTCGGCCGGCCATACCAATTATTGACATAGTATGACAAAATTGTTCATGCCATATTATACATTTAGTAAGCTGTGCTAAAAATAACTTAAATTATTGAGCCAATATCATTGAAAGATACCCAAAAACTAGTTTTATTTATTATCATATAGGTTGATGTATGTGCCACAGCAATCAACAATGTGTACATGCCAAATAAGTTAATCTAATTAAAAAAAATATTAAAATAAATAATTAGGATTAAAATTTTGATAATTATTTGCACTCCATCTCCTCCACTGATAATTTATAATATCCACTTAATATTTAAATCTAATCAAATATAGATTGTATTTAGATATGAGTAACATCAGTATTCTTATCTGGATACTTAATAATTTCATTATAACGCAAAATGGATGCAATTACGATCAGAGTAATCCAGATTCAAATTCTATCAGATGAGTAATTAATTATGGATACTAACCACTAGGTTTTATTTTTTTCCAAACAAAAAAAAAACTACTATATTGTTAATGCGTAATTAATTTCATAAAAAAAATACTAAGTTTTAGTCCAAAATGAATACTTAATCAGCAGTGGCATGTTAAATACAAAATGATTTTTCTCAATGCTTACTTTAACTTTAGAGTTTTGGTATGGTGATAGAAACTATATTGTTAATGATAAGAATCATGACAAGTATAATTTTTTTTCCGCAGTATTTTTGCCCTGGTGGGTCTCTCTCTCATTTCAAAAAAGTCTCGAACCTTGGATTATTAATTGGTGGAATACTAGGCAATCCGAAACTCTTTTGAATGATATTCAAGAGAAAAATGTTCTAGAAAAATTCCTAAAATTAGAAGAACTACTCTTACTGGATGAAATGATAAAAGAATACCCAGAAACAGATATACAAAACCTAAAAAAGCTTCGTATAGGAATACACAAGGAAACGATACACAGAATGAATATCATATCCATATCATTTTGCATTTTTTGACAAATATAATATGTTTCGCTATTTTAAGCGGTTATTTTATTCTGGGTAATGAAGAACTTGTCATTCTTAATTCTTGGATTTAGGAATTCTTCTATAACTTAAATGACACAATAAAAGCTTTTTCGATTCTTTTAGTTACTGATTCGGTCCGTTTGTATTTGCTATTTACGTTTTAAAATGTTTTAACTTTCAGAAAAAGCTTAATTCTACGGATGCAGTAGCACACCACCAAGAAAATTCTGTCCTGTCTTTCTTATACTAATTTATTTCTTCTTCGATTAATTTAATTTAATTCAAAATTAAATCAGTAGATAATTCTTCAAATGTAAATATATTTTTAAAAAGTTGATAGATAATAAAAAGTGAAGCATGAACTTCTTGAGTGCACATGGCTGTTATATATATATATATATATATATATATATATATATATATATATATATATGAGTTTTTACATATAGATCCCTTAAATTTTTAAAAATTATACTTTAGTCCCTTAAATTTTCATATTTGGATTTTAGTTCTCAAATTTTTTAAATTACTTCACTTTAGTTCTCCTGGGACCTGGGTAATTTTTAGCCCGAATTTGTTATTATACCCTGGAAGGGAGGAAAATAACAGTTATTTCTCTCCCTTCCCTCTTCCTTCTCTCTTCTTCTTCTTATTATTGGGTTTCCCTTTCCGTTCTTCTCCTCTTCTCTCTTCTCTCTTAGTTAATCTATCTCTTCCTTCTTTCTTCTTTTTTTCCTAACCCTACATCCAAAAGAGAGGGGAATCCAATAAGAATAGGAAGAGAGGAGGAAGAGAAAATGAAGGGAAATAACTGATATTTCCTCTTCTTTCAGGGGTATAACGGAAAATTCTGGCCAAAAATTATCTAGCGGGAGTAAAGTGAAATAACTTAAAGGATTTGATGGACTAAAATCAAAATATAAAGATTTCAGAGACTAAAGTCTAATTTTTAAAGATATAAGGGACCGATATATAAAAACTATATATATATATATATATATATATATATATATATATATATATATATATATATATATATATATATATATATATATATTATGAACTTTTATATTTAATCTTTGGTTGATATTCTATAGCTCATTTCTTCCTATTGAATAAAAAGGGAACCTGAGTTCCAATCAGTATAATGTACACATAGGTTCAAAATTCTTTGCATGCAACATGCGCACCAGAAAAATTTCTTAGCATGTAATTATAAGCACGTGAAAAAAATTTCTGAAGCTCAATGTGCCTGACTAGTACTTGTAGTGTGCAACGAGCTCTAGCAGAAATTCTCAGCGGGTAATGTATGCAAACAAAAATTCTCAGCATGTAATGCACGCAATCAAGTTTTTAGCATACGATGTGCCCAGCCAAAATTCACAATGCACATTATGCAAAGAAAAAAAAAAAAAAAAAAATTCTCAGCATTCAAAAAAAAAAAAAAAAAAAAAAAAAAAAAAAAAAAAAAAAAAAATGACAAGCATCATCAAGGGTATCTCAGACTAGGCTTCATGCCATGTCAAGGGTATTCCATAATGCTTCATGCATTGTCAGGGCATTTCTTACCAAATTTCTGGACATCACATACCAAACTTTGTACTATTATCTTTACACTGAATCTCTCCTCCAATTTAGCAGCGCTCCATCTTGCAATGGCTCTCGCTGCCTTCTCCTCGCGGCTTCGTCACTCTCTCTCTCTCTCCCCTCTGCCCCTTCAACTCTCAACACTTGCTCGGACATCTCCCTCTTAGCAATCAGCCCCTCATTTCTCGCTCGACAGATTTTGATCACAGAATCTAAAGTTTGATCTTCAACGAGTCTAGTTTTGATTTCGAATGAGTTTAGAGCTCGATCCCTTATTTAATTGAAGTTCTTCTGTCTCTGATCTTTTTCCTGGAAAGTTTCAACCTCTTCTAGGTAAAATCCCCAATGACACTCTATTTTGTATATTGATTGCTTGAAAATTATTGTATATGGGTTGTTTGTATTTGCGTTATGAAAATCAATGACATTATTTTTTGTATTTTAAACTTTTATAATTAATTTATTTAATATGTAATTTTGTCCCCTCTCATTGAAATTCATGGATCCGCTCTTGAACAAAGCTCACATCCCCTATGGAGCATGAAGTGTGGATAAATTGCGATAAAAACAACTTACTCCTACGCCCCATTATTTCTTAAATTTCCCGACGTCTCACAAAATTGGAGAATTATGTTATCGTAAGAAACTTCTGGGCTTGACAAGGTATAAACCTAGCTAAGTACTGCAAGAAACTCAAGTTGCTTCTAGTTCTGGCCATTCTTTCCTGCAAACTGCATACTTATAAATTAGAAAAAGTAAGTTAATCAAGATTCTCTTGAGTCGCACATGTTTTCAGACATGTAGTTTTTATTATTTTCGAAAGTTTTCAGTCGAAAAAGAATACACTTGGATTCCATAATTACGATAAACCTATGGCACTGCATTGAGAGAATACTTTCTTGAAAGTTCCAAACCTATAATTTATAATCAGAATGGTAGATCATGGGTTGGTGAAGTAGCAGAACATGCACCAACCAACCACCGAGCAATAGTTTTGGAATTTGGAATCTCATTAGGTAAGGTAGGCCCCACTAATTAGTAATAATTAATCTCCACAACCATCGTAATTAACTGATCTACATACCATACGCACCCCCAAGAAACTAGGAGAGTCTCTCCATGGTACTCCCACTCCTATTAATTATTAATGACCAATTAATAATTTGAAGATTAATTAGGATAAAATGAAGATTTGAGTAATAAACTGCAAACAATTACTCAGCAGCACATGCCCCAACTGGTGGCAAGTAGCTTGGCGAGTCGTGGCAACTACATGGCTTCGTCAGGTGATCTTTGGGACGGATTCGAAAGCCATTAATTAACAAACCATTAACTAATTAATTTGCTGAATCCGTTGTTAGACAACTGCATGCAATGATTAATTTAAGTATTAATTAACAAACCATTAACTAATTAATTAAGGTAAACCAAGCACCTCTTGAACAATTCTTAGCATGCCAATCAAGATTTGCTTGTGTAGGTCACAGTAAAGAGGTTGCATGTTCGGGGATTGGTTACAAGATTTCTGTCGGCCCACCTCTCTTATCACCCCGCTTGCTAAAGTGCCTTGTTTTATTTGCAGTGACATGTAGCTTTCACTTATGAGATAGTTTTCAATAGAAAAATGATACGATTGAATTTCATAATTGTGATAAAACTATAACACTGCAGTTTGTAATTAAGAATGCTTCTTCGAAAGTTACAAATATATAATTTATAATCAGAATATTGCAGATCACAGATAGGTGATGTATATAGGGAGGATAATAGACTCGTCTACGGGTCAAATTTTGACCCTCTCTATATAAAACTTTGAATTAGAAAAATAAAATTTTCTTTTTTAATTCAAAATTTTGTATAAGACGGGCTAAAATTTAGCCTATGAATGTGTCCATTACCATCCTTAGATGTACAAGAGCATACACCAACCGATCATCAAATAATAGTCTGATTCCAAGGCTAAATACGTTAACCGTCACCTCTGTTTAGTCAGCTTGTTCCTATCACGACCAGATCATCTGAATAGGTTGAGCTCCAAGACATGTTTAATGTCACCTCTGTCTCTTCCTTATTCGTCATACTAGATGTCACTGAACGGTTAGGGTTTTAATGAGCACGTTAATATGATACATCTGCTTGACCTTAAATAAGTACGTTAAAATCATACCTCTGCTTATCATCTAACGAGTATGTTAACATCGTACCTCTACTTGTTATCTAATGAGCACGTTAAAATCATACCTCTGTTTGTTACTGAATAAGCATATTAACGTCATATCTCCTCCCATATTCCATGAAATGTATTAACAATTATTTCTGTCTACCAAATCCTTTATGCATCTGATAGCCAAAATTAAAGAATCCAAAGTGTTTCGAAATTCAGTACGGCTAAATACAGAACTTCGAAAACTTTGGAGGGGATTATGTAGACACCCTAAAAAAAATATGGGGGGGAGGAATTCCCCCGCTGTGGGCCCGCGGGAATTCCTCCCGCGGGTGCCCACCGGCGGGAAGAATCCCGCGAGACACCCGCGGAGGAATCCCGCGGGTGCCCACCCACGGGAAGAATCCCGCGGGACACCCGTGGGAGAAATCCTGCGGGTAGGAACCTGCGGGAGGCTCCCGCGGGTTGCCACCCGCGGGAGCGATCCCGCGGGTGCCACCCGCGGGAGCGATCCCGCGGTTGCCACCCGCGGGTGCCACCTGCGGGAGCGATCCCGCGGGTTGCCACCCGCGGGAGCGCTTTCGCAGGTGCCAACCCGCGGGTTGTTTTCCGCCTCTAAGCGGATCACTAATTCAAATAACAAACTGAACTAATTTTCTTATCTTGACTAATTCATAAACAAACAGAACTAATCTTCTTATCTAACAAATTGAACTAATCTTCTTATCTTGACTAATTCAAAACCAAACTAAACTAATCTTCTTATCTAAAAACGCTGAGACAATGCAACAAGATTATCCAACAGACATGAGCACCGTAGTGTTGGGACCAAGACCCAACCTCCCTGTCGATCATATTGCTTGTATAGGTGGCGCTCAAGAGATTGCATGCTCGGGAATTGGTTACAAAATTTCCATCGGACCACCTCTCTTATCACCCCGCCTGCTAAGGTGCCTGCTTTATTTAGTGAAGAGCTCTAATAAGGTGTCTTGTTCTATCTTGTAATGAAATGAAATTTATTTTATTTTGGTGTTGATGTTAGTTTTGTTATTATTTGTTCCCCAGTCAATAGAAATGGACATTGCACGAGCAGTGTGGATAATCTATTTCTATGGGTGATTAACGATTGATTATTATGATTTGTTTACGGAGAGGGTGGCAGACAAAGAGGGGAAAGCAATCACTATAGAGGTTTTCCTTTTAGCGGTTTGTAATAGAGCAATTGATGAATAAAGGGAAACGGAAGCAATGGAAACAATTTAGGGTTCTGTTGTGGGGATTTTGGAATTTTGTGCATGAATTAGAGTTTGATGCAAAAAGAATATGATGTGAGCCTAACACTCAGGCACACTCTCATTCACTTGAGGGAAATTATTAGTAATTAACAATGACATCAATCACTAGAATTTTATGAATATTATTTCACCTATTATCAAAATAAGTGTGCAAATCAATATTTATAGAAAACAAATACGTTCACGATACGTGCCAGTGAGCTAACCCTAAAAATCTAGGTAATGTGATCCAAATCTCGGCTTTTAAATAAAATAAAAAATTAAGTTAAACTAATTCTAAACAAACTCGGTCCACCCCAATTCTCCCTGTTTGGAAACATTCACCATCGATAAATGGCGCCAATGATACGAATTGAAAACATTCGGGTGAAGGTGTTTCAATTATGTATTAGAAAGCCGAGTTAGTTAAGATTCACTTGAGTCGTACATGTTTTCAGACACGTAGCTTTCACTTCCGAGATAGTTTTCAACAGAAAAGGATATACTTGGATTCCATAATTGTGATAAAACAATGACACTGCAGTTTGTAATTAAGAATACTTGCTAGAAAGTTGCAAATCTATAATTTATAATCAGAATATCGCAGATCATGAATCGGTGATGTAACATGCACCAACCGATCAACAAATAATAATTTTTAGAGATTAGCAAAAAAAAAAAAATAGTAGTTTTAGAATTTGGAATACCATTAGGTATGGTTGGGGCACTAATTAGTAATAATCAATCTCTTAATCCATCACAATTAATTGAGATCTACATTATATTATACGCACCTCCATGAAACTAGGAGAGTCTCTCCATGGTACTACAATTAATGACAATTTTAAAATAATAAAAAAAACTAATGACCAATTAACAAATTGATGGTGAAGGATAGAATGAAGAATGAAGAAATAAATTGCAAATTATTACTCAGCAGCACATGCAACAACTGCCAAAATAGCTTGGCTTCATGTGATTGTAGGATGGATCCGAAAGCGATGGGTTTAATTGGCTGAATCCGTTGTTATATAGTCAACTCCAAAGCCATCATTAAATTAAGTAATTAATTAACAAACCATTAATTAATTAATTAATTAAGGTAAACCAACCAAGCACGCACCTCTTGAAGAAGATCCACGAGCGACTGCCTATAAATAGAGGTGCATGGCTTCACCATCACTCGCAACAAGAAGCTACCTTAGAGAAAGTGTGCGTGTGTGTGTGTGTGTGAGAGAGAGAGAGAGAGAGAGGGCAAAGAAATGGCAATGAGGTCCATTTTGGTTGGGTTCCTCCTGCTTCTTCTTCTTGTGATATCGGCTAAAGCTAACTATACCACATGCTATAATTCCTGTGATTCTAGTTGCTCAGCTCTTCCCACCATATGCCACACGAAATGTGATTTGCAATGTTTAACTTGTTGCAATGATGGTCTTGCTTGTTGCCAGCCGAACTGATCTTTAAGATGATGAAGCACCAAGGATTTGAAGCTTCCTTCGCAGCTGTACCCACCACTTAATCTTTGATTCTCAAGCTCTACCTACTATATAGAGGAGCTCCTATTATTATTTCAGTATCGTGTCCTATCGTGTGATCAATAATGTCGGACTCATGTTAGTTCATCGGTCCGTTTGTGTTTGCTATTTAAATTTGTTTTCTATGTGTCCATGCGTGCGTCTATGGGCGACTCAGTTGTACTGTGATTTCATGTATCTTTGTTTTGTCAAATAAATGGAAGGTGAGTATTTTCATTCCTAATTAGTTACTACTTACGTATTTAAAATGATTTCTTTGTATTGGTTTTAGAGTGTTCTAACAGTAAGAAAACAGTTAACTATATATACCATTCTGTCTGATGTCGCGTCATTGGGGAGAAAACGTCACTCCCCCTTGAGAGCATGATGATTTTAAACACAAAACTGAGAACTATTTTAATCCAAAATCTTAAGTTGATAAATAATGATTTTATAAACTCATGAACTACTCATGTTCGATTCGATGAGAGATTATACTTGCACATGAATTTCTAACATGAATAAATTAAAAAAGTAACCAAGTTATGTGTGTCAAGTAGAGGTTCAGTCTCAACCCAAGTGTGTCAGTAAGCTTAATAAACTATTTATTTCTATAAACAGGGTTGATAGATGAATTTAATTTAACAAATATATTAAATAACAAAAGTTGCTAACAATAATAACTAACTACTCTATACTTGAAATGCTTGTTTCTTACTAATTCAACAGTAGCTTAAGTCACTAAACTTCAAAATGTGACAAGAAACTTATCGTTACAAATCATCAGGGAGGTGTTTAGCTGTAAGGAGGAGCAGCTCCCCATCACATACTTGGATATACCGGTAAATTCTGAAAAACCCTCGAAAAGAGATTGGCTTCCCCTGGTAGATTGCTTTGAAAGGAAACTGGAAGCTTGTAAAGGAAAAAATCTGTCATTAGGAGGAAAGGTGGTGATGCTCAATACGGTACTCTTCGCTCTACCGCTATATCTAATGTCCTTCTTTATAATGCCGAAATGGGTCAGGAACAAAATTGACAGGATTAGGAAAAGGTTCCTTTGGAATGGAGTAGAGAAATCATCCAAAAAATACCATCTGGTTCCGTGAGGACAGGTGTTTAGACCGAAAGAGGTGGGGGGTTTGGGGGTGATAGATCTCAGAATCTTTAATCTATCATTAATGACTAAATGGTGGTGGCATTTAATCACCCGTAACCAGGGCTCATTCCAAAAATTAATAATTAATAAATATGGCCCTAAGCGAGGTACAATACATGGGTAAATAAGACAAGGACATAATATCTCAAGTTTCTGGAGGGGGATGCTAATGGTAAGACAGCTAACATGCCATAGTCTGACATATAAACTTGGAAGGGGGAATAAGATAGCCTTCTATCATGACAGGTAGTGTTCACAAATACCCCTGAAGATTTTATTTCCAGATGTGTTGCAGAAAGATAATAATAAAGATTATAGGGTGTGTGACTATTGGGGACGCTCGAGATGGAGGTGGAACTCAACGGCATTGGCTGGACAAGATCTTGTCAAAGTTAGAAGATTAAAAGCGTTCCTGAGCGACTTGGCACCCTTACCCTTAGTAGAGGATACACCTATGTGGAGATGGGAGAAAGAGGGCAATTTCACAGTGAAATCCACATATCAACATCTCATAGATGGGGGAGTGACCCCGCTAAACACTAAGTGGATTTGGATGGTAAAGTCACCTCAGAAGATAAGATTATTCATGTGGCTGGAGTGTAAGGAGGCTCGACTTGGCCGAAACTGCAGAGAAGAGATTGGGATGGTCCCAATATTTGCATTTTGTGCAAACAGGAGGGGGAATCAACTGAACACACCATGTGCAATTGCTCCTTTTCCAAAAATACATGGAATTCATGTACTTCGGCTTTAGGGCTAAATATCAATATTAAACTAGATTTTAAGATTTGGAGAAGAATTACCAGGGGGAATAATGATAGCCATAGAGTTAGAACAGTTATTGCTGCTTTTTGCTGGAATATATGGAAAGAGAGAAATAATAGATTATTTAGTGATAAATATCATTCTATCCAGCACTGTATAAGACTTATTATTCATGATTTAATTATATGGACAGGAATCCCTTCGGATGAGGATAGGCTTCATCTATCTGGTGGATATTCGGGAAAACATATGGATACTAGCCCACTAGAGCAGGAGTAGAGGAACACTCCGGAAGAAGAGAGCAAAAGCAAAATTGGTGGTGATTTGTATGACTGATTTCATGTATTTTCCTTTTGTTCTCTTTTTTTCCTTTTTTAGAATCATTATAATGTAACTCTATGTAAAGACCTTCTTCTAGAGGTCCATAATACTTATTATTCTATTATCTTCTTTTTAATGGAACGCGGAGGGCTATATATTCTGCCGTTTACCGTCAAAAAAAAACTTCAAACTGTACACTTTGTTAGAAAAAATTGGAAGGATCCACTTCCCCTCTCTCTCTCTCTCTCTCTAGCTCCAATCACATGGCTTACCTTTCTTTACGAGCACAACTCGACCGGTACTTGCAACCGGTCATCACCATGCATGCTCCAGTACTTGGCAGATCGAGCCCAAAGCTCGTGACTTGATGATCTGCTCCTCTCAATCTCCGACATTATAAACACAGACCCATAAATTGAATTCTAATCCCTTGAATCCTACACTACAAGCACACAACTGATCGGCTTCTAAGCTAAAAAACTCTTCTTCGATCTCCTTCGCCTTCTCCATTCTCCCTCTGTTCTCCTAATTCCCAACATTCATTTAGCTTGCTACCATATATGTTAGATGGAGAAACGATGACGATCCTGCCAGACTCGGAGGGTATCCATTCCAACTTTAAATAGTTATTTAGTCAGATTGGGTGACGTAGGAAGAAAAACACAACATGGTTTGTGAAAAATAGACAACCATCCTTGAAATTCTCAGGATTTTAGTTTCTTTGATGCAACGAAATATATACCTTGCTAATTGTTTCTGCAGTAAGAAAATTTGTCAATCAACTACAATAAAAAGAGCCAAAGAGCCATATTTATGTAGACATGTAAAATAAATAAATAAATAAAACGGGAACGCCTGCGGGTCCCACTCGTAGCAGGGTTGTCCAATCTTATGCTTCAGTTACATGGAATTGAGCCAGATTTTTAGGGATTAAATTCGCAGACTTGACCGGAATTTGAAGGAAAGATCTAATTCGGATTTGAAGCGAATCCCATCTTAAAAAGGAGGACGGAGTTCAGAAAAGAGGGGATTCTTTTGGGAGCGGCAGAACTCAAAATAGTAGAGAGCGTCTTTCAGAAATCCAGAGTGGGAGAATTACCTAAATCATCTTCTCTTTCTAATCCAGATCGGATCATCAACGGAGTACAGAAGCAAAACTCCACCGCTACCAGAACCCACAAATTAAAAGGGGAATTGAAATCAGTCTTTTCCTATTCTTGTAATCTCAGATTTTATTCTCATGTAATATTTTTTTTATTGCTGTATTCAAAATCAAATTAGCAATGTAAGGAAATCTACAATTTTTTGGGCGTACAATTTACTCTTTCGATCTAATATTACTTTCATGCTCGATTTCTAAATTATAAACATGATAACCGTTACTTTTCTCTATTCTTTTTCTTTTTTAAACAAAGATAATAATCTGATCCTAAACTTCTTAATAATCCAACTTCAGCACTTTAATATTAAGCCAGGTCACTGTATCGTGCAGCGACAATGAGTACATACATCTCATGTGCAGAGGATTCGGTTGAGTATCCAGAATGAGAAATGTTGCTAATGCTTTAACAAAAACCCATATATCTAATCAAAGGAGCTTATAGCTTATATCAATAATATAACTATCTAGAATTTCTATCTTTGCTTCTAGCTAGGATGGTGAATAGAGAACCCAACTAAATAAGGGCATGGTCCCCTCACAAATGACCAAATTATCACTATGTCTTCAAGAAAATAGGTCAAAGTTGAAGATCAAACTCGCAATCTTTGATATAACTGTTTGCCCGAAAATTGCATCTTTGATTCCATTGCAAAAATTATTTGAATTACAACGAATTAAGATTACAAAATAATCCGAAAAATTACAAGAACGGGAATATTAATTTATTCCCTTTTTTTATGTGTGAGTTCGGGTGGCGATGGAGTCTCGTTGATGCCTCCGTTGACCGTCCGACTAGGAGAAGATGGCTCTGCTCTTTTTTTTTGATCTCACGAGCTCGCCCGTAATCGTCCCAAAATCTCCCAATCCAAAAGTCCTCTCTCCGGTTAAATTCCTGTGTTTTGTAGACCGAAGAAGCTCCAAATCCGGCTCGATTATTCCTGAAAAACCGGATCACGGAATATTAGCGAAATAAAATAGGAAATAAATAATCGGAAAAGAACGGAAAACAACCCGCGGGTTGGCACCTGCGGGATCGCTCCCGCGGGTTGCAACCCGCGGGTGTGCCCACTTAGCAGTTTTTTCCTTTTTTTTTTTTTTTTTTTTTGGGTATTTACATAACCCCCTCCAAAGTTTTCGAAGTTCTGTATTGAACCGTACTGAATTTCGAAATACTTTGGATTCTTTAATTTTGGTTATAGACCTTTTAAAAGATTTGGTCGATAGAGATAACCGTTAACATATTCATTTATTCAATAACAAGCAGAGGTATGATTTTAACGTACTCATTGGAGGACAAGCAGAGCTATGATGTTAACATGCTTATTTTAGGTCAAGCAGAGGTATAATATTAACGTGCTTATTTTAATCCTAACCGTTCAGTGACATCTAGTATGACGAATCAGGAAAAGACAGAGGTGACATTAAACGTGTCTTGGAGCTTAACCTATTCAGAGGATCTGGTCGTGATAGGGACAAGCTGACTAAACAGAGGTGACGGTTAACGTATTTAGCTTTGGAATCGGACTATCAGAGGTAACTGTTAACTTGATAGGGAGATGATTTTCGTCAGAGGTGATTTTCAACTTAACGATATCAAAAGCACGTTCATCAGAGGTTGTAATGTTGGACTTGATGAAGTGTGAATTTTCTTCTGTCAGAGGTGATTTTTTTAACGTGACAAGGGATTTAATCGGATCTTATCTCATTTAATTTTGAATTATGATGTCAGAGGTATGATTTTAACTTGACAAATATTTTGGAGTGTCGCTTGCTCTGTTGGAGCAAAATGACAAGAAAAGTTTTGCTGTCAGAGGAGAAATCTTAACGTGACAGGAGATTTATCTGATTAGGATTTTTAGCAAACCCCCAGCTATCAACGGGTTTGATTTGCCTTTACCAACCACCGTTTGAGTTGGGCTAGCCATGCTATTCCCCTCAGCATGGTGAGTTGTCAAGGATTTCGTTTGGACTTAAATGCCAAACTTTTCCTCTTCCCTTTGCCTTAGCAGCTTAGGGCAGTGATGTATTCTTATATTCGGATAAGAATACTGTTGTGACAGATTTGTCATGGGATTTTTAGCAAACCCCCAGTTATCAACGGGTTTGATTTTGCCTTTACCAACTACCGTTTGAGTTGGGCTAGCCATGTTATTATCCTCAGTATAGTGAATTATCGAGAATTTCATTTGGGCTTAAATGCCAAACTTTTCCTCTTCCCTTTGCCTTAGCGGCGTTGGGTGATTCATGCTTTTTACCCCCAGCATGGTGGGGTTGGCGAGAATTTTATTCTCTTCCCGTACCCTTGTCGGCGTTGGGTAATTCATACTTATTACCCCCAGTATGGTGGGGTTGGCGAGAAATTTATTCTCTTCCCGTAGTCTTAGCGGCGTTGGGTAATTTATACTTTTTACCCCCAGTATGGTGGGGTTGGCGAGAAATTTATTCTCTTCCCGTAACCTTGTCGGCGTTGGGCAGTTCATACTTATTACCCCCAGTATGATGGGGTTGGCGAGAAATTTATTCTCTTCCCGTAGCCCTGTCGACGTTGGGTAATTTATACTTTTTACCCCCAGTATGGTGGGGTTGGCGAGAAATTTATTCTCTTCCCGTAGCCTTGTTGGCGTTGGGTAATTCATTTTTTTTTTGATGTTTTTTCTTTTTTCTTTTCTTTTTTTTTTCTTTTCTTTATATATATATATATATATATATATATATATATATATATATATATATATATATATATATATATATATATATATATGGGGGTTTAAATTAACTGCCTTGAGCCCATTTTTTGGGAATTGTTGTGAACCCAAGTGGTACCTTTAGACCTCACACATTAAATGTGTCGGAGTTAGCTCTAACTCCTTTTTTGTTCAGCTTTGAGCTAAACTGCTCCAGCGTCAATCAACGCTTGAATTTTATCTTTTAAGATAAAATAATTTTTTGTGGGGTGACCTACAATCCAATGGTACAGGCAGTAATTCGGATCGTTAGTCTTCTCTACTTCTTCAGGCCTCTTGCTCTCCGGCAACTTGAGCATCTTGCGCTTGCTGAGCAGATTGAACATAGTAGCAGTATGTTCATCCTTGAACGAATACTGCTTTTGAAGTCTGGGCGACTTTGCTGTGTTGCTTGTAGTTGGCCATCTTTTCTGCTTCGGTGTACTTTCTACCGCCATTGCCATTATGTCTTTCCCTTTTGAATGGGAAAAATGGAATGGAGATTCGTTTGTACCGTCTCCGGTTGCAGACTGTTTTTCTTCGAGGCGTCGAAGTATCTCTTCAGCCTGTTCACCTTGCCTAAGCAGATCTTTCCATGATTTGGATTCGACCGAGCCCATCTTGTCTAGGATATCGGTCAACAAGTTGTGTCTGCAAGTTTCCACAAGCGTGTCCTGCGTCATGCCATGTGGGCATCGAACAGAAAGCTCTCGGAATCGCTCAACATAAGTTTTGACCGTTTCGCCTTCTTCTTGCTTCGCCGCTAGCAAGGATAATATGGATACTTCTGTATCATCTTCAAAGAATCGGGCTAGGAACTCACGTTCTACATCAGCCCAAGACTTAATTGTTCCCTGGGGTAGCTGCATGAACCAAGTAAATGCGGGCCTCCGTAAAGTGCTCGCAAATATCTTAGTCATAGTCGGATCATCCCCCATGAGATGTCCTGTCTGTGATAGGAAGTAGAAGATGTGCTGTTGCGGCGAACCTCTACCGTCGAACGACTGAAGATTCAACGGTTTATATTTTGCAGGGTAAGGCACGGTCTCCCATTCTATGGGATAAGGACGGACTACCCCCACCTCTTGCAATTTCTTTCGATGAAGAAGAGCTTGTAGTTGATTCTCCATCTTCTCTATTTTCTCTGCGTGAGGGTTTACTTCTATTGAATGAGGAGGAATCTCTTCATTCTCATCCTCGCTGTCCTCATTTATTTGGGCAGGTCGTTTTCCTTTCTGCCGACCGGAAATGGACGACGAGGATTGGTTCTTCCTAGTTTGAGCTAACAACTCAATTAAAAGTTGTTTCATTTCTTCTATGGTCTCTTCTTGCTGTTCGAGACATTTTTCTTGTCTTTCAAGCCTCCCAGAGACTTCTTCTAGGAGCACGCCCTCTGGCTCAATAGAAACTCCTTTTAACCCTGGAGTGACGTCCTTATCTGAAATGTTATTTTCGACCACCTTTTTGCCTTTATTAACCATATGTGATGAGGCGGCAGGTAGATCGGTTTCAGAGCACACCCTCTTTACCGTCCGTATTCTTTTGGATTTGGTGATCCTCTCAAAAGCGGACCGTCTCGGATGGCACTCGCAGTTTGATAGAACAGTTGAGATTAACTGTTCGCATTGGCATTGAGGAATATTCTGTGCAGAGTTTTTCTTCCAATTGAGGTACTCTCTCAAGTCTTGAGATACTTCTTTATCTCTATTTGCAACCTGACGCCTCTTGCGTCGCAAATTTGGTTCATAATACTGGAGAGTTTGCAATATTTCAGGGCTGAGAGCTTTTTCCATATCAACACGGTCTCTTTTATGGAGTCTTCTAGAGTGTGTGCTGACTTGCGCAATTGCACGGGCCCCGCACGCATCTGACTTATCCTTCGGATTATGTTCATCCGAAGAGGAACTTGAAGACATATCCTCAGGTGAGTGCATGAGCACATCCTTATATTTGTTTGAAGAGGAACAGGATGGTATACCTGAGAGAGTAACCAAAAAGTTAGGTGTGCGCTGTGTGATCACTGCGCGTGTGCCCGAATAGACATCAGAACCAACCCCTGATTTTAACTGCGGAGTGCAACCCGAGGGAAACCCGGGTTGTGCAACCCGCGGTTGCACCCACGGGGTGCAACCCACGGTTGCAACCGCGGGATTGCACCCGCGGGGTGCAACCCGCGGTTGGAACTGCGGGTGGAAACCCGCGGTTGCAACCGCGGGGTTGCCCCCACGGGGTGCAACCCGCGGTTGGAACCGCGGGTTTCCACCCGCGGTTGCAACCGCGGGGTTGCCCCCGTGCGGTGCAACCCGCACTTCTGCCTGCGGATTTTTATTTTTGGAATTTTTCTTCTCTGATGTTTCCTGATCTCGATTTTCTGACCGCAATTTTCCAGAGGCACTGTTGAGGCGGGCCCGCTGGGCCTTACGCCTCAGGTTTCTCTTCTGAGAGCGGGTCAGGGACTGGTTTGACTTTTGGCTTGACTTTGGAATGGGCGATAACGCCGTGTTCTTGACAGACGATGACGTCCTGTCAGTTCGAACAGGCGATGACGCCTCATAAGTTTTCATAGGCGATGACGCCTTTCCGGTGGGCGATGACGCCTCACCTTTTTTCATCGTCACCCGGCGATGACGCCTAGGCTCCGAATCAGAGGAAGAAAGAAATTCCTCATATTTTTGCTGGTCAACTTCTATGACCAGCGTCTCAACCATTGAGCCAATCGGCACCCGGTCGGACTGCGCCACCAGATTCTCTGTGGTAAACAGAGGGGCTCTCACTGTGGTCGCCAGTTCTTATTTGCCCGAAAATTGCATCTTTGATTCCATTGCAAAAATTATTTGAATTACAACGATTTAAGATTACAAAATAATCCGAGAAATTAAAAGAACGGGAATATTAATTTATTCCCTTTTTTTATGTGTGGGTTCGGGTGGCGATGGAGTCTCGTTGATGCCTCCGTTGACCGTCCAACCAGGAGAAGATGGCTCTGCTCTTTTTTTTTATCTCACGAGCTTGCCCGTAATCGTCCCAAAATCTCCCAATCCAAAAGTCCTCTCTCCGGTTAAATTCCTGTGTTTTATAGACCGAAGAAACTCCAAATCCGGCTCGTTTATTCCTAAAAAATCGGATCACGGAATATTAGCGAAATAAAATAGGAAATAAATAATCGGAAAAGAACGAAAAACAACCCGCGGGTTAGCACCTACGGGATCGCTCCCGCGGGTGGCAACCCGTGGGATCGCTCCCGCGGGTGGCAACCCGCGGGATCGCCCCCGCGGGTTAGCACCCTCGGGAATCCTCCCGCGGGTGGCAACCTGCGGGAGTTGTAACCCGCGGGAATCCTCCCACGGGTGGGTTCCCGCGGGTGGCAACCCGCGGGGGCTCCCCGCGGGTGCTCCCGCGGGTTGCATCCCGCGGGGGCTCCCGGGGGTTGCAACCCGTGGGTGTGCCCACTTAGTAGTTTTTTCTTTTTCTTTTTTTTTTTTTTTTTTGTATCTACATAACCCCCTCCAAAGTTTTCGAAGTTCTGTATTGAACCGTACTGAATTTAAATATACTTTGGATTCTTTAATTTTTGTTATAGACCTTTTAAAAGATTTGGTCGATAGAGATAACCGTTAACATATTCATTTATTCAATAACAAGCAGAGTTATGATTTTAACGTACTCATTGGAGGACAAGCAGAGGTATGATGTTAACATGTTTATTTTAGGTCAAGCAGAGGTATAATATTAACGTGCTTATTTTAATCCTAACAGTTCAGTGACATCTAGTATGACGAATCAGGAAAAGACAGAGGTGACATTAAACGTGTCTTGGAGCTTAACCTATTCAGAGGATCTGGTCGTGATAGGGACAAGCTGACTAAACAGAGGTGACGGTTAACGTATTGAGCTTTGGAATCGGACTATCAGAGATAACTGTTAACTTGATAGGGAGATGATTTTCGTCAGAGGTGATTTTCAACTTAACGATATCAAAAGCACGTTCATCAGAGATTGTAATGTTGGACTTGATGAAGTGTGAATTTTCTTTTCTGTCAGAGGTGATTTTTTTAACGTGACAAGGGATTTAATCGGATCTTATCTCATTTGATTTTGAATTATGATGTCAGAGGTATGATTTTAACTTGACAAATATTTTGGAGTGTCGCTTGCTCTGTTGGAGCAAAATGACAAGAAAAGTTTTGCTGTCAGATGTGAAATCTTAACGTGACAAGAGATTTATCTGATTAGGATTTTTAGCAAACCCCCAGCTATCAACGGGTTTGATTTGCCTTTACCAACCACCGTTTGAGTTAGGCTAGCCATGCTATTTTCCTCAGCATGGTGAGTTGTCAAGGATTTCGTTTGGGCTTAAATGTCAAACTTTTCCTCTTCCCTTTGCCTTAGCAGCTTAGGGCAGTGATGTATTCTTATATTCAGATAAGAATACTGTTGTGACAGATTTATCGTGGGATTTTTAGCAAACCCCAGCTATCAACGGGTTTGATTTTGCTTTTACCAACTACCGTTTGAGTTGGGCTAGCCATGTTATTATCCTCAGCATAGTGAGTTGTCGAGGATTTCATTTGGGCTTAAATGCCAAACTTTTCCTCTTCCCTTTGCCTTAGCGGCGTTGGGTGATTCATACTTTTTACCCCCAGCATGGTGGGGTTGGCGAGAATTTTATTCTCTTCCCGTAGCCTTGTCGGCGTTAGGTAATTCATACTTATTACCCCCAGTATGGTGGGAGTGGCGAGAAATTTATTCTCTTCCCGTAGCCTTAGCGGCGTTGGGTAATTTATACTTTTTACCCCCAATATGGTGGGGTTGGCGAGAAATTTATTCTCTTCCCGTAACCTTGTCGGCGTTGGGCAGTTCATACTTATTACCCCCAGTATGATGGGGTTGGTGAGAAATTTATTCTCTTCCCGTAGCCTTGTCGGCGTTGGGTAATTTATACTTTTTACCCCCAGTATGGTGGGGTTGGCGAGAAATTTATTCTCTTCCCGTAGCCTTGTTGGCGTTGGGTAATTCATTTTTTTTTTTTTGATGTTTTTTCTTTTTTCTTTTCTTTTTTTTCTTTTCTTTTGTTTTTTTTTTATATATATATGGGGGTTTAAATTAACCGCCTTGAGCCCATTTTTTGGGAATTGTTGTGAGCCCAAGTGGTACCTTTAGACCTCACACATTAAATGTGTCGAAGTTAGCTCTAACTCCTTTTTTGTTCAGCTTTGAGCTGAACTGCTCCAGCGTCAATCAACGCTTGAATTTTATCTTTTAAGATAAAATAATTTTTTGTGGGGTGACCTACAATCCGATGGTACAGGCAGTAATTCGGATCGTTAGTCTTCCCTACTTCTTCAGGCCTCTTGCTCTCCGGCAACTTGAGCATCTTGCGCTTGCTGAGCAGATTGAACATAGTAGCAGTATATTCATCCTTGAACGAATACTGCTTTTGAAGTCTGGGCGACTTTGCTGTGTTGTTTGTAGTTGGCCATCTGTTCTGCTTCGGTGTACTTTCTACCGCCATTGCCATTATGTCTTTCCCTTTTGAATGGGAAAAATGGAATGGAGATTCGTTTGTACCATCTCCGGTTGCAGACTGTTTTTCTTCGAGGCGTCAAAGTATCTCTTCACCTGTTCACCTTGCCTAAGCAGATCTTTCCATGATTTGGATTCGACCGAGCCCATCTTGTCTAGGATATCGGTCAACAAGTTGTGTCTGCAAGTTTCCACAAGCGTGTCCTGCGTCATGCCATGTGGACATCGAACAGAAAGCTCTCGTAATCGCTCGACATAAGTTTTGACCATTTCGCCTTCTTCTTGCTTCGCCGCTAGCAAAGATAATATGGAGACTTCTGTATCATCTTCAAAGAATCGGGCTAGGAACTCACGTTCTACATCAGCCCAAGACTTAATTGTTCCCTGGGGTAGCTACATGAACCAAGTAAATGCGGGCCCCCGTAAAGTGCTCGCAAATATCTTAGTCATAGTCGGATCATCCCCCATGAGATGTCCTGTCTGTGACAGGAAGTAGAAGATGTGCTGTTGCGGCGAACCTCTACCGTCGAACGACTGAAGATTCAACGGTTTATATTTTGCAGGGTAAGACACGGTCTCCCATTCTATGGGATAAGGACGGACTACCCCCACCCCTTGCAATTTCTTTCGATGAAGAAGAGCTTGTAGTTGATTCTCCATCTTCTCTATTTTCTCTGCGTGAGGGTTTACTTCTCTTGAATGAGGAGGAATCTCTTCATTCTCATCCTCGCTGTCCTCATTTATTTGGGCAGGTCGTTTTCCTTTCTGCCGACCGGAAATGGACGACGAGGTTTGGTTCTTCCTAGTTTGAGCTAACAACTCAATTAAAAGTTGTTTCATTTCTTCTATGGTCTCTTCTTGCTGTTCGAGACGTTTTTCTTGTCTTTCAAGCCTCCCAGAGACTTCTTCTAGGAGCACGCCCTCTGGCTCAATAGAAACTCCTTTTGACCCTGGAGTGACGTCCTTATCTGAAAGGTTGTTTCCGACCACCTTTTTGCCTTTATTAACCATATGTGATGAGGCGGCAGGTAGATCGGTTTCAGAGCACACCCTCTTTACCGTCCGTATTCTTTTGGATTTGGTGATCCTCTCAAAAGCGGACCGTCTCGGATGGCACTCGCAGTTTGATAGAACAGTTGAGATTAACTGTTCGTATTGGCATTGAGGAATATTATGTGCAGAGTTTTTCTTCCAATTGAGGTACTCTCTCAAGTCTTGAGATACTTCTTTATCTCTATTTGCAACCTAACGCCTCTTGCGTCGCAAATTTGGTTCATAATACTGGAGAGTTTGCAATATTTCAGGGCTGAGAGCTTTTCCCATATCAACACGGTCTCTTTTATGGAGTCTTCTAGAGTGTGTGCTGACTTGCGCAATTGCACGGGCCCCGCACGCATCTGACTTATCCTTCGGAGTATGTTCATCCAAAGAGGAACTTGAAAACATATCCTCAGGTGAGTGCATGAGCACATCCTTATATTTGTTTGAAGAGGAACATGATGGAATACTTGAGAGAGTAACCAAAAAGTTAGGTGTGCGCTGTTTGATCACTGCGCGTGTGCCCAAATAGACATCAGAACCAACCCCTGATTTTTCCTGCGGAGTGCAACCCGAGGGAAACCCGGGTGGGGTTGCCCCCACGGGGTGCAACCCGCGGTTGGAACCGCGGGTTTCCACCCACGGTTGCAACCGCGGGGTTGCCCCCGTGCGGTGCAACCCGCACTTCTGCCTGCGGATTTTCATTTTTGGAATTTTTCTTCTCTGATGTTTCCTGATCTCGATTTTCTGACCGCAATTTTCCAGAGGCACTGTTGAGGCGGGCCCGCTGGGCCTTACGCCTCAGGTTTCTCTTCTGAGAGCGGGTCAGGGACTGGTTTGACTTTTGGCTTGACTTTGGAATGGGCGATAACGCCGTGTTCTTGACAGACGATGACGTCCTGTCAGTTCGAACGGGCGATGACGCCTCATAAGTTCTCATAGGCGATGACGCCTTTCCGGTGGGCGATGACGCCTCACCTTTTTTCATCGTCACCCGGCGATGACGCCTAGGCTCCGAATCAGAGGAAAAAAGAAATTCCTCATATTTTTGCTGGTTAACTTCTATGACCAGCGTCTCAACCATTGAGCCAATCGGCACCCGGTCGGACTGCGCCACCAGATTCTCTGTGGTAAACAGAGGGGCTCCCACTGTGGTCGCCAGTTCTTGTTTGCCCAAAAATTGCATCTTTGATTCCATTGCAAAAATTATTTGAATTACAACGATTTAAGATTACAAAATAATCCGAGAAATTACAAGAACGGGAATATTAATTTATTCCCTTTTTTTATGTGTGGGTCCGGGTGGCGATGGAGTCTCGTTGATGCCTCCGTTGACCGTCCAACCAGGAGAAGATGGCTCTGCTCTCTTTTTTTTATCTCACGAGCTTGCCCGTAATCGTCCAAAAATCTCCCAATCCAAAAGTCCTCTCTCCGGTTAAATTCCTGTGTTTTATAGACCGAAGAAGCTCCAAATCCGGCTCGATTATTCCTGAAAAATCAGATCACGAAATATTAGCGAAATAAAATAGGAAATAAATAATCGGAAAAGAACGGAAAACAACCCGCGGGTTGGCACCTGCGGGATCGCTCCCGCGGGTGGCAACCCGCGGGAATCCTCCAGCGGGTGGCAACCCGCAGGAGTTGTAACCCGCGGGAGTCCTCCCACGGGTGGCAACCCGCGGGGGCTCTCGCGGGTGCCCCCAGCGGGTTGCATCCCGCGGGGGCTTCCGCGGGTTGCAACCCGCTGGTGTGCCCACTTAGTAGTTTTTTCCCTTTTTTTTTTTTTTTTTTGGTATCTACATAACCCCCTCCAAAGTTTTTGAAGTTCTGTATTGAACCGTACTGAATTTCGAAATACTTTGGATTCTTTAATTTTGGTTATAGACCCTTTAAAAGATTTGGTCGATAGAGATAACCGTTAACATATTCATTTATTCAATAACAAGCAGAGTTATGATTTTAACGTACTCATTGGAGGACAAGCAGAGGTATGATGTTAACATGCTTATTTTAGGTCAAGCAGAGATATAATATTAACGTGCTTATTTTAATCCTAACCGTTCAGTGACATCTAGTATGACGAATCAGGAAAAGACAGAGGTGACATTAAACGTGTCTTGGAGCTTAACCTATTCAGAGGATCTGGTCGTGATAGGGACAAGCTGACTAAACAGAGGTGACGGTTAACGTATTGAGCTTTGGAATCGGACTATCAGAGATAACTGTTAACTTGATAGGGAGATGATTTTCGTCAGAGGTGATTTTCAACTTAACGATATCAAAAGCACGTTCATCAGAGATTGTTATGTTGGACTTGATGAAGTGTGAATTTTCTTTTCTGTCAGAGGTAATTTTTTTAACGTGACAAGGGATTAAATCGGATCTTATCTCATTTGATTTTGAATTATGATGTCAGAGGTATGATTTTAACTTGACAAATATTTTGGAGTGTCGCTTGCTCTGTTGGAGCAAAATGACAAGAAAAGTTTTGCTGTCAGATGTGAAATCTTAACGTGACAGGAGATTTATCTGATTAGGATTTTTAGCAAACCCCCAGCTATCAACGGGTTTGATTTGCCTTTACCAACCACCGTTTGAGTTGGGCTAGCCATGCTATTCCCCTCAGCATGGTGAGTTGTCAAGGATTTTGTTTGGGCTTAAATGCCAAACTTTTCCTCTTCCCTTTGCCTTAGCAGCTTAGGGCAGTGATGTATTCTTATATTCGATAAGAATACTGTTGTGACAGATTTGTCGTGGGATTTTTAGCAAACCCCCAGCTATCAACGGGTTTGATTTTGCCTTTACCAACTACCGTTTGAGTTGGGCTAGCCATGCTATTATCCTCAGCATAGTGAGTTGTCGAGGATTTCATTTGGGCTTAAATGCCAAACTTTTCCTCTTCCCTTTGCCTTAGCGGCGTTGGGTGATTCATGCTTTTTACCCCTAGCATGGTGGGGTTGGCGAGAATTTTATTCTCTTCCCGTAGCCTTGTCGGCGTTAGATAATTCATACTTATTATCCCCAGTATGGTGGGAGTGGCGAGAAATTTATTCTCTTCCCGTAGCCTTAGCGGCGTTGGGTAATTTATACTTTTTACCCCCAATATGGTGGGGTTGGCGAGAAATTTATTCTCTTCCCGTAACCTTGTCGGCGTTGGGCAGTTCATACTTATTACCCACAGTATGATGGGGTTGGCGAGAAATTTATTCTCTTCCCGTAGCCTTGTCGGCGTTGGGTAATTTATACTTTTTACCCCCAGTATGGTGGGGTTGGCGAGAAATTTATTCTCTTCCCGTAGCCTTGTTGGCGTTGGGTAATTCATTTTTTTTTTTATGTTTTTTCTTTTTTCTTTTCTTTTTTTTTTCTTTTCTTTTGTTTTTTTTTTATATATATATGGGGGTTTAAATTAACTGCCTTGAGCCCATTTTTTGGGAATTGTTGTGAGCCCAAGTGGTACCTTTAGATCTCACACATTAAATGTGTCGGAGTTAGCTCTAACTCCTTTTTTGTTCAGCTTTGAGCTGAACTGCTCCAGCGTCAATCAACGCTTGAATTTTATCGTTTAAGATAAAATAATTTTTTGTGGGGTGACCTACAATCCGATGGTACAGGCAGTAATTCGGATCGTTAGTCTTCCCTACTTCTTCAGGCCTCTTGCTCTCCGGCAACTTGAGCATCTTGCGCTTGCTGAGCAGATTGAACATAGTAGCAGTATGTTCATCCTTGAACGAATACTGCTTTTGAAGTCTGGGCGACTTTGCTGTGTTGTTTGTAGTTGGCCATCTTTTCTGCTTCGGTGTACTTTCTACCGCCATTGCCATTATGTCTTTCCCTTTTGAATGGGAAAAATGGAATGGAGATTCGTTTGTACCGTCTCTGGTTGCAGACTGTTTTTCTTCGAGGCGTCGAAGTATCTCTTCAGCCTGTTCACCTTGCCTAAGCAGATCTTTCCATGATTTGGATTCGACCGAGCCCATCTTGTCTAGGATATTGGTCAACAAGTTGTGTCTGCAAGTTTCCACAAGCGTGTCCTGCGTCATGCCATGTGGGCATCGAACAGAAAGCTCTCGGAATCGCTCGACATAAGTTTTGACCGTTTCGCCTTCTTCTTGCTTCGCCGCTAGCAAGGATAATATGGAGACTTCTGTATCATCTTCAAAGAATCGGGCTAGGAACTCACGTTCTACATCAACCCAAGACTTAATTGTTCCCTGGGGTAGCTGCATGAACCAAGTAAATGCGGGCCCCCGTAAAGTGCTCGCAAATATCTTAGTCATAGTCGGATCATCCCCCATGAGATGTCCTGTCTGTGACAGGAAGTAGAAGATGTGCTGTTGCGGCGAACCTCTACCGTCGAACGACTGAAGATTCAACGGTTTATATTTTGCAGGGTAAGGCACGGTCTCCCATTCTATGGGATAAGGACGGACTACCCCTACCTCTTGCAATTTCTTTCGATGAAGAAGAGCTTGTAGTTGATTCTCCATCTTCTCTATTTTCTCTGCGTGAGGGTTTACTTCTCTTGAATGAGGAGGAATATCTTCATTCTCATCCTCGCTGTTCTCATTTATTTGGGCAGGTCGTTTTCCTTTCTGCCGACCGGAAATGGACGACGAGGATTGGTTCTTCCTAGTTTGAGCTAACAACTCAATTAAAAGTTGTTTCATTTCTTCTATGGTCTCTTCTTGCTGTTCGAGACGTTTTTCTTGTCTTTCAAGCCTCCCAGAGACTTCTTCTAGGAGCACGCCCTCTGGCTTAATAGAAACTCCTTTTGACCCTGGAGTGACGTCCTTATCTGAAAGGTTGTTTCCGACCACCTTTTTGCCTTTATTAACCATATGTGATGAGGCGGCAGGTAGATCGGTTTCAGAGCACACCCTCTTTACCGTCCGTATTCTTTTGGATTTGGTGATCCTCTCAAAAGCGGACCGTCTCGGATGGCACTCGCAGTTTGATAGAACAGTTGAGATTAACTGTTCGCATTGGCATTGAGGAATATTCTGTGCAGAGTTTTTCTTCCAATTGAGCTACTCTCTCAAGTCTTGAGATACTTCTTTATCTCTATTTGCAACCTGACGCCTCTTGCGTCGCAAATTTGGTTCATAATACTGGAGAGTTTGCAATATTTCAGGGCTGAGAGCTTTTCCCATATCAACACGGTCTCTTTTATGGAGTCTTCTAGAGTGTGTGCTGACTTGCGCAATTGCACGGGCCCCGCACGCATCTGACTTATCCTTCGGAGTATGTTCATCCGAAGAGGAACTTGAAGACATATCCTCAGGTGAGTGTATGAGCACATCCTTATATTTGTTTGAAGAGGAACAGGATGGTATACCTGAGAGAGTAACCAAAAAGTTAGGTGTGCGCTGTGTGCTCACTGTGCGTGTGCCCGAATAGACATCAGAACCAACCCCTGATTTTTCCTGCCGAGTGCAACTCGAGGGAAACCCGGGTTGTGCAACCCGCGGTTGGAACTGCGGGTGGAAACCCGCGGTTGCAACCGCGGGGTTGCCCCCTTGCGGTGCAACCCGCACTTCTGCCTGCGGATTTTCATTTTTGGAATTTTTCTTCTCTGATGTTTCCTGATCTCGATTTTCTAACCGCAATTTTCCAGAGGCACTGTTGAGGCGGGCCCGCTGGGCCTTACGCCTCAGGTTTCTCTTCTGAGAGCGGGTCAAGGACTGGTTTGACTTTTGGCTTGACTTTGGAATGGGCGATAACGCCGTGTTCTTGACAGACGATGACGTCCTGTCAGTTCGAACGGGCGATGACGCCTCATAAGTTCTCATAGGCGATGACGCCTTTCCGGTGGGCGATGACGCCTCACCTTTTTTCATCGTCACCCGGCGATGACGCCTAGGCTCCGAATCAGAGGAAGAAAGAAATTCCTTATATTTTTGTTGGTCAACTTCTATGACCAGCGTCTCAACTATTGAGCCAATCGGCACCCGGTCGGACTGCGCCACCAGATTCTCTGTGTTAAACAGAGGGGCTCCCACTGTGGTCGCCAGTTCTTGTTTGCCTGAAAATTGCATCTTTGATTCCGTTGCAAAAGTTATTTGAATTACAACGAATTAAGATTACAAAATAATCCGAGAAATTACAAGAACGGGAATATTAATTTATTCCCTTTTTTTATGTGTGGGTTCGGGTGGCGATGGAGTCTCGTTGATGCCTCCGTTGACCGTCCGACCAGGAGAAGATGGCTCTGCTCTTTTTTTTTTTATCTCACGAGCTTACCCGTAATCGTCCCAAAACTCCTAATCCAAAAGTCCTCTCTCCGGTTAAATTCCTGTGTTTTATAGACCGAAGAAGCTCCAAATCCGGCTCGATTATTCCTGAAAAACCGGATCACGGAATATTAGCGAAATAAAATAGGAAATAAATAATCGGAAAAGAACGGAAAACAACACGCGGGTTGTGCCCACTTAGCAGTTTTTTCCTTATTTTTTTTTTTTTTTGATATCTACAATAACTATCTAGAATTTCTATCTTTGTTTCTAGCTAGGATGGTGAATAGAGAACCCAACTAAATAAGGGCATGGTCCCCTCACAAATGACCAAATTATCACTATGTCTTCAAGAAAATAGGCCAAAGTTGAAGATCAAACTTGCAATCTCTTTCTCTTTTTCATTTTACCAAGTCATGTTACTATCTACAGAACTAACATTATAGAAAAACAACAGAAATAGAAGAAGATTTTTTTTTTTTTAGAAGAGGGCTTGAAACTTCCTCTTGATTATTTCATCTATATATAGGGAGTACAAAACTCACGCCTCTAAGCGGATCAGTAATTCAAATAACAAACTAAACTAATCTTCTTATCTTGACTAATTCAAAAACAAACTGAACTAATCTTCTTATCTAACAAACTGAACTAATCTTCTTATCTTGACTAATTCAAAACTAAACTGAACTAATCTTCTTATCTAAAAACGCTGAGACAATGCAACAAGATTATCCAACAATCACTCCCTAATCTTGTTGCACTTTCTTGACTTCAATCAATCCAATCTTCTTGCGCATCTCCAGGAACTTGATGCGCCCGAGAGGCTTCGTTAGGATGTCGGCAAGCTGATCATCCGAGCTAATGTACTCAACCGCAATCTTCCCTCCTTCAACACACTCCCTAATGAAATGATAGCGGGTATCGATGTGCTTGCTTCGATCATGGAAAACAGGGTTCTTGCACAAGGATAGAGCTGATTTGTTGTCCACTCTGAGTGTGACGCTGCTGGGATCCTTCTTTGTTAAATCACCGAATAGGCGCCCTAGCCAAATTCCTTGGCATGCAGCCGTTGTGGCAGCAATGTACTCCTCCTCGCAGGACGACAGTGTCACCACCTTCTGCTTCTGAGATTGCAAGCTGATAAGGCTCTTTCCGAGCAGATACAGCACATCCGTTGTGCTTTTGCGGTCATCTACATCTCCTGCCATGTCGCTGTCGCTATACCCGATCAAGTGTGGCCCTTCTTCTCTCTTCCTTTCATAGTAGCAGCCCATATTGTGAGTACCACAGATGTACCGCAGAATATGTTTCACGGCTGAAGATCAAACTTCGAGTTCCATGCTCTAGGCGCTTGGCGCAGGCCATAGAGCTCTTTCTTGAGCTTCAACACCTTCTGTTCATTGTCCTCGTCCACAAAACCGGACGGCTGGGTTACGTAGACCTCCTCTTCAAGATCACCGTTGAGAAATGCCGATTTGACATCCATGTGATGTACTTCCCAACTTTCATGTGCTGCCAATGCTATGAGCAGCCACACCGTTTCGAGACGAGCAACCGGAGCAAATACTTCCTCAAAATCCACGCCCTATCATTGCACGTACCCTTTGGCGACGAGCCGTGCCTTGTGCTTCACCACAGCACCATGCGAGTCCTTCTTGATCTTATAGACCTATTTCAGGCCTATGGGTCGACACCCGCTCGGCAGATCGGTGAGATGCCAAGTCTCATTTTCCTCGATGGATTTTATCTCCTCTTGCATCGCCTGCCGCCAGCACTTGTGCTTTGCGGCTTCTACAAAATTCCCAGGTTCTTCGGCCGCCATGAGACACAGCCCGTTGTACTCGTGCTCATCCTCGGATGTGTTCCGGTAGATGTTCGTCAATGTGCGGTACCGCGGCACTGCACCGTCCGAGGTGGGCGAAGCATTGCTTGGCGGTTGCAAATTCCACGCCATCGGGTGCAGCTGGGGTTGCCATCGGTGTGGGCACGCTTGGAGAAAACGTCAGCGGCCCGTTGTCCGGTGCGCGACTCGGCGAAGCAGGTACCGACACTTCGCCACTCCCATGTGCCGGCATGTCGTCACGACCATCATCTGTGATAGAATGGAAAGTATACTCTATGGTGAATATTTCACCAGGAGCAGTCCTCTCCTCGTCACCCCCTGACGCATCCCACTCCCATTTCGCCTCCTCGTCGAACACGACGTCCCGGGTCACATGTACCCTTCTGCCGACTGGATCATACATTCGATAGGCTTTGGAGCCGGACTCGTAGCCAATGAGCACCATGGGCGTGCTTCTGTCGTCCAGCTTCTTTACGTTTGGCTTCACCACCTTCACGTGTCCAACACACCCAAATGTACGAAAGTAGTGTACGTTCGGACGTCTCCCGTACCACGCCTCGTAAGTCGTCTTGTCGTCGATGGTGCGGGTTGGCGCGCGGTTGAGGATATATACTGCCGTTGTGACAGCCTCACCCCAAAACCTTCCTGGCATCCCCTTGGACTTGAGCAGCCTCCTGGCCATTGCGACCACCGTCTGGTTTCGCCGCTCAACGACGCCGTTCTGCTGCGGCGAGTATGGCGCTGTGAGGAAGCACTTGATGCCACGGTCTGCGCAGTAATTTCCGAACTCCGCGGATGTGAACTCGCCGCTGCGATCGGTGCGGAGGGCCCTCAGCTTGCGGCCAGCTTCCAGCTCAACTCCCGCCTGGAACTGCTTGATGGCTGCCGCTGCCTTGTCCTTGGACTCCAAGAGTGTCAGCCACATGTAGCGGCTGAGTTCATCCACCAAGAGCAGGAAATACTTCTTGCCTCCTGGTGTGGCCGGCGTGATAGGCCCGCACAAGTCGCCGTGTACCAGGTCCAGCACGTTCCCCGGGCTATAGTTCGCCTCCTGCGGGAACGGGGTCCGCCGTTGCTTGCCCACAAGGCAGCCGTCACAGATTTGGTCCACCTGATCAATCTGTGGCAGTCCACGAACCATGCCATGTTGCGCCAGCCTACGGAGGGCCTGAAAATTCAGGTGTCCGTAGCGCACGTGCCACCGCCACGCATCTTCACTGCACCATGCCGCCAAGCACACACGCTGTGACAAATCAAGGTTAAGCACATCTTGGTCCTTTTTACCTTGGCAAGCAGCTGCCATTGTCGGTCGTAGATCCACAGCATACCGTCCTCTATGAGCGTCTGGTAGCCGTGTTCGTCGAGCTGCCCAAGACTCACTATGTTGCTGCGGAGCCTTGGGATGTTGTAGACGTCCGTCAGCGCATGGTGCTCGCCGTTGTGACAAGTGAAAAGCACCGTTCCGCGTCCACAAATGTTGATGACGGAGCCGTCTCCAAACTTCACCGAGCCCTTTATGTTGGAGTCCAGCTCGGCAAAGCTCGCCTTGCACCCGGACATGTGGTTGCTAGCCCCGGTGTCCAAGTACCAGATGTCGTCGTGGTATTCTTTCTCCCGGCTAAGGTGCACTCGCGCGTGAACCTCGTTGAGCATGATGTCAACAGTCGGGGTTTCCGTGAGCTCGTAGACCTGCGTCATCAGCAGCGTGGGCACATCGTCCTGAGCCTGCGTAAGATTCACCTGCTCCTTGCGCTCTTGCCGGGGCTTGCGGCACTCTCTTGCGTAGTGCCTGAGAATGCCGCAGTTGAAGCACTTGACCTTCATCCGGTCGAACTTCTTCTTCTCCTCACCTTGCTCTTCATTACGGTTCTCCTCTCCAGGCCCAGTGCCGTGGCCGCGTCCAGAACCGCGCCCGACTCCTTTGTCGCGCCCCTTTGACGCGTTCGATGATGAACCCTCACCGGACTGCTTCCAGCGAGCCTTCCACTCCTCCTTCGTGAGTAGAAGATGTTCATCGTCCTTGCCATCGGCACCACGAATCCTTTCCTCGAAAGTCTTGAGGCGACCAATCGCCTCCTCCAATGTCATCGTCGTCAGATCGGCAAACTGCTCGATCGACGTGACAGTGGGTAGGAATTTGTTGGGGACGGCGACCAAGAACTTCCTGACGGCGGTGCTTTCTTCGATCTTGCCGCCGAGGCCGGCGGACTTGCTGACTATGGCTGTCAGCCTCCCGACGAAGTCATCGATCGTCTCCGCTTCTTTCATGCGGAGAGTTTCAAACTCACTCTTTAGAGTTTGGAGCTTCGCCTGCTTCACTCGATCAGCACCCACGTACTTTGTCTTGAGCGTCTCCCAAGCCTCCTTTGTCGTCTCCTTCTCCGCTATGAGAAGAAGATTTTCCTCGGGGATAGCTTCATAGATGGCGGCGAGTGCCATCTTGTCCTTCCTTGTCTCCACGTCGGTCCCGGGCTGGATGGCGTCCCACACACCTTGTGCTTGTAGGTACACGCGCATCTTGATAGTCCAGATTGCGTAGTTCGTATTCGTCAGCATCGGGTAGTGGAGGGAGACGCCGGTGCTTTCCTTCGCCAGCGCACCCGAGGCAGCCCCGTCATTTCCGCTGGTGATGATACTTCACGGCATGATCTTTGGCATACAACACGAGCTCTGATACCAAATATAGAAAAACAACAGAAATAGAAGAAGATTTTTTTTTTTTTTTAGAAGAGGGCTTGAAACTTCCTCTTGATTATTTCATCTATATATAGGGAGTACAAAACTCACGCCTCTAAGCTGATCACTAATTCAAATAACAAACTAAACTAATCTTCTTATCTTGACTAATTCATAAACAAACAGAACTAATCTTCTTATCTAACAAACTGAACTAATCTTCTTATCTTGACTAATTCAAAACCAAACTGAACTAATCTTCTTATCTAAAAATGCTGAGACAATGCAACAAGATTATCCAACAGACATGAGCACCGTAGTGTTGGGACCAAGACCCAACCTCCCTGTCGATCATGTTGCTTGTATAGGTGGCGCTCAAGAGATTGCATGCTCGGGAATTGGTTACAAAATTTCCATCGGCCCACCTCTCTTATCACCCCGCCTGCTAAGGTGCCTGCTTTATTTAGTGAGGAGCTCTAATAAGGTGTCTTGTTCTATCTTGTAATGAAATGAAATTTATTTTATTTTGGTGTTGATGTTAGTTTTGTTATTATTTGTTCCCTAGTCAATAGAAATGGACATTGCACGAGCAGTGTGGATAATCTATTTCTATGGGTGATTAACGATTGATTATTATGATTTGTTTACGGAGAGGGTGGCAGACAAAGAGGGGAAAGCAATCACTATAGAGGTTTTCCTTTTAGCGGTTTGTAATAGAGCAATTGATGAATAAAGGGAAACGGAAGCAATGGAAACAATTTAGGGTTCTGTTGTGGGGATTTTGGAATTTTGTGCATGAATTAGAGTTTGATGCAAAAAGAATATGATGTGAGCCTAACACTCAGGCACACTCTCATTCACTTGAGGGAAATTATTAGTAATTAACAATGACATCAATCACTAGAATTTTATGAATATTATTTCACCTATTATCAAAATAAGTGTGCAAATCAATATTTATAGAAAACAAATACGTTCACGATACGTGCCAGTGAGCTAACCCTAAAAATCTAGGTAATGTGATCCAAATCTCGGCTTTTAAATAAAATAAAAAATTAAGTTAAACTAATTCTAAACAAACTCGGTCCACCCCAATTCTCCCTGTTTGGAAACATTCACCATCGATAAATGGCGCTAATGATACGAATTGAAAATATTCGGGTGAAGATGTTTCAATTATGTATTAGAAAGCCGAGTTAGTTAAGATTCACTTGAGTCGTACATGTTTTCAGACACGTAGCTTTAACTTCCGAGATAGTTTTCAACAGAAAAGGATATACTTGGATTCCATAATTGTGATAAAACAATGACACTGCAGTTTGTAATTAAGAATACTTGCTAGAAAGTTGCAAATCTATAATTTATAATCAGAATATCGCAGATCATGAATCGGTGATGTAACATGCACCAACCGATCAACAAATAATAATTTTTAGAGATTAGCAAAAAAAAAAAAATAGTAGTTTTAGAATTTGGAATACCATTAGGTATGGTTGGGGCACTAATTAGTAATAATCAATCTCTTAATCCATCACAATTAATTGAGATCTACATTATATTATACGCACCTCCATGAAACTAGGAGAGTCTCTCCATGGTACTACAATTAATGACAATTTTAAAATAATAAAAAAAACTAATGACCAATTAACAAATTGATGGTGAAGGATAGAATGAAGAATGAAGAAATAAATTGCAAATTATTACTCAGCAGCACATGCAACAACTGCCAAAATAGCTTGGCTTCATGTGATTGTAGGATGGATCCGAAAGCGATGGGTTTAATTGGCTGAATCCGTTGTTATATAGTCAACTCCAAAGCCATCATTAAATTAAGTAATTAATTAACAAACCATTAATTAATTAATTAATTAAGGTAAACCAACCAAGCACGCACCTCTTGAAGAAGATCCACGAGCGACTGCCTATAAATAGAGGTGCATGGCTTCACCATCACTCGCAACAAGAAGCTACCTTAGAGAAAGTGTGCGTGTGTGTGTGTGTGTGAGAGAGAGAGAGAGAGAGAGGGCAAAGAAATGGCAATGAGGTCCATTTTGGTTGGGTTCCTCCTGCTTCTTCTTCTTGTGATATCGGCTAAAGCTAACTATACCACATGCTATAATTCCTGTGATTCTAGTTGCTCAGCTCTTCCCACCATATGCCACACGAAATGTGATTTGCAATGTTTAACTTGTTGCAATGATGGTCTTGCTTGTTGCCAGCCGAACTGATCTTTAAGATGATGAAGCACCAAGGATTTGAAGCTTCCTTCGCAGCTGTACCCACCACTTAATCTTTGATTCTCAAGCTCTACCTACTATATAGAGGAGCTCCTATTATTATTTCAGTATCGTGTCCTATCGTGTGATCAATAATGTCGGACTCATGTTAGTTCATCGGTCCGTTTGTGTTTGCTATTTAAATTTGTTTTCTATGTGTCCATGCGTGCGTCTATGGGCGACTCAGTTGTACTGTGATTTCATGTATCTTTGTTTTGTCAAATAAATGGAAGGTGAGTATTTTCATTCCTAATTAGTTACTACTTACGTATTTAAAATGATTTCTTTGTATTGGTTTTAGAGTGTTCTAACAGTAAGAAAACAGTTAACTATATATACCATTCTGTCTGATGTCGCGTCATTGGGGAGAAAACGTCACTCCCCCTTGAGAGCATGATGATTTTAAACACAAAACTGAGAACTATTTTAATCCAAAATCTTAAGTTGATAAATAGTGATTTTATAAACTCATGAACTACTCATGTTCGATTCGATGAGAGATTATACTTACACATGAATTTCTAACATGAATAAATTAAAAAAGTAACCAAGTTATGTGTGTCAAGTAGAGGTTCAGTCTCAACCCAAGTGTGTCAGTAAGCTTAATAAACTATTTATTTCTATAAACAGGGTTGATAGATGAATTTAATTTAACAAATATATTAAATAACAAAAGTTGCTAACAATAATAACTAACTACTCTATACTTGAAATGCTTGTTTCTTACTAATTCAACAGTAGCTTAAGTCATTAAACTTCAAAATGTGACAAGAAACTTATCGTTACAAATCATCAGGGAGGTGTTTAGCTGTAAGGAGGAGCAGCTCCCCATCACATACTTGGATATACCGGTAAATTCTGAAAAACCCTCGAAAAGAGATTGGCTTCCCCTGGTAGATTGCTTTGAAAGGAAACTGGAAGCTTGTAAAGGAAAAAATCTGTCATTAGGAGGAAAGGTGGTGATGCTCAATACGGTACTCTTCGCTCTACCGCTATATCTAATGTCCTTCTTTATAATGCCGAAATGGGTCAGGAACAAAATTGACAGGATTAGGAAAAGGTTCCTTTGGAATGGAGTAGAGAAATCATCCAAAAAATACCATCTGGTTCCGTGAGGACAGGTGTTTAGACCGAAAGAGGTGGGGGGTTTGGGGGTGATAGATCTCAGAATCTTTAATCTATCATTAATGACTAAATGGTGGTGGCATTTAATCACCCGTAACCAGGGCTCATTCCAAAAATTAATAATTAATAAATATGGCCCTAAGCGAGGTACAATACATGGGTAAATAAGACAAGGACATAATATCTCAAGTTTCTGGAGGGGGATGCTAATGGTAAGACAGCTAACATGCCATAGTCTGACATATAAACTTGGAAGGGGGAATAAGATAGCCTTCTATCATGACAGGTAGTGTTCACAAATACCCCTGAAGATTTTATTTCCAGATGTGTTGCAGAAAGAAAATAATAAAGATTATAGGGTGTGTGACTATTGGGGACGCTCGAGATGGAGGTGGAACTCAACGGCATTGGCTGGACAAGATCTTGTCAAAGTTAGAAGATTAAAAGCGTTCCTGAGCGACTTGGCACCCTTACCCTTAGTAGAGGATACACCTATGTGGAGATGGGAGAAAGAGGGCAATTTCACAGTGAAATCCACATATCAACATCTCATAGATGGGGGAGTGACCCCGCTAAACACTAAGTGGATTTGGATGGTAAAGTCACCTCAGAAGATAAGATTATTCATGTGGCTGGAGTGTAAGGAGGCTCGACTTGGCCGAAACTGCAGAGAAGAGATTGGGATGGTCCCAATATTTGCATTTTGTGCAAACAGGAGGGGGAATCAACTGAACACACCATGTGCAATTGCTCCTTTTCCAAAAATACATGGAATTCATGTACTTCGGCTTTAGGGCTAATATCAATATTAAACTAGATTTTAAGATTTGGAGAAGAATTACCAGGGGGAATAATGATAGCCATAGAGTTAGAACAGTTATTGCTGCTTTTTGCTGGAATATATGGAAAGAGAGAAATAATAGATTATTTAGTGATAAATATCATTCTATCCAGCACTGTATAAGACTTATTATTCATGATTTCATTATATGGACAGGAATCCCTTCGGATGAGGAGAGGTTTTATCTATCTGGTGGATATTCGGGAGAACATATGGATACTAGCCCACTGGAGCAGGAGTAGAGGAACACTCCGGAAGAAGAGAGCGAAAGCAAAATTGGTGGTGATTTGTATGACTGATTTCATGTATTTGTTCTCTTTTTTTTCTTTTTTTCCTTTTTTAGAATCATTATGATGTAACTCTATATAAAGACCTTCTTCTAGAGGTCCATAATACTTATTATTCTATTATCTTTTTTTAATGGAACGCGGAAGGCTATATATTCTGCTGTTTACCGTCAAAAAAAAACTTCAAACTGTACACTTTGTTAGAAAAAATTGGAAGGATCCACTTCCTCTCTCTCTCTCTCTCCAGCTCCAATCACATGGCTTACCTTTCTTTACGAGCACAACTCGACCGGTACTTGCAACCGGTCATCACCATGCATGCTCCAGTACTTGGCAGATCAAGCCCAAAGCTCGTGACTTGATGATCTGCTCCTCTCAATCTCCGACATTATAAACACAGACCCATAAATTGAATTCTAATCCCTTGAATCCTACACTACAAGCACACAACTGATCGGCTTCTAAGCTAAAAAACTCTTCTTCGATCTCCTTCGCCTTCTCCATTCTCCCTCTGTTCTCCTAATTCCCAACATTCATTTAGCTTGCTACCATATATGTTAGATGGAGAAACGATGACGATCCTGCCAGACTCGGAGGGTATCCATTCCAACTTTAAATAGTTATTTAGTCAGATTGGGTGACGTAGGAAGAAAAACACAACATGGTTTGTGAAAAATAGACAACCATCGTTGAAATTCTCAGGATTTTAGTTTCTTTGATGCAACGAAATATATACCTTGCTAATTGTTTCTGCAGTAAGAAAATTTGTCAATCAACTACAATAAAAAGAGCCAAAGAGCCATATTTATGTAGACATGTAAAATAAATAAATAAATAAAACGGGAACGCCTGCGGGTCCCACTCGTAGCAGGGTTGTCCAATCTTATGCTTCAGTTACATGGTTTTGAGCAAGATTTTTAGGGATTAAATTCGCAGATTTGACCGGAATTTAAAGGAAAGATCTAATTCGGATTTGAAGCGAACCCCATCTTTAAAAAGGAGGACGGAGTTCAGAAAAGAGGGGATTCTTTTGGGAGGGGCAAAACTCAAAATAGTAGAGAGCGTCTTTCAGAAATCCAGAGTGGGAGAATTACCTAAATCATCTTCTCTTTCTAATCCAGATCGGATCATCAACGGAGTACAGAAGCAAAACTCCACCGCTACCGAAACCCACAAATTAAAAGGGGAATTGAAATCAGTGTTTTCCTATTCTTGTAATCTCAGATTTTATTCTCTTGTAATATTTCTTTTATTGCTGTATTCAAAATCAAATTAGCAATGTAAGGAAATCTACAATTTTTTGGGCGTACAATTTACTCTTTCGATCTAATATTACTTTCATGCTCGATTTCTAAATTATAAACATGATAACCGTTACTTTTCTCTATTCTTTTTCTTTTTTAAACAAAGATAATAATCTGATCCTAAACTTCTTAATAATCCAACTTCAGCACTTTAATATTAAGCCAGGTCACTGTATCGTGCAGCGACAATGAGTACATACATCTCATGTGCAGAGGATTCGGTTGAGTATCCAGAATGAGAAATGTTGCTAATGCTTTAACAAAAACCCATATATCTAATCAAAGGAGCTTATAGCTTATATCAATAATATAACTATCTAGAATTTCTATCTTTGTTTCTAGCTAGGATGGTGAATAGAGAACCCAACTAAATAAGGGCATGGTCCCCTCACAAATGACCAAATTATCACTATGTCTTCAAGAAAATAGGCCAAAGTTGAAGATCAAACTCGCAATCTTTGATATAACTGTTTGCCCAAAAATTGCATCTTTGATTTCATTGCAAAAATTATTTGAATTACAACGAATTAAGATTACAAAATAATCCGAGAAATTACAAGAACGGGAATATTAATTTATTCCCTTTTTTTATGTGTGGGTTCGGGTGGCGATGGAGTCTCGTTGATGCCTCCGTTGACCGTCCGACTAGGAGAAGATGACTCTGCTCTTTTTTTTTTTATCTCACGAGCTCGCCCGTAATCGTCCC
Organism: Dracaena cambodiana; assembly: GCA_036321105.1. Lineage (NCBI taxonomy): Eukaryota > Viridiplantae > Streptophyta > Magnoliopsida > Asparagales > Asparagaceae > Dracaena > Dracaena cambodiana. Next base: position 75,423,996 of record JAYEPQ010000003.1, read on the forward strand.
AAAATCTCCCAATCCAAAAGTCCTCTCTCCGATTAAATTCCTGTGTTTTATAGACCGAATAAGCTCCAAATCCGGCTTGATTATTCCTGAAAAACCGGATCATGGAATATTAGCGAAATAAAATAGGAAATAAATAATCGGAAAAGAACGGAAAACAACCCGCGGGTGCCACCCGCGGGTTGCAACCCGCTGGTGTGCCCACTTAGCAGTTTTTTCCTTTTTTTTTTTTTTTTTTGGGTATCTACATAACCCCCTCCAAAGTTTTCGAAGTTCTGTATTGAACCGTACTGAATTTCGAAATACTTTGGATTCTTTAATTTTGGTTATAGACCTTTTAAAAGATTTGGTCGATAGAGATAACCGTTAACATATTCATTTATTCAATAACAAGCAGAGCTATGATTTTAACGTACTCATTGGAGGACAAGCAGAGGTATGATGTTAACATGCTTATTTTAGGTCAAGCAGAGATATAATATTAACGTGCTTATTTTAATCCTAACCGTTCAGTGACATCTAGTATGACGAATCAGGAAAAGACAGAGGTGACATTAAACGTGTCTTGGAGCTTAACCTATTCAGAGGATCTGGTCGTGATAGGGACAAGCTGACTAAACAGAGGTGACGGTTAACGTATTTAGCTTTGGAATCGGACTATCAGAGGTAACTGTTAACTTGATAGGGAGATGATTTTCGTCAGAGGTGATTTTCAACTTAACGATATCAAAAGCACGTTCATCAGAGGTTGTAATGTTGGACTTGATGAAGTGTGAATTTTCTTCTGTCAGAGGTGATTTTTTTAACGTGACAAGAGATTTAATCGGATCTTATCTCATTTGATTTTGAATTATGATGTCAGAGGTATGATTATAACTTGACAAATATTTTGGAGTGTCGCTTGCTCTGTTGGAGCAAAATGACAAGAAAACTTTTGCTGTCAGAGGTGAAATCTTAACGTGACAGGAGATTTATCTGATTAGGATTTTTAGCAAACCCCCAGCTATCAACGGGTTTGATTTGCCTTTACCAACCACCGTTTGAGTTGGGCTAGCCATGCTATTCCCCTCAGCATGGTGAGTTGTCAAAGATTTCGTTTGGACTTAAATGCCAAACTTTTCCTCTTCCCTTTGCCTTAGCAGTTTAGGGCAGTGATGTATTCTTATATTCGGATAAGAATACTGTTGTGACAGATTTATCGTGGGATTTTTAGCAAACCCCCAGCTATCAACGGGTTTGATTTTGCCTTTACCAACTACCATTTGAGTTGGGCTAGCCATGCTATTATCCTCAGCATAGTGAGTTGTCGAGGATTTCATTTGGGCTTAAATGCCAAACTTTTCCTCTTCCCTTTGCCTTAGCGGCGTTGGGTGATTCATACTTTTTACCCCCAGCATGGTGGGGTTGGCGAGAATTTTATTCTCTTCCCGTAGCCTTGTCGGCGTTAGGTAATTCATACTTATTACCCCCAGTATGGTGGGAGTGGCGAGAAATTTATTCTCTTCCCGTAGCCTTAGCGGCGTTGGGTAATTTATACTTTTTACCCCCAATATGGTGGGGTTGGCGAGAAATTTATTCTCTTCCCGTAGCCTTGTCGGCGTTGGGCAGTTCATACTTATTACCCCCAGTATGATAAGGTTGGCGAGAAATTTATTCTCTTCCCGTAGCCTTGTCGGCGTTGGGTAATTTATACTTTTTACCCCCAGTATGGTGGGGTTGGCGAGAAATTTATTCTCTTCCCGTAGCCTTGTTGGCGTTGGGTAATTCATTTTTTTTTTTTTTGATGTTTTTTCTTTTTTCTTTTCTTTTTTTTCTTTTCTTTTGTTTTTTTTTTATATATATATGGGGGTTTAAATTAACCGCCTTGAGCCCATTTTTTGGGAATTGTTGTGAGCCCAAGTGGTACCTTTAGACCTCACACATTAAATGTGTCGGAGTTAGCTCTAACTCCTTTTTTGTTCAGCTTTGAGCTGAACTGCTCCAGCGTCAATCAACGCTTGAATTTTATCTTTTAAGATAAAATAATTTTTTGTGGGGTGACCTACAATCCGATGGTACAGGCAGTAATTCGGATCGTTAGTCTTCCCTACTTCTTCAGGCCTCTTGCTCTCCGGCAACTTGAGCATCTTGCGCTTGCTGAGCAGATTGAACATAGTAGCAGTATGTTCATCCTTGAACGAATACTGCTTTTGAAGTCTGGGCGACTTTGCTGTGTTGTTTGTAGTTGGCCATCTGTTCTGCTTCGGTGTACTTTCTACCGCCATTGCCATTATGTCTTTCCCTTTTGAATGGGAAAATGGAATGGAGATTCGTTTGTACCATCTCCGGTTGCAGACTGTTTTTCTTCGAGGCGTCGAAGTATCTCTTCAGCCTGTTCACCTTGCCTAAGCAGATCTTTCCATGATTTGGATTCGACCGAGCCCATCTTGTCTAGGATATCGGTCAACAAGTTGTGTCTGCAAGTTTCCACAAGCGTGTCCTGCGTCATGCCATGTGGACATCGAACAGAAAGCTCTCGTAATCGCTCGACATAAGTTTTGACCATTTCGCCTTCTTCTTGCTTCGCCGCTAGCAAAGATAATATGGAGACTTCTGTATCATCTTCAAAGAATCGGGCTAGGAACTCACGTTCTACATCAGCCCAAGACTTAATTGTTCCCTGGGGTAGCTACATGAACCAAGTAAATGCGGGCCCCCGTAAAGTGCTCGCAAATATCTTAGTCATAGTCGGATCATCCCCCATGAGATGTCCTGTCTGTGACAGGAAGTAGAAGATGTGCTGTTGCGGCGAACCTCTACCGTCGAACGTTCAACGGTTTATATTTTGCAGGGTAAGACACGGTCTCCCATTCTATGGGATAAGGACGGACTACCCCCACCCCTTGCAATTTCTTTCGATGAAGAAGAGCTTGTAGTTGATTCTGCATCTTCTCTATTTTCTCTGCGTGAGGGTTTACTTCTCTTGAATGAGGAGGAATCTCTTCATTCTCATCCTCGCTGTCCTCATTTATTTGGGCAGGTCGTTTTCCTTTCTGCCGACCGGAAATGGACGACGAGGTTTGGTTCTTCCTAGTTTGAGCTAACAACTCAATTAAAAGTTGTTTCATTTCTTCTATGGTCTCTTCTTGCTGTTCGAGACGTTTTTCTTGTCTTTCAAGCCTCCCAGAGACTTCTTCTAGGAGCACGCCCTCTGGCTCAATAGAAACTCCTTTTGACCCTGGAGTGACGTCCTTATCTGAAAGGTTGTTTCCGACCACCTTTTTGCCTTTATTAACCATATGTGATGAGGTGGCAGGTAGATCGGTTTCAGAGCACACCCTCTTTACCGTCCGTATTCTTTTGGATTTGGTGATCCTCTCAAAAGCGGACCGTCTCGGATGGCACTCGCAGTTTGATAGAACAGTTGAGATTAACTGTTCGTATTGGCATTGAGAAATATTATGTGCAGAGTTTTTCTTCCAATTGAGGTACTCTCTCAAGTCTTGAGATACTTCTTTATCTCTATTTGCAACCTAACGCCTCTTGCGTCGCAAATTTGGTTCATAATACTGGAGAGTTTGCAATATTTCAGGGCTGAGAGCTTTTCCCATATCAACACGGTCTCTTTTATGGAGTCTTCTAGAGTGTGTGCTGACTTGCGCAATTGCACGGGCCCCGCACGCATCTGACTTATCCTTCGGAGTATGTTCATCCGAAGAGGAACTTGAAGACATATCCTCAGGTGAGTGCATGAGCACATCCTTATATTTGTTTGAAGAGGAACAGGATGGTATACCTGAGAGAGTAACCAAAAAGTTAGGTGTGCGCTGTGTGCTCACTGCGCGTGTGCCCGAATAGACATCAGAACCAACCCCTGATTTTTCCTGCGGAGTGCAACCCGAGGGAAACCCGGGTTGTGCAACCTGCGGTTGGAACTGCGGGTGGAAACCCGCGGTTGCAACCGCGGGGTTACCCCCACGGGGTGCAACCCGCGGTTGGAACCGCAGGGTTGCCCCCGTGCGGTGCAACCCGCACTTCTGCTTGCGAATTTTTATTTTTGAAAATTTTCTTTTCTGATGTTTCCTGATCTCGATTTTCTGACCGCAATTTTCCAGAGGCACTGTTGAGGCGGGCCCGCTGGGCCTTACGCCTCAGGTTTCTCTTCTGAGAGCGGGTCAAGGACTGGTTTGACTTTTGGCTTGACTTTGGAATGGGCGATAACGCCGTGTTCTTGACAGACGATGACGTCCTGTCAGTTCGAATGGGCGATGACGCCTCATAAGTTCTCATAGGCGATGACGCCTTTCCGGTGGGCGATGACGCCTCACCTTTTTTCATCGTCACCCAGCGATGACGCCTAGGCTCCGAATCAGTGGAAGAAAGAAATTCCTCATATTTTTGCTGGTCAACTTCTATGACCAGCATCTCAACCATTGAGCCAATCGGCACCCGGTCGGACTGCGCCACCAGATTCTCTGTGGTAAACAGAGGGGCTCCCACTGTGGTCGCCAGTTCTTGTTTGCCTGAAAATTGCATCTTTGATTCCGTTGCAAAAATTATTTGAATTACAACGAATTAAGATTACAAAATAATCCGAGAAATTACAAGAACGGGAATATTAATTTATTCCCTTTTTTTATGTGTGGGTTCGGGTGGCGATGGAGTCTCGTTGATGCCTCCGTTGACCGTCCGATCAGGAGAAGATGGCTCTGCTCTTTTTTTTTTATCTCACGAGCTTGCCCGTAATCGTCCCAAAACTCCCAATCCAAAAGTCCTCTCTCCGGTTAAATTCCTGTGTTTTATAGACCGAATAAGCTCCAAATCCGGCTCGATTATTCCTGAAAAACCGGATCACGGAATATTAGCGAAATAAAATAGGAAATAAATAATCGGAAAAGAACAGAAAACAACACGCGGGTTGTACTTAGCAGTTTTTTCCTTTTTTTTTTTTTTTGGTATCTACAATAACTATCTAGAATTTCTATCTTTGTTTCTAGCTAGAATGGTGAATAGAGAACCCAACTAAATAAGGGCATGGTCCCCTCACAAATGACCAAATTATCACTATGTCTTCAAGAAAATAGGCCAAAGTTGAAGATCAAACTCGCAATCTCTTTCTCTTTTTCATTTTACCAAGTCATTTTACTATCTACAGAACTGACATTGTAGAAAAACAACAGAAATAGAAGAAGATTTTTTTTTTTTTAGAAGAGGGCTTGAAACTTCCTCTTGATTATTTCATCTATATATAGGGAGTACAAAACTCACGCCTCTAAGCGGATCAGTAATTCAAATAACAAACTGAACTAATCTTCTTATCTTGACTAATTCAAAAACAAACTGAACTAATGTTCTTATCTAACAAACTGAACTAATCTTCTTATCTTGACTAATTCAAAACCAAACTGAACTAATCTTCTTATCTAAAAACGCTGAGACAATACAACAAGATTATCCAATAATCACTCCCTAATCTTGTTGCACTTTCTTGACTTCAATCAACCCAATCTTCTTGCGCATCTCCAGGAACTTGATGCGCCCGAGAGGCTTCGTTAGGATGTCGGCAAGCTGATCATCCAAGCTAATGTACTCAACCGCAATCTTCCCTCCTTCAACACACTCCCTAATGAAATGATAGCGGGTATCGATGTGCTTGCTTCGATCATGGAAAACAGGGTTCTTGCACAAGGATATAGCTGATTTGTTGTCCACTCTGAGTGTGACGCTACTGGACTCCTTCTTTGTTAAATCACCGAATAGGTGCCCTAGCCAAATTCCTTGGCATGCCGCCGTTGTGGCAGCAATGTACTCCTCCTCGCAGGACGACAGTGTCACCACCTTCTGCTTCTGAGATTGCAAGCTGATAAGGCTCTTTCCGAGCAGATACAGCACATCCGTTGTGCTTTTGCGGTCATCTACATCTCCTGCCATGTCGCTGTCGCTATACCCGATCAAGTGTGGCCCTTCTTCTCTCTTCTTTTCATAGTAGCAGCCCATATTGTGAGTACCACAGATGTACCGCAGAATATGTTTCACGGCTGCTAGGTGCTCAGTGGTTGGAGCCTCCATAAAACGACTTACGTACCCTACCGAGTAGGCAATGTCAGGTCACGTATGCACCAGGTATCTCAGGCTCCCCACGACACTTCTATAGAACGTGGCATCAGTAGGAGGACTGGTGCTCTCCTTGCTCAACTTGAGCCTTGCTTCCATGGGAACTTGGCACGGGTTGCAGCCGTCCATGCCACACTTCTCCAGGATCTTTAGTGCATAGGCCGACTGGTTCAGAGTGATACCATCGCCGGTCTGTTGCACCTCTATGCCCAGGTAGTAGCTCAACAAACCTAGGTCGCTCATGCTGAACAATTTCTTCATCTCCTCCTTGAACTTGCTGATTTCTTGCGGATGTGGTCCTGTGATAATAAGATCATCAACGTACACACCCACAAGCAAACTTGATGAGCCAATACCTCTTTTGTACACAGCATGCTCCGATGGACACCTCTCAAACCCGAGTGACATAAGACTGCTGTCAAACTTTGAGTTCCATGCTCTAGGCGCTTGGCGCAGGCCATAGAGCGCTTTCTTGAGCTTCAACACCTTCTATTCATTGTCCTCGTCCACGAAACCGGGCGGCTGGGTTACGTAGACCTCCTCATCAAGATCACCGTTGAGAAATGCCGATTTGACATCCATGTGATGTACTTCCCAACTTTCATGTGCTGCCAATGCTATGAGCAGCCACACCGTTTCGAGACGAGCAACCGGAGCAAATACTTCCTCAAAATCCACGCCCTATCATTGCACGTACCCTTTGGTGACGAGCCGTGCCTTGTGCTTCACCACAGCACCATGCGAGTCCTTCTTGATCTTGTAGACCCATTTCAGGCCTATGGGTCGACACCCGCTCGGCAGATCGGTGAGATGCCAAGTCTCATTTTCCTCGATGGATTTTATCTCCTCTTGCATCGCCTGCCGCCAGCACTTGTGCTTTGCGGCTTCTACAAAATTCCCAGGTTCTTCGGCCGCCATGAGACACAGCCCGCTGTACTCGTGCTCATCCTCGGATGTGTTCCGGTAGATGTTCGTCAATGTGCGGTACCGCGGCACTGCACCGTCCGAGGTGGGCGAAGCATTGCTTGGCGGTTGCAAATTCCACGCCACCGGGTGCAGCTGGGGTTGCCATCGGTGTGGGCACGCTGGGGTTGTCCGGTGCGCGACTCGGCGAAGCAGGTACCGACACTTCGCCACTCCCATGTGCCGGCATGTCGTCACGACCATCATCTGTGATAGAACGGAAAGTATACTCTATGGTGAATATTTCACCAGGAGCAGTCCTCTCCTCGTCACCCCCTGACGCATCCCACTCCCATTTCGCCTCCTCGTCGAACACGACGTCCCGGGTCACATGTACCCTTCTGCCGACCGGATCATATATTCGATAGGCTTTGGAGCCGGACTCGTAGCCAATGAGCACCATGGGCGTGCTTCTGTCGTCCAGCTTCTTTACGTTTGGCTTCACCACCTTCACGTGTCCAACACACCCAAATGTACGAAAGTAGTGTACGTTCGGACGTCTCCCGTACCACGCCTCGTAAGGCGTCTTGTCGTCGACGATGCGGGTTGGCGCGCGGTTGAGGATATATACTGCTGTTGTGACAGCCTCACCCCAAAACCTTCCTGGCATCCCCTTGGACTTGAGCAGCCTCCTGGCCATTGCGACCACCGTCTGGTTTCGCCGCTCAACGACGTCGTTCTGCTGCGGCGAGTATGGCGCTGTGAGGAAGCACTTGATGCCACGGTCTGTGCAGTAATTTCCGAATTCCGCGGACGTGAACTCGCCGCTGCGATCGGTGCGGAGGGCCCTCAGCTTGCGGCCAGCTTCCAGCTCAACTCCCGCCTGGAACTGCTTGATGGTTGCCGCTGCCTTGTCCTTGGACTCCAAGAGTGTCAGCCACATGTAGCGGCTGAGTTCATCCACCAAGAGCAGGAAATACTTCTTGCCTCCTGGTGTGGCCGGCGTGATAGGCCCGCACAAGTCGCCGTGTACCAGGTCCAGCACGTTCTCCGCGCGATAGTTCGCCTCCTGCGGGAACGGGGTCCGCCGTTGCTTGCCCACAAGGCAGCCGTCACAGATTTGGTCCACCTGATCAATCTGTGGCAGTCCACGAACCATGCCATGTTGCTCCAGCCTACGGAGGGCCTGAAAATTCAGGTGTCCGTAGCGCACGTGCCACTGCCACGCATCTTCACTGCACCTTGCCGCCAAGCACACACGCTGTGATAAATCAAGGTTAAGCACATACAAGCGGTTCTTGGTCCTTTTTACCTTGGCAAGCAGCTGCCGTTGTCGGTCGCGGATCCACAGCATACCGTCCTCGATGAGCGTCTGGTAGCCGTGTTCGTCGAGCTGCCCAAGACTCACTATGTTGCTGCGGAGCCTTGGGATGTTGTAGACGTCCGTCAGCGCATGGTGCTCGCCGTTGTGACAAGTGAAAAGCACCGTTCCGCGTCCACAAATGTGGATGACGGAGCCGTCTCCAAACTTCACCGAGCCCTTTATGTTGGAGTCCAGCTCGGCAAAGCTCGTCTTGCACCCGGACATGTGGTTGCTAGCCCCGGTGTCCAAGTACCAGATGCCGTCGTGGTATTCTTTCTCCCGGCTAAGGTGCACTCGCGCGTGAACCTCGTTGAGCATGATGTCAACGGTCGGGGTTTCCGTGAGCGCGTAGACCTGCGTCATCAGCAGCGTGGGCTCATCGTCCTGAGCCTGCGTAAAATTCACCTGCTCCTTGCGCTCTTGCCGGGGCTTGCGGCACTCTCTTGCGTAGTGCCCGAGAATGCCGCAGTTGAAGCACTTGACCTTCATCCGGTCGAACTTCTTCTTCTCCTCACCTTGCTCTTCATTACGGTTCTCCTCTCCAGGCCCAGTGCCGCGGCCGCGTCCAGAACCGCGCCCGACTCCTTTGCCGCGCCCCTTTCACGCGTTCGATGATGAACCCTCACCGGACTGCTTCCAGCGAGCCTTCCACTCCTCCTTCGTGAGTAGAAGATGTTCATCGTCCTTGCCATCGGCACCACGAATCCTTCCTCAAAAGTCTTGAGGCGACCAATCGCCTCCTCCAATGTCATCGTCGTCAGATCGGCAAACTGCTCGATCGACGTGACAATGGGTAGGAATTTGTTGGGGACGGCGACCAAGAACTTCCTGATGGCGGTGCTTTCTTCGATCTTGCCGCCGAGGCCGGCGGACTTGCTGACTATGGTTGTCAGCCTCCCGGCGAAGTCATCTATCGTCTCCGCTTCTTTCATGCGGAGAGTTTCAAACTCACTCTTTAGAGTTTGGAGCTTCGCCTGCTTCACTCGATCAGCACCCACGTACTTTGTCTTGAGCATCTCCCAAGCCTCCTTTATCGTCTCCTTCTCCGCTATGAGAAGAAGGTTTTCCTCGGGGATAGCTTCATAGATGGCGGCGAGTGCCATCTTGTCATTCCTTGTCTCCACGTCGGTCCCGGGCTGGATGGCGTCCCACACACCTTGTGCTTGTAGGTACACGCGCATCTTGATAGCCCAGATTGCGTAGTTCGTATTCGTCAGCATCGGGTAGTGGAGGGAGACGCCGGTGTTTTCCTTCGCCAGCGCACCCGAGGCAACCCCGTCATTTCCGCTGGTGATGATGCTTCGCGGCATGATCTTTGGCATACAACACGAGCTCTGATACCAAATATAGAAAAACAATAGAAATAGAAGAAGATTTTTTTTTTTTAGAAGAGGGCTTGAAACTTCCTCTTGATTATTTCATCTATATATAGGGAGTACAAAACTCAAGCCTCTAAGCGGATCACTAATTCAAATAACAAACTGAACTAATCTTCTTATCTTGACTAATTCATAAACAAACAGAACTAATCTTCTTATCTAACAAACTGAACTAATCTTCTTATCTTGACTAATTCAAAACCAAACTGAACTAATCTTCTTATCTAAAAATGCTGAGACAATGCAACAAGATTATCCAACAGACATGAGCACCGTAGTGTTGGGACCAAGACCCAACCTCCCTGTCGATCATGTTGCTTGTATAGGTGGCGCTCAAGAGATTGCATGCTCGGGAATTGGTTACAAAATTTCCATCGGCCCACCTCTCTTATCACCCCGCCTGCTAAGGTGCCTGCTTTATTTAGTGAGGAGCTCTAATAAGGTGTCTTGTTCTATCTTGTAATGAAATGAAATTTATTTTATTTTGGTGTTGATGTTAGTTTTGTTATTATTTGTTCCCTAGTCAATAGAAATGGACATTGCACGAGCAGTGTGGATAATCTATTTCTATGGGTGATTAACGATTGATTATTATGATTTGTTTACGGAGAGGGTGGCAGACAAAGAGGGGAAAGCAATCACTATAGAGGTTTTCCTTTTAGCGGTTTGTAATAGAGCAATTGATGAATAAAGGGAAACGGAAGCAATGGAAACAATTTAGGGTTCTGTTGTGGGGATTTTGGAATTTTGTGCATGAATTAGAGTTTGATGCAAAAAGAATATGATGTGAGCCTAACACTCAGGCACACTCTCATTCACTTGAGGGAAATTATTAGTAATTAACAATGACATCAATCACTAGAATTTTATGAATATTATTTCACCTATTATCAAAATAAGTGTGCAAATCAATATTTATAGAAAACAAATACGTTCACGATACGTGCCAGTGAGCTAACCCTAAAAATCTAGGTAATGTGATCCAAATCTCGGCTTTTAAATAAAATAAAAAATTAAGTTAAACTAATTCTAAACAAACTCGGTCCACCCCAATTCTCCCTGTTTGGAAACATTCACCATCGATAAATGGCGCTAATGATACGAATTGAAAATATTCGGGTGAAGATGTTTCAATTATGTATTAGAAAGCCGAGTTAGTTAAGATTCACTTGAGTCGTACATGTTTTCAGACACGTAGCTTTAACTTCCGAGATAGTTTTCAACAGAAAAGGATATACTTGGATTCCATAATTGTGATAAAACAATGACACTGCAGTTTGTAATTAAGAATACTTGCTAGAAAGTTGCAAATCTATAATTTATAATCAGAATATCGCAGATCATGAATCGGTGATGTAACATGCACCAACCGATCAACAAATAATAATTTTTAGAGATTAGCAAAAAAAAAAAAATAGTAGTTTTAGAATTTGGAATACCATTAGGTATGGTTGGGGCACTAATTAGTAATAATCAATCTCTTAATCCATCACAATTAATTGAGATCTACATTATATTATACGCACCTCCATGAAACTAGGAGAGTCTCTCCATGGTACTACAATTAATGACAATTTTAAAATAATAAAAAAAACTAATGACCAATTAACAAATTGATGGTGAAGGATAGAATGAAGAATGAAGAAATAAATTGCAAATTATTACTCAGCAGCACATGCAACAACTGCCAAAATAGCTTGGCTTCATGTGATTGTAGGATGGATCCGAAAGCGATGGGTTTAATTGGCTGAATCCGTTGTTATATAGTCAACTCCAAAGCCATCATTAAATTAAGTAATTAATTAACAAACCATTAATTAATTAATTAATTAAGGTAAACCAACCAAGCACGCACCTCTTGAAGAAGATCCACGAGCGACTGCCTATAAATAGAGGTGCATGGCTTCACCATCACTCGCAACAAGAAGCTACCTTAGAGAAAGTGTGCGTGTGTGTGTGTGTGTGAGAGAGAGAGAGAGAGAGAGGGCAAAGAAATGGCAATGAGGTCCATTTTGGTTGGGTTCCTCCTGCTTCTTCTTCTTGTGATATCGGCTAAAGCTAACTATACCACATGCTATAATTCCTGTGATTCTAGTTGCTCAGCTCTTCCCACCATATGCCACACGAAATGTGATTTGCAATGTTTAACTTGTTGCAATGATGGTCTTGCTTGTTGCCAGCCGAACTGATCTTTAAGATGATGAAGCACCAAGGATTTGAAGCTTCCTTCGCAGCTGTACCCACCACTTAATCTTTGATTCTCAAGCTCTACCTACTATATAGAGGAGCTCCTATTATTATTTCAGTATCGTGTCCTATCGTGTGATCAATAATGTCGGACTCATGTTAGTTCATCGGTCCGTTTGTGTTTGCCATTTAAATTTGTTTTCTATGTGTCCACGCGTGCGTCTATGGGCGACTCAGTTGTACTGTGATTTCATGTATCTTTGTTTTGTCAAATAAATGGAAGGTGAGTATTTTCATTCCTAATTAGTTACTACTTACGTATTTAAAATGATTTCTTTGTATTGGTTTTAGAGTGTTCTAACAGTAAGAAAACAGTTAACTATATATACCATTCTGTCTGATGTCGCGTCATTGGGGAGAAACGTCACTCCCCTTGGGAGCATGATGATTTTAAACACAAAACTGAGAACTATTTTAATCTAAAATCTTAAGTTGATAAATAGTGATTTTAACTTTCTATTTAAACTCATGAACTACTCATGTTCGATTCGATGAGAGATTATACTTACACATGAATTTCTAATATGAATAAATTAAAAAAGTAACCAAGTTATGTGTGTCTCAACCCAAGTGTGTCAGTAAGCTTAATAAACTATTTTTTTCTATAAACAGGGTTGATAGATGAATTTAATTTAACAAATATATTAAATAACAAAAGTTGCTAACAATAATAACTAACTACTCTATACTTGAAATGCTTGTTTCTTACTAATTCAAGAGCAGCTTAAGAGAATCTAAACTTCAGATGTATACTTTGTTCATGTACATTACATAATAATAATATGGTCAGAGAATTATAACGTGTATGCTGAGAGTTTTTTAGAGTGCGCGTGGTGCGCTATAAGTGTGCACCTAGCGAATAGTGAATTTCCGAGCGCATGCATTGAGAGCTAGCAATATTTGTTATTATCAAATGCAACATGTTCTCACTGTTATCATGGTATCGTGTGAGATTGAAAACTACAAAGCTCGCACTCTCTAAGGAATGGGGACAATGTACAGTAGAAGCAATATTTACTCATACAATCCTATTATTTGTCAAATTTTTTGAAACATCTCACGATACCTCAGAAAAATTGGGGGCTTATATTATTGCAAAATACTTTTGGGCCTGATAAGACCCAAACCCAAATCACATTGGCTCAAACCCAAAGTACTATCATGCTCAAACGAGTATAAATCACATTATTAATCAGGCCAAGTAAGATAACCAAATTATCACTACGTCTTCATGAAAATAGGCCAAAGGTGAAAGATCAATCTCACAATCTCTTTCTCCTTTTCATTTTAGCAAGTTGTTTTACTATCTACATAACTGACTTGAGCACCATAGAGTTGGGACCAAGACCTGAATCATGTTGCTTGAATAGATGGCACTCGAGAGATTGCATGCTCGGGAATTGGTTACAAAATCTCTATCGGCCAGCCTCTCTCATCACCCCACCTGCTAATTAAGCTGCCTATTTTATTTTCAGTAAAATGCTAGTTGAGAGCTCTAATAAGCTATCTGTTCAATCTTGTAATGAAATGGAATTCATTTGATTTCAATGTTACTGTTAGTTTTGTTATTATTTGTTCATTAGTCAATTAGTAAATAGAAATGCACAGTATACGAGTAAGGATGGTAATAAATATGTCATGGATCAATTAGTTCTTCGCGCATCTTATATAAATTTTTGAGTTAAAAATAAAATATTTATTTTTTAATTCAAAATTTTGTATGGAGCGGTCAAAAATTGACCCATAGACACGTTCATTACCATCTCTATCAGCATAAGCAGTGAGGATAATCTCTTTCTTTGGATATGATTAACGATTGACTATTATTTTTTTGTTTACGGAGAGGGCGAGGATGGAAGGAGTAGGCGGACAAAGAGGGGGAAGCAATTCCTTTTAGTGGTTTCTAATAGACTGATTGATGAATTATGTGAAATGGAAGCGACAGAAGCAATTTAGGATCCTATTGTGGGGATTTCTGACTTTTGTGCATGAATAGGGTTTGATCCAAAAAAGATATGATATGGGCCTAACTCAAGTAAGTTATATGCCCACTCTTAGTCCCTCGAAGAAAATTATTAGTAATTAACAATGATGAAAATAACTAGCAAAGTTCCAACTCAAGTTATATGTCCACTCTTATGCGATAGTTTTCAGTAGAAAAGGATAAACTTGGATTACATATATAATTGCGATAAAACTATGTCACTACTATATCAAGGGAATACTTCCTCCAAAGTTCTAAATCTTTACTTTATAATCAGAATATCGTAGATTATGGATTGGTAATGTACAAGAACATGCACCAACCAACCAGCAAATAATAATTTTAGAGATTAGAAGAAAAAAATAGTTTTTGAGTTTTGGAATCATATTAGGTGAGGTTGGACCCATCCATCACAACTAACTGATGATTTACAGTATACCATACGCATCTCCATGAAAGTAGGAGAGTCTCTCCAGGGTACTATGACCAATTAACAAATTGAAGATTAAGGATATGATGAAGGTTGGAGGAATAAATTGCAAATAATTACTCAGCACACCAACTGGCAACTAACTACATGGCTTCATCAGGTGATCGATGGGATGGATCCGAAAGGGACGGGTTTAATTGGCTGAATCCATGGTTAGTCCACAATATAACTTTCTAGGGTAGGGGTTTATATCTTTATTTCTAGTTAGGATGATGAATGGAGAAAACAAATTAAAGAACAAGATGATCCGTGTCTTCACTAATAATTTATTTTATCGTGAATCTCTCTCGTGTGTGTAGCTTCAGTTTCTTTATAGTAAAGATACAAAGGATATCTTTATTTCCAATTTCATCTCTGCAGCAAGAGAATGTCATTTCTTTAAGTGTTTAAATTTGGATCGGGTGGCGTAGGAAAACCACATGGAGACCCATTGGAAATCTGACCGGGAGCAATTTTTTGAGAATAAGAGGAAATTTTTGTTTAATTTTATTCAAGACAATTCATTTGATTTTGTATACGGCATATATTTATAACCAAATGATTCCTTATTCTTCCTTTACTAAGTCGAGGATGCAAAATATTATTAGGTTTGTGGCTACTATTAACCAACCTCTTAAAAATGAAAAAAAAAATAATAATAATGTTATGAATTATTTTTTATATACAGGTAGTACGATTTTTTGAGACGAACCATATAAAAATCTCTGCGTTTGTATGTGATTTAGTTCTTTACCTTCTGCATTTGCATCTTAGACCTTGAAATCACTAACAAATACGTACATGGGTTGTAGTAGTGATAAGCATTCATCAAATTTTGTGGATGCATTGTAAATACTCATGAAATCTTATATTATCCAGAAGGAAAATTCATTTTGGAGTCATGGGTTTAATCAATTTCAGTTCTCCATCCATCCGTTATTATTTCCAATATGAGCTACTAAAGGTTTATATCATATCTTCTTATTGTTTATTGTTTTTCTCAAGAGTCACAATTAAACATTAAGTAAAAGAAAGTTGGATCGATCACGCAGACCTTCTCAACGACATTCAATTTTTAGCTCCTGTCATAATATGTGACAATGTTTTGCATCGGCTGTCACAGGCCTACTACAACCCCTTCTTTATTCTGATTTGGAAAAGACAGTGAAAAAAAAAAAAAAAAAAAAAAACTTAAAACATAGCACTGGTAGAGTTGATATAATGCTTTCTAACAAAACTAGAAAATATGTATATATATTCTGAACCATCAAATTCGAGCCAAATAACAACAGCAGCAATAGCATACAGAAACTGTTCATATCCAAAAGAACCACAAACTCCAAAAACACCAACTTATTCAGAAACAACTAGCTCTTGAAGTTCAGGAACAATTTTTTGAATGCTAGGTCTCACAGGTAATGAATTGGGAAACACTTGCATTTCATCGTATTAGTGCGATGTCAGTATCTTTGCTTTCTACCCATGTGCTCACAGCGTCGAGTAGAAGTCGTGGGCTTTGTGGTATCTGCTCAGGACGACGTTGTAGAGAGGATGAACAGGCTCCAGAAGGTTAGAGTATGGGCCCAGAACCGCCCGAGGCAATGGAGCCATGCTCTCATCCTCCGACCAGCTGTATTGGCTCACTGAGAGTCCGCTGAGGCAGTAACAAGTGTGGTAGTGGTCTCGGTGTTTCCCTGGCTTGTCCCTCAGCCCTCCCTCTGGTACCTGCATCAGCAGTCGAGTAAAAATCCACGAAGGGAAGAATGTCAATTGCGTGGGTTAGGCTTCCAAAGTTATTATCCGGCGTTGCAGTACTATTATTAACTTAACTGAAATACTTCAACACTATATATTACTACTGTAAAGGATCAGCATCTACGATAGGTTACGTTACGTTATTTTATAATTATTTCTTAGTAATCTCTATATTATTATTAATTATTATTTTGATTATTAGCGAATAGCTGTAAATTTCTTACTTGATTAGTTGTTTGCTTGTTTGATTGCTTGTAGAATTGCTAATTTGTTACTTTGCGACTGTTTGTTTGTTCGCTTTTTGTAATTCCTCTCTTGTTGTTAAAATATCGTACTTATTGATTCTAATTAATTTTTAATTGAACTGAAATCAACAATTACAAATAAGATAAATTGAACATTATAAAATATAAATTACATCAATGATAATAACTGGAATTGAAATAAAAAATTAGAATCTTGTTTTCTTATTTAAATGATTATTAGAATTATGGTTGCAGACTTAATATAATTTATGAAGATAAATGTGAAAATTATTGTAAAACTTAATATAAAATCAAAATATATTATGTATTACAAAATGATTTTATATTTTTTAAAGATATTTTTTTAATTTATTTTTCAATTTATAAAAAAATATTTTAAATAGTTTTATATTTATTTTTATTAAATAAATAGAAATTTGCATAACGTTTGTTATGTATTATGCTATATACGATATAAACAAAATGTTATATTATAGTTATTTTAAACATTGTTGTAAATAGGGGCACGAACAGCTGGTGTCATGAGGTTCCGCCGAGTCCAAACCCCTTTCTAACACTCTTATAAACATATGAGTTGGTCAACCAGGTTCAGCTTCGTAGACTACGAATATCTTCAACAGTTTTCTACGCATGGTTGGCACCGATTGTATACTTAAATCATATTAATTTCACGAATTTCAGTGAAATTTTTTACGTGCACTATTCATACTCCATAAAGAGATTATGGTATGTGGTAACGCCATTGAGTTATATTGAAAAATATAGTGTTGACATTGTATTGAAAAGTTGCAAAACTATAAAGGGATAATCCAAGACGATATGATGAGAGCACAAAACTGTTTCAGCTAAAATAAAATAGAGAGGCCTACATGGTAACATATATAATCTCATAAAACTAACGAGTATAAACTTGATAACAATCTCGATGTAGTCGAATATTTTAACAATAGAACTACTTTAGGTGTGACATGGAGGCAAGACATTATACGGTTTTAACAAATGAAAGAATGAGGAAGGGAAGCCCTTCCTCTGACAAAAAGAGCGAGGACGCAGCAAAATATTACCTGTGAACATAAGAGTAGATATTGCTGCAAGGCGATGCTATTGAACAAAGGTCCCCAGTCGGTACGCTTTTTTATAAAAGCAAAACCAAAATCTGGAAGTCTTCCTGCACTATTGCAATTTATGCTGTCAATGTATTTAATGGTTCACATAAGTGAAATGGATGTGGTCACATACTATCATAAAAATAATAATAATAATAATAATAATAATAATAATCAATAAAGATGCAGACCAGAAAAAGTTAAGCTCGAAAAAGTTATTCATGTTGAAGAGGTCATTGTCAGATGAAAGCATAAACCAAATATACCTAGAGCAAGCAAGGACTGGATTATAACATAAAAGGGACTCACTTATTGCCCGTAAGTGTGCAAAATACAAGAAACATGTAGCGAAGCACCACTGCACAATCATATCGAACTTCAAAAATTACCAATATAAGTATCGGATACGATTTGATATAGAAACACAGATATGCAAAATTTTAAAACATGGATTATGCATGGATTCATCATGGGTACATCAAATTAAGCAAATAGTAATTCTTAATGAACTTTTACACAACATTCACATATATAGTAATTAGCATTTCATTTCATCAAAGAAATTCACTTGGCAAAGTGGCTAAGGCATCTCATTCAGCTTCAATATCACTAGTTTAATCCCAGTTTAGCCATATTAAATTTTTAGGATTAATTACCATCAGACCCCCTATACTATGGAGATAGTAGAACTTATTACTCCTGAATTTTGAAGCTCTCACTTAGCCCTCCGTGAGAGATAACGAGGCCGTTTGGAGTGATTGCACGTGCAATACACGTGATATAAAAGGACAGTTTTGACCCTAACTGAATAGAGGGGAGAAGGGGAAGAGGTCTGGAATTTCGAGTAATCAATTCGATTGCTAATTTGAGAGGAGAAAATCTAGGGCATCTTGTGTCGGCTGAACATTTGGCACTGCGGAGGCAATCAACGGGCAAAAGGGCGAGCGACGGTGTTCAGCTCAAGGCCTGCAGGTGAAAGGGTGAGCATCGGCGAAGTTCAGAAGGTCTTCGGGCGATCGGAGAATAACAGAAATCATAGCTTAATGGATCGTTTGCTTTTCTAACTTCTTTCCCCTCGTGCAGAGTGGGTTGCCACCTTTCCTGTATGATTTTCCTGATTGCAAGACATACTCATCGCTCATGGCTGATGAAGCTGTAACACTTGAGAAATCAACCGAGCTTCGCCCTCCTGGATCCCAATACCTCCCCAATGGGAATGTATAGAATCTACTTGCAAGCAAGGGCTAGACACAAATAGCAGTATCAACATTACCGGTGACGTTGATCTCTCAAGTTCATCATTCAATTCAGGCTCGCAAAACCCTGAATAGTCGTCATCGAAGCAATTCAATACCCTCATCATACCAGTATCAAGAATGCAAAAAAATGAAGGAAGCTGAATATTATCCCTTATAGGAGCAAAACAATTGAATGCCTGCCTCTGGAAATAACAACTTCAAGGTCTCATGATAACCTATGTACATTCTTTAATTTTATTTATATGATAGAATAATGGGACGGGGGAGAGGAGAGGGGGGGGGGGGGGGGGGGGGGTGGGGGGGTGATGGAGGGAGGGAGCGGAGAGTGAGAGGGAGTGAGAGAAAAACTACCTGCTTAGATGAAGAAGTGGAGCTGAGAGTGAGGGAGAAACTATACGATCAGCTGAAGAAGTGGAGCTGAGAGCAGGTCTTAAGTGAAACTCTTAAGGAGGAAGAGTGCAAATCTGGAATTAAATAAAAAGAGTGCAGTTTTGTTTAAAAGATGGTGAAATTATCTAACCATTGACCAACTTTGGCAACGGTCCAGAGGGCTAAATGAGAGTTTCAGACTTCATGAGTAATAAGTTCTACACCTCCTATACTACAGGGGATCTAAGTGTAATTAATCCAAATTTTTATTAAGAACTGCAAGTCATGTTTGGGCAAATGTTCCCGCATTAGTCTCGAATCCGCACCGACTGTCTAGGTTTTGAGGCCAATCCGTACAAATGATAATCAGGAATGAATTCGACTGACATACTTATTCAGGTCCATACTATATCCACAAATCAGTGTTTGATTGCAAATGATGCAACCATTTGCTGCGCGCGCACCCCAACACCCCCCCTCCCTGGTGCGCTTCCCAGAAACATCTATATTCTCAATTATACAGAAATTCCATTAGCTTGTGCAAGAAGGTATTCATGTTATGAACAATAATAGAAGCACTAGTTTTGTGATGACCACAGAGATGCAGGTCATTTGAAACTGCAGGGACAAAAATAGGAGCTGTTAGGATAACCAACTACATGACAATAAATGAATCACTTCTTGCTCCAAGACCTTAAAACATCATAGTTGTTTCAATCAGCGCAAAAGCCATCCAAAAAAAGAATTACTCGATTGTTCTACTTAAACGAACAAAGCAATGGTCGAACACTTATCAATGTTGATAGAGATATGATTAGAGATGATATTAGTTTTTAGTTAGATTTGATTAGATTGAATTAGATATTTGGTTAGATTTTAAAAGATTTGTTATTATCTTGTTGCATTAGGATTTTCTATATATATGGTTTGTAAAACCCTAATTTGATAGAGAGTGAAATATGATTTTTTTTAAGAGCATGTGATTTGTTTTATCAAATCTTTTCTCGAGTGATTCGTGAGAGAGTGGGCATGTGATTCGCCTAGGCGTGAGCTCTGAATCCTAATTTATCCCCCAAAACCCTAACTTCTTCTCCAATTTCCCACTACAAACCCTAAATCGCTTCTGTCATGCGTCAAATTGGTATCAAAGCCCAGTGGGTTCCTTTTTTGCAGCTAACAGTTCATCTTTTTAGGTTGAGGAGCAATTATTTAAGAGGGTTTGATTTGAGCTCAATTCAAATCCATTCAAAACCCATGTCGAAGAAAAGAAAAGAACTTGGGTTTGAATTGGATCTAACTTAGCATATCTGATCCACTTGAGTTTAAATGTGGGTTCAGTTCACAAGCAGGCCCATTAAGAAGATTCCAGACCCGTTAAGAGTTCTTTTGGATAATTTGAAGCCATTTTGAGCCCGATTCGCACCCAGTTCGAGTCTGATTCATACAAAAATAATTCTAAGCTATTTTTGAGGTGCTTCTTGGGATTTCTACTCCAGAGTTTGTGCAAAATCTGCAACACTCCTCAAACGAATTCGTACTTAAGTGTGATTTACTCTACATCGAGGTAATTTTTAATCGCACTGTTATTCAGTCAGTAATATTTTGCATTTCATTCTTATTATTTGCGTAGACTTGGAAAATTTATTGTTACTTATAATTTGCCACGAGATTTATTTGTGTTACATTATATTGCATAAATAGGAATTGCATTTCCTTGCATATAGCAACTTTCGAATATTAGAATATCTTATTTGATCATATAGTCACGCATTTAATTTTGTGTCTAGGATTTTGCATATTCATCTGTGTGCTTTATTGCAACTGCATATAGATAATTATTTCATACTTCGTACTGGCAAAAATTTTAGAGAAGTCATGAATCTTACTGAAGTTTTGAATAGATTAAATAAAATAGTGGATACTAATAAAAAACTTCAAACTGGTTTAGATATAATAAATATACGTTTAGATAATTTAGAAATACAAGTCAACGAACAAAAACCTATTGAAAATAATCAAAGGAATGAGAGTAGACAAGGAAGACATCATAATATTGGAAGAGGTAATAATTTTGAGGATGAACATCCACATGATGATATCACACGTAAAGTCAAAGTAGATACTCTCTTTTGATAGCACTTTTATGAGGCATATTTGCGCACACTCTTTGATAAAAAGTCCACTTTCAGAACTGCGGAGTATTCCAAGCGACAATTTGACACTAATACTACAAATACTAATACTGTTCTTAAGGATACAAAAGGTAAAACTATTACTAGTGAGTCATCAAAACCGGGTACAAAACAAACTGAGTGCTTCAAATGTCATGGTTTTGATCACTTTGCTTATCAATGACCTACAAGAAATTTGTTAATAGAAGAGGTTCATAATAAAAATGATAGTGAGACTGAAGAAGAAATTTATGAGCCTCAAGGAAATTTTAGTGATGTTGAAGATGACTTAATAAATACACATTTACACGTTGTTAGGTGTTTGCATTCTGTATTAAGAAATGAGGATTGACGTAGATCTAATGTGTTTCACACCTATATTACACACAATGGTAAGAGTTATAAAGTCATGATAGATAGAGGTAGTTGTGTCAATATCATTTCTAAATCGGCTGTTGATAAGATGAGCCTCAAAACTGAATCACACGCTCAACTATACAATGTCACTTGGGTTGATAAAAGTTTTCATGCTATTATTCAGTATTGTCTTGTGCCTATTCAATTTTCGAGTTATAGTAATCATATTTCGTGTGATGTTTTACACATGGATATTGCACATATTTTGCTCGGTAGACCCTGGTTATTTGACCTAAATGTTAAGAATTATGGAAAGTCAAACACCTATGCATTTATGTGTAATGAAAAGAAAATTGTGTTGATTCCTTCTCCACCCAAGAGTCCATCTAAAAATAAAAAAAATGGATTAATAATACTAACACAAGGTGATAAATTGCTCAATTTTGTGCATAAGAATCATGAGCCTATCGAGTCTAGATCCATATTTCTTGACAAGTCTTATCCACCTATAGCACTTGCACCACTTTTATATCATTTTTGTGTAAATCTCCGTAAGCAAATTATATTTAGCAATGATACTTACAAGTTTATTGCAGATATACTTGATAGAGTGCAGGTATTTCTAACTGAATCCGTACTGATTAGGGTTCCACCTACAAATAGACTTTTCACACCCAATGTATGAACTCTTTTCAGTTTCTACAACAGATGATCATCGAACTTCTGCTTTATGCCCGACATTGTTTACAACATCAGATTTTCAGTTCGCTCCACTTCATCCACATCCACGAGTTCCACCGCTATGGACAAGCACGAAAGTTGATATTTGGTTCTGGATGTGTCTGATTTACACATATTTGGTATGGTGGAAAAGTTTATCGGATATCGAGTACCTGTTCGCCATCACCCGCTGTGTTTGTCTTTCTTCCAGCCGCCATTCACCGATGGTGAATGTTTCCAAGCGGGAGAGAATTGATAAAGATATGATTAAAGATCATATTAGTTTTTAGATAGATTTAATTAGATTGGATTAGAGATTTGGTTAGACTTTAAAATATTTGTTATTATCTTGTTGCATTAAGATTTTCTATATATATAGTTTGTAAAACTCTAATTTGATATAGAGTGAAATATGATTTCTTTTGAGAGTATGTGATTTGCTTGATCAAATCTTTTCTCGAGTGATTCGTGAGAGAGTGGGCGTGTGATTCGCCTGGGCGTGAGGTCTAAACTTATCCTTAAAATCCTAAGTTCTTCCCTAATTTCCCACCACAAACTCTAAATCGCTTCCGTCATGCGTCAAATGTACTTTTCCCAGCTGATACTATGATGTCACTGTCCAGATACTACTTAAAGCATGTCATTTTGGAATTCCCCAGCTGATACTACTACGTCACTATCCAGATACTACTTAAAGCATGTCATTTCGGAAGACGAAGGACTCTGACATGAAAGGCCTTACCTACCATCAAATGGTGACGGACCAATATCAGAAACAATAGAAGGGAACATACCAATTATGTGTACATATCCATGAGAAAAATAATTAATCACATCAGACGCCATTAATTCCAGGAAATAACAACTAGACAAACAAATAATAGGAAGGAATAGTTAGGTTTCTACTTTCTAGAGAATCACTTGGCTGCCAATAGAATTAGAATTACCTTCGGTTTGATGATCAGAAGTCATAGTGTAGCATAAATTGTCATACAGGTCAGACGCATCACCAGTAACAGATGGATGCCTTCTAGTAACAGATGCCAGCTTTAATTGCTTATCCACAATCGATAATAATCTTTGCATTAACACAAGCACGCCTCCCTGAAGTTATATTCATATTTTGGTAAAGTTCATAAATTCCAAAAGGGTTGAGAAGATGAGCAATAATATTTACTTGCCAAAACGAATAGCAACCATCAACCAATTTGTTAGTCCGCCCTTGAAAACCACCCTCCACACCTTGACGGAATGCCACCCAGTCCTACTAGCAACAAGGACTCAAATAACATGAGGAAGTAAAAGACTGAATAACATAAATAAATAAAATGCACTTACAGGGAGAGGATCTATCAATAGCGAAAATTTCGACAAATACTAAGTAGTAGTTTACTGAGTAACGTTTATGTCTTTTGTTTATAAAAGTTGATTGAACAGAATTAAATGCATAAGCCTCAGTCTCTGAATCAACCCCTCACTCGCCTGATCATCCCTTTAGATGCAGATCTGGCGGCCACACCACCAAATCCAACCCCACATTACATATCCCCCATAGTTTTAAACCTCTCACCTCACGAAATCTGAGATTTGGCAACCTCTTGACCACTACCATGTGTCATTGCTCCTCTGCAAGCATTTGGCCACTGGTTCCCTCACTTTCATGCAGAACTAGCCCTCTTGGTCGTACCAGCCACCATCCAACTCTGGTCTACAACAATTGCCTGCAATGCCACCAAGCCTGTTATCACATACACATTTTTTTATTGGATCCGGTCCCTCATTGCTAGATCCAACCACCTCTGATGTAGATACGATCGTAAATGGATGGATTAGAACAATCCAACCACAATTTTTTTGGATTTAATGAGAAGGAGAGGGGGAGTTGTCGCAGCGCATGGAAGAACCGCTGGCGACAACTCCCCCTCAGACCGCAGGAATATTAGAGAGAGAGAGAGAGAGAGAGAGAGAGAGAGAGAGAGAGAGAGAGAGAGAGAGAGAGAGAGAGAGAGAGAGGAATGGTTGTGTGAAGAGTCTATATAATGCTTTCAAGCATTACCAATATACAATTTCCCCTAAGGCCCTGGTTACTTCAAGGAAACATGAACACGTCACTTCTAAGGCTTAAGCTTGGGTTAATGCAACCAGCCATTGTCATGCAATCCCCTTTGCTTTTCAAGTAGCTCATCTTTAAATTTCACATGACATCTTTGCATCTCAAGAAGATAGGTTAAATATCTTTTGTTAATCACACGCCAGATGTTAACATGAATGTCTCCATACGCTGTTCTGATAGAAACTTAGTTCGACCAAACGAATATTTCACCACCAATATCCAGTGACATAACTTTACCAATACCATTTGAAAAGGTTTGATAGGATTAGAACATACTATTGAGTACTGAATCACTCTTAGTGTATCTATATATGTGTGAAATGACTATCCTAATATAGTTTGAACCATGGTTTTGCGCATCTGCCATTACCGACCTTTATCGGTTGTAACATATCAGATTTAAGACTAGCAAAACAAAAACATATTGGATTTAAGCATGCCAATTCAGATCCAAAACTGCTAACAATTCCAGATCAAAATTTCAAACACTGATCCCAATAAAGGCAAACCAAAACCATGTGTGACACTGAGGTTTCAAACCTATCTCTGAACCTTTTTAAGCATCTGTTGCACTGAAACAAAATAAATATGAGCATCTGTCAAATACCTCTATAGTTCACAAGAAAAAAAAATGAAAAAAAAAAATCCCAAGTGCCGTTACTACTAATATTTGAAAATTTTCGAGATAAGAAAAATAAGCAAACCTTAATGCATTATAATTAATAACACAGAAAATTTAAAGGGAGAAGACGATGTTCGCTTACAAGCAATCTAGGCAAATCCAACCTCTCAACCTCATTGATCAAAATCATTGTAGCCAACCCACAAAATGTGTACCTGCATAAAGCACATGGTAAGTACCTTATTTATCTAGAAATCATAAATAGTTAACAAGCAAGAAAAATGTCATAATAAAACCAGAATCACAATATAGTGAAACGTACCCACCATGAGCTTCAGAGCCTGGTTCTCCAGCAATACCACCTTCATATGTTTGACATCTATGATGACGAAAGTTGTTAGAGAAAATCATCAGTATCACATATCAAAAGAAAAAGGGACAACTGAAATATTGAATATAACCTAAATGATTAAAAAAAAATATGCACAAGGACCATTTCTAATGTTAACTTCAGAAGAAAGAAACTTAATTGATTGTGATCCATTTTCTACAGTAATCACACAGATTTTTGACAGACTACTATTTATCACTGTTGCTATTCCTATTATGGGGATTGTATTTGAAGAAATCTACCGGTTCCTTATATCCAATCTAAGAATTGCAATAACCTTCTTTCATTTTCTGCTTACATTTCCATCGATCTTAAAGTATGTTTCTTCCTCCCATTTACCAACCTTTTAATTCAAATCTGTGCATCAGTTTTTATGGGGGCTCTATAAAAGAATCTTTTGGTTGGACTTATTCTGGGGTCTTGAAAAACATAATCCTTTTGTTAAATAATCAAAAGCAAATAGTTTACAATCACTAACCTGGGAAAGATCATAACATGCATATGCTGATCATCTTGACATTCCGAATGGGTCATATAATATGTCAGCTCTTAAGGCAATGTAAATGTTACCAATGGCAGCGTAATATCAAACGACAAAAAAACTGATCATAGTTCATTGTATCTAAAATAGACGTCAATCTACTGATGGAAATAACCATATGACAATCTTGTGTCACTGCCTGCAAGCTGTGATGGTTCCTTTACTGGAGGCTGATGTGTGGTTGGCAGCTCCCAAGATTTTCAAAGCATTTCCATTTTTTCCTTCTTATATGAAGATGTTGTGACCCCATTGAAGTTGATTGAGCGTCTAGAATCACACCGACTCATACCTTCTCCATTCAAGCAGAAAATAATTTTGGTTCCTCAATTCATCTTGTGTTATATGTAGTATATCATTACAAAAAGCTTCCAAACTTGACTATACACTGATTCAGGGTAAAGGTTGAGCTTCCTTTATTCCATTACGAAATTTGCAAATCCCAAGCTCATGCCTGACTCCTTACACTTCGAGTTAAGATAAAATGTTATGAAGATTCCCAACTACAACATAGATCATAGAATAATGACTTGCAATGAGCTACTATCCACTATTTGTGTTCTACTGCAGTACTGTGTGTGGCCATGTATTAGTGTCTGGTTTTATGTGATATATAGTTTGTGTAAGTGCTACTATTCTTCAACCCATAACCATGCTTTACATGAATCCCTATCATTATGAAGATTATTATTCATGGAAGCATGTTTATTCATATAGAAGAAGTTTTTAACTAATTTCAGAGGGAATAAAAGAATTTTAATTGTAATACTAAAAGGTGACTTCGAGCATGCTCAAAAAGTCAACAAAAAGAAAGCGGAGAAAGTGTATAAGAATAATCTTTTAAAAATACCAACCTTACAATGTAATTTCCAACATCTTTCACAAGTTCATAGTCCAAAATGTTCAAGATACTTGCAACCTGATTATCATGGGAAAAGAGTTATCAACAGTAAAGCATAGAGGATGTGGACAAGAAATAGAATTTGAATGCAGAGGAGGGATGCCACAAAAGAGGGGATATTTCAGTATAATTGGAGTTGTCCTTAATCGTCATATATCCCTTGTTGAATCAAGTCAATATAAATTTTCACATATCCTGAAGCTATGTTCATTACACAAAATAGAAACTTACAAAACTGAAACTTATTAGAGTGTTTTACTAACGATTCTGTAGTATCAACTTTGAACTGCCATATACACCTTTGATATGTTGATCCCCTTGGGTAATATTGCTGTTACGGAAAAGTACCGTATCTTCATCCATTTTTCTTGACATTGAATCAAAAGCAAGACACTGATTTTACTGGAAAAATTCATAAAATTCCACAAAATAACAGTCATATTTTCAAAATACAACCATGAAAACTTTGTAGGCTATCTGGAAAACGTTGTATATACTTGAACAAGGACTGAAATGTACTTGAGAGGCATCAATGAAATCAGTTATAATCTATTTGCATTTACGTTTTCATAGAATACCCACGAGTGAATATACTTATTCTATAAGAAAAATGCTCAACAATGCATGGCAGATGGTTTATAATATTAGAACCGATATCGGTATCAACCAACGATTTATGGCATTTTAATCAGCAAATTTAGGAGTATCGTATTATAGATAATGGCAATATTCAACCAATATTATATCATATATCACATATTAGGCACAATAAAAACCAACAAAATATTTGCTATTTATACATCAGTATCAGCCAATATTTAAAAACTTGGTTTGGCATATATCTCTGATTCCTTTCATTGTTTTAGGAACATACAATTACCTTTCAATGGTTATAGCTTTACTCTCAGAACAGTAACCTCTGTGATCCCACAAAAGCGATTTGTTAAAATCTTACAACATATTAAATTACCTTATATGTAAAATTTTCCCACAGTAATTCTGTGTTGGTTAAATCAATCTTGTCTTCTATGGTCAAACTATCTACTCGAAGATTTTCAGTTTCTCCTGATTCCTGAAGGATTTCAGCCTACCATCAATATACTAGAAATTGACAACTGATTAAACCAGTGTTCCTAGACTCATGGTACCCTTTAGTTTATCGTTCGGGTATTTTACGCAGTATCTATTTGAACAATCCGGAGAACTGAATCAGTATTCGGGGGACATGGTACATTAGAAGCATTGCTAGGGTAACTTCAATAATTATGCATGTATATTTGTATGCCAGTGGACAGAGTGATATATATTCATTTGAAGCCATGTAAAGTTGCATTATAACAATAGAAACTCTCAACCTTTCAGGAAACAGAAAGCTAGCTACTTTAGTTAAAAATTGTGGTCACAATTTTAATTATGCTGAACAATCGAAGTCCAAACCCCCAGAGCGTAGTGTGCAACACAAAGGCCTCAATTCAAATAAGACCACTGAAAACAGGCTAAACGCTAGAGATAAAATGCCAAAGTTTCTCAGGCCGCAATCCAGATTGGGAACACACTAGAACAAGCTGGTTTGAGGGAATGGAGTGTGACAATCACTCATATTCAGATTTCATTTCCGATAAGCAAATTACATCATATATTTCTCCAACCGCTTCCTTTGTTTTGTTGCCACCATTCTAATTATGTACTACTTTAGCAAAAAGGGAAGCACTGAGCATAAGTTTATTACCACTTTGAAAAACAACAAAATAAGAGAATGTAAAATCAAGCAATCTCCTTTAGATAAATCATCATCATCATCTTTAATTACTCTTGTTTTAGTTTCCTCATCTATGTCTTCTCCAATCTATACGAACTCTTGTTGACAAGTGTCATTAATATGTTATTAAGAACTCTTGCTTTAGTTTTTCTGTCTGCATCTTCCCCAATCCATACAATTTTTTTTTGAACAAATGCCATCAATATGACGAAATTTCAGCATACACAAAAATAAGCTCATTAAATACTCGAAGAATTAGTAACTAAATAATTAATATTATCAAAAAGTTAATAGATTGATCTCTTTTGATAAAAGACTATACATGTTTTTATCAATAAGAATCCTGAACTTTGATATCCTCTTCTGATCAAAG
This sequence comes from Dracaena cambodiana, assembly GCA_036321105.1. Lineage (NCBI taxonomy): Eukaryota > Viridiplantae > Streptophyta > Magnoliopsida > Asparagales > Asparagaceae > Dracaena > Dracaena cambodiana. Next base: position 75,453,131 of record JAYEPQ010000003.1, read on the forward strand.
ACTATACATGTTCTTAATTTAACTAAACCATAGAGGTTCATCTAAATGAGTTTGAAATCTATTTATAAGTTGAATTGATGTATTATAAAGTATCGCATATCATAAGATACGCTTACCTTAAAATACATTGCCCAACAAATACGTACATAAGGTACATATTAAATTCCTTAAGTATCATATTATAGGATATCGACAGCTTTGTGCACGTACTATGGTCCATGGTCATAATCTTACTGTGGAGAACCTACTAGCCTACAACCATATTCTTACATGCATTTGTCAAGGCATCTGCTTAAACTTACCTACCTTCCATTTTTTAATATGCATTACTGAATTACTCATGAACTGGCAAAACCAGGCATACGCGAACTTGGTTTCAATCATATGCGAGTTACTTACTAGAACTGTTACAACATATGTATACCAGCAGTGGTGCAATCATAAATTTAATGACCAAGAAATGGACAGGTATGTGTTGAGGAGGTGTACAAATTGGCACAAGAATAATATGATAAATAACTTGGAGATGCAGACATACTATGCATTTCAAAATACATAGCTTTTGGAATTCTATAGGCATCCATAGAAGTGATTTACCATGACCAGTGGAAGCTTAAACACTACAGATCAAAAACCAGAACTACTACCATCCAATGTATGCAATAATATATGCCAAGGTAATACTTTAACCAAGAACATCAACGACATTCTTCAATAACTAGATATACAAATAAAAAAGCTTTAACTGCCTGTTATGGTCTCAAATAGGCAAGATATAAATAGCACAGTGGATTGTCGTAACTCATCAATTTGGGTGGCCATCCACCATTCAAATGCTGAGTAGATATATGATTTCTAACTTCCACTGAAATTCAAGGATTCCACAACTTCCTTCCATAGATGAAGTTTTATCGTAAGTTGAGAAAATGCAACAGGACCAAAACGTAAATTTATATATATTAAATAAATAGAAAGCATGAATCTATATCAAGCCTCCATTCGATCGCATAAATGGTCACATAATGAGGTTTTACATACTTCCTTATTAAGATAATGAATTTTGCAGGATCAATGTAGGAAGGTGACAATAACTTACTGAAATTGCTGTATAGCACGCCCTCACATCGATTTCACCTCCATCATGCATTCTAAGAGACAAATGAAATGAAGGGGATTATCACTAGAGCGGTTGTACAAGACAGGTAAAAAGTGATCGATGTGGTCATCAGACAAGTTTCTTGATACACATAATTATAGAGAACGTATCAAAAATTTAAGGATCAACGTTCCATTATTAAGACCTATACCATTGGCAGTAATCTACTTATCACAGACTCTAGAAAATAAAAATAAATAAATAAATGATTTCAAGAGATTTACTGAAGTATCAGTAGCCAGAAAACCAATTCCATAAAGTTCTCATAAATTGATTAATCTTTGGAAACTTAATGCAAGGAAAAAATCATCATTAAAACATTTGAAATTTTGTTTCTTAGTAATTTTTTAATATAATTAGAGCACATCCAAGGTAATGGAATTTTCAAATTGGAAAGTCGATCTTTAAATTATGGGTGAGAATATCCGCTGCATAGATGCTTCTTCCAATAGTAATGCAGCTGAACTCCAAATGTGTATGGGCTCGCACATGCAAGTGTGCCAATATTGTAAATTTTAAAAACTAAGCCATGGAATGTCAAATGGAAAGTTGGAAAGACAACAATCACAATAAGGAAAAGATGGAATAATATGACTAAAATATTAGACATTGTTATCCCTGTACATTAATCTATATATGTTTCACAGAAAAGATGGCCCTTTACAGATCTTTGATGGAGAAAAAGGGACTCATGCAGTAAGCCCAATTATTTGGCGTGAAGTCATTGTTGTCGATATTTGTGCATCTGAATATATATAGTAATAGGTCTTGGCTTGTTAGCATCTGAATCTCTTTCAATGAAGGAGCCAGAGACATTCTACTTTATATGTTAAGCACATCTTATCATATTCTAAGTCAGCTTTCTTAATTATACATAAAGGAGCCTACATTTGTCAAATGTTATAAAACACCGCTTCGTTATGCATGGATAATGTATAAACATATTATCCGGTGATTAAATGAATTACATAGAATTATGCACAAACGAATATCCCAATATATGTATGTATGTATGTGTGTGTGTATATATATATATATACACACACACACACACATACATACATACATACATATATTAAACACTATAAAATCCCTAAAAACAAGAAACATATTAAGAATATTAAAAACTTAAGGGAAACAATTTTCAAGAGTTTCAAGATTACAAACATTTAATCATATTGATGTTGTAAAACATATCTTTATTATGTGGTCAGGCAATACATTATGGTTTATATACGCATAAATAAGTTATGTTAATTAAGCTGAAATGAATTTTATGTACATAATAAACATGTATACAATCATATATTATGCATTAAAACTCTCAATTAAATAAAAAAATAAAACTTTATATGCATAAGTTTAAAGTGCCAAAAGTTCTTGTTGCACGTGGAGTGCCAAGAGTTCAATGCCAGTTTCACAACAATGATTGAGAAACTGAAATCTAATTATAGAATTATAATGGAGGACTTCAAGAGAATAAGCAAAAAAGAACAAGTTACCACAACCTTACTGCTCTTGTAGAAGAGTAGGGGAGAAAGTCTGAAAAAAAAAAAATCAGGTTTTTAGGACTTTACCATATTAAATTCTGGGTCAGGTTTGCATACAGATTTGATTAGAAACAAAATCCAAACTACTTGTCGAACCCCTAAGCGGGTAAGCAAGTATGCAGGTATATTATCTGCATGGGCCTGCTTATGTGAGGGGACGACATATTATGAGCACATAACTAACATAAATAGGTTAGGTCTACATTTATGCAGCTGCATTCGCGGCCTTGTAAACTTTTTTTTTACAACACTGCTTGTGTCGGGTACTCCTTCAGTACAGAAAATGATGGGTAAATTTTAGTTACACTATGTTCCAGTATTACCAATAAAACTTGGTCAGGAACAGAATAAAGACTAAAGAGATTTGATATTTTTTATAGCAATGGTTGCCCCGTAGAGCCTGGTATCAAATATCCTACTGCACCATAAAACAGCAAGGTCATTACACTCTTACCATCACGAAATCTTGTTGGATTTACAACCTTTAAACTTCATCCTATCTTTGTGAAGGAGAGGGCAAAAGATAATAACAAGGAAAATAACACGAATTGTTAATTCATTATCAGCATAGTTTCTAGACCCCTTATTTGCACAGGCCACTTGTCTGAATGCATCTCTCTTTAATTGGTCCTAAGTTGGATAAAGGACCTGACATGACTTGGACAAAAGATTATTCCTTGGAAGCCTCAGCTCAGCCTCTAGTCTTTTTCTCATCAGCAGAGGCATGGTTTATCATTTGACATGGAATTCTCAGTGTGTATGCTCTACTAAACTATGAAAACTTTACTCTTTCTCTAGCTCTCTTCTCATAATGAAAAATCCTTCTCCAAAAGAGAGTAAGCAAGGGAATTTTGAACAGCCATTTTCAATTGAAATTTTCTGTAATGTTGTAGCCTATTCCATTTGCACTATTCTCAACTAAGATAAATATTTCTTCAGAAGAGAATGCTTTCTCTTCAGAAGGGCAATTAATACTAACAATTGAAACTCCTTTAATGGTATCTATCTTCATAAAGGAAGAAGGAAATTAGAACAAGAAGAAGAAGAGCTCTAGACTCATGTGGAAAACCAACACAAGGTGAAAGTAAAAGATAATTTCAAACTCATTGTCAAGAGAAATGCAACGACTTTTCTTTCTTTTTTTTGGGACAATTCATCCATAGAAGATGGTGGGTAGGCATAGAGCCCCATTAGTATAAATTTTACACATTTCATTTAAACCAATTTTATAAACCATCACAAAGCAAAAGTAATTGATAGTTCGAAACTCTTTGTCAAGGGAAATACCTCACATTTCATTTAAACAACAGTTCCTCGAACAAAGAAAATTATATATGTAACTATAAGTCACCCACTCAACTGATACATGAAAGACTAGATGAAAACAACGAAACAACAAACTTGGCTTTAGCAAATTCAGATGTCACAGTCATTTGCTACCCACATTTATACGCAAATAGTCAATGATTGCAAGCAAAAATTATTCTACATACTCAAAGGATACTTCCATGCGAAAGAGCTCACAGTTGTATAGGACTTCACCACTTGCTTGGAATCTGAAATGGGCTAAACCTCGACCAGCTTTATTGAGCCTCTACATCTATGTGCAACAAATGCTGTCCTAGTTGGCTAGAGGAAACAGAAAACGTCACAAGAAATGCATATTACGGCAGTTAACGCCTGTATTTCATTTTCTGATGAACACGTGTATATTGGTGAACACCAATATTGTATCAATGCAGCAATGTACCTAATGATGTTGGGTAAATGAGGAACTCTAACAGTTCCTTCACAACTGATGCTGTCTCAAGATAATGGCTGTGGGAACCTAAAGGTCATTCACGGTCAGACCGTTAATATAAAACTTAAGTTTGGGGATCTTAGGACCCCAACTGCAAGGGATATTTGGAGAACTAAGGTGCTCTTAAAAGTCAAAAGCTTTATCTCTCTCTAAGAATACCACTCTTGCAATAGAAAATTACATCAGGAGATATTAGCAAGGTCCAGATAACTGGGTCATTTGCACACAAGAGACCGATCAGTATATTTATTATTGCCTCTCCATTTAGCAACTGCATCTAGACAGAGCTGGAACCCTGGGAGGCCCGTAAAATTAAGGGCGCTTGATCTTCATTTTTTTCACATAGGCTTGATGGCATGCCAAGAGTGTGCCCATGGACACTTGGCAGCTATGGGATATCACCACAGCTGTTGCATGTTAGGTGTTATTGGACCCCGGAGCAAGAGAGAGGAACAATAGAATTTTTTAAAATATATTCAGAACTCTTGCTCAGACACTCTCAATTGTAGCTGGTATTATATTCTGTGCTAGAATTGCTCCAGGTGATAATGTTGTCTTAATACATGCCCCGCATCGATCCAAATGCTTCCATTGATGAGGCATTAGGGATTCCAGATGATGTTAGCAGCAATGTGTGACACGCGGTCAATGGCTACTACCGCCACTCCTTGCTCCTTCATGACAGTATCATCTCCTAGCACCACCATTAGCTCCTGCACTCCTTCATGACATTATCATTTCCCTACCAAGGACTTTTATTTTGATGAATCAGAGGCCTCTTGCATATTTTGTAATTGTTATGTTTCATTAAATCTCTCTTTCACGAAACTTGAGGAGAGTTTGGGGGTGCTATTCTTGTTTATCATCAAAATTATATATAGCTAATGATGTTTGACTTCCTCAAAAGTGTAAATAGCTAACGATGTTTGACTACTAATCTGGTGCACTCAACATAGGGTAATTGATTGAATAATCTACAAGCTATATAATACGATCTGTTGGTAGGTGTCAAGCTTTTATATATTGAAGACTGAAGTAAAAGCTTCTCTTCATATTTTGATGATGTTGCATGCTTTGTCATTCCTTATGATCACAATTACGTGGGGAAAGTATTTCTATCATGCAGAAAAAAACAAGGGAAAACATACCTGAAGGCTCCCGAGGAATCTTTCATTTGTAACAAAAACTTGTGCATTTTATCTCTGAATAAAAGGAAAAAAAAATCATGTTGAGTATAAATATCAACAGATGTGAAACACAAGAATAATAATTACTCTATAGCAAAATATATTACCTGTTTATTGATGATAACGCCCGGTCGCTTCCCAAAGATATAAGTGAATTTACTGCAGCATATGTCGTCGCAAGATGAGCCATCTAATGAAGATCTGGATGTTAGTAACTAGAAACACCAAAGAGAATGTATAAGTTCTGGTAAGATAATAATAATAGATCAATATCTGAATTATGAACAAGTTAAAAACTAATAACAATAACTGAATGGAAGAAAAGAATTCAAGTAACTACCAAATTTTGATATAAAGGCTTTGTTGTTGTTGTTGTTATATTCTATAAGTTATGCAATTTCACTATTCTAATTTATTTTTAGTTTTTTTCTCTCAGCCATTTTTTATTGTTCAAAAAATCCCAGGTGCATTTGGCTGCTAAAGCTCTTAAGCATAAGCACTTCTTAAACATGAATGCCGCCCTACTGCTTAACTGCCACTCCCACTTCCAAAATAAAGGAGAAGTACCTTGGAAAACAAAGAGAGAACAGAAAGGCAAGGTTGAAAAATGGGAAATAAATGGGAGCTAAAATGCAGAATTACAGACCAAGCAACAGCAAGGGTTAAGTATGCTACTGGGTTGTTAACAACAATTTACTTTCTATGTCATGCTTATCTATCAAAAACTAAATTTAAGTACACATGCGTCAGCACGAGTGTGATGCACAAGATGACATTAGCTTATTGGTGTTTATATCAAAAATATATTATTTAGCAATCTAAATTATAACCGCAAAATTAACATTTAAAAATGCTGCTTGCTAAAAATATTGATGTTTACTCATAAAAATGCAGGGTTAACACTAAACATGTTTCAGATTATCAGAAAAGAGGGTTAGCATTTAAAATATTGTAATGACCTTTCATCTTTGATAGCCATAAATAATTAAATAAAAATTTGACAAAATAATAAATATGACCTTTAATTTCCTTTAACTCCCAAAACTTTGATCTTCTCTGACTCCCAAACCTTTCATTTTCTCTAACCTTCCAACTCTTCATCTTCTCCATAAATTCAATTATGTAATCTCAAATTTAATTTTCCCTTTTAATTCTAAAAATTAATCCTCTAAATTAAATTAAGACCCTTTCATATTCCAAACCCCCAATTTAAAACCTATATAAATTCACATTTCTAACATATTTCATACATGGGGTATTTACTGGTTTGTCCCTCAAATCTTTATATATTATGATTTTGCCCTCCAAATCTTCATATTTAGGATTTTGCCCCCCAAATCTCATAAGTTACAACAATTTAGTCCCCCTCTCTAACACAGTTAAATATTTGACCATTTTACCCCTCTCTTCTTCTTCTCTCTTCCTCCTCTCTTCTCCTTTTCTTCATTATTTCTCCTCTCTTCTTTCTCCTCTCTTCCTCCTCTCTTCTCCTCTCTTCCCTAACACAGAAGAGAGGAGGAAGAGAGAAGAAGAAGAGAGGAGGAAAATAGAAGAGGAAAAGAGGGGTAAAATGGTCAAATATTTAACTGTGTTAGAGAGAGGGACTAAATTATTGTAACTTATGAGATTTGGGGGGCAAAATTCTAAATATGAAGATTTGGGGGGCAAAATCATAATATATAAAGATTTGAGGGACAAACCAGTAAATACCCCTTCATACATAGATATCTTCCACTAAAATTCTCCCTACCTCTAAAATTTTCTCTTCCTCTCATCTCATCAGAGCCACCATTGGAGCCGTCAAAACTATAGTAGGAGCCACTGCTGCAGCCACTCCCACTTTGCCATAGAGAAATATCTTCTTCCCTTTCTTTCTACAATTTTGGATTCCCACCCTTTTTATCAAAAAGTAAGTGATAAACCGTCTTTTCTTAAATTATCTTAATGGATCATAGGTTAGTTCACCCACTATCCAATAATCCCTAATAAATTAAAAATAATAACCACCACCTTATAGACCCACTAACGTGGATCCAAACTCATTTCTCAATTTCAGATCCATTAAGACTAATTAACTCTAAAATCAATTTTGAATACTTTACAAATATTTTAAAAAACCCTATAAAATCAACTAAATTCATATTAATCTATTGATAACATTCTTATAATATTCTTTACGTATAGATTGTTTCGTTGTGATCGATGATGTGATACTAATCAAGGTGAGTTCTCTTTAGACTCACTAAACATGCTAGTTTTTTTATAAAAATATTATTTCACTTATTAATATTGCTATTATTTCCTAGAAATTTTATAATCTTTGTTAAGCATTCATCATTAAATTTGTTAAATCACATTGTATAGCTATACTTTCGAATATTCGACATATACAAACTTGATAAATCACGTAAAAGCTATAATCGTGGAAAAATATTGTTTGTGATATCATTTTCTGTCGGTATTTGGGCAAGTTGCCTTGTATGTTGATTACTTAATTAAGAAACGTGTATCGCACAAAAAAGCTCTCAACATCCATACACTTACAAGGCCGATATCTCTATAATGTCTCAAACCAGTAAATTTTTAATTTAGCCAATAGTGATTTATTCAATAAAGTATAAATTGAAAGAACTCTTTAAATCATATTACTAACAAAGAAATAAAACCCAATTGAAATAATATATCTGATAAAATCCATATATATATACTATGAGAACAAGATTTTAGACCTGACATGAATTTTACTTGAATGACACTGGGTTGGATGAAAACTAGATGATGGAAAATACTATATTTCAGCTATAACATTTTAAGTTATATAACTGAATCTTTTACACACCATGCGTGCATAGTGATTTACTAGACCACGCCTGATTATTTATGTTTGCCTAACGCCAGATCCGATTCAGCATCAAGCAATCCATATGACAATTTCCTAGATCTGTACAGGCATTCCATCGGCTAGCTTTTCTAATACATGACATCCTAAATAGACACTCTTATTATAAATCTAATTGCACTAAATGACATCAGACTTAACATATAACTGTTAATATTATTGTTATATATTAATATAATGTTTTTATATTCTTTCAACTAATTAATATAATATTTTTATATTCTTTTAACTATTTCTACATATATTGTTTCGGTCGCAATCTGATAACCTGATTCTGCATACCCAAACTTTCCGATGGGTACACCGAAACTGATGCAAAATCTGATATATTTTGAACATCAGGTTGAAGCCTAATAGCGGATTAGAGATTCTCTACTTCTTTTTATTTAGTTTTATTGTATTTTGTTATTCTTTCAACTGTATTCAAACTTTGTTTCAATCAATAAAAAATAATTTTTTTCTTAAATTATTGAGTATTATTGTGGTTAATTCTACCTAAGGCTTTAGCATATGCAAAATGAATATGTTGTTTGTACCTGCTACACGTGCTTGTATACCGATTATCGGAAGCAGGCCGTGACAAATATGGTTGTTTACACAGAAAAGGAATGCCGCTTAGATTGCTAAAAAATGAATAGCACATCAAATGAGATGGTTACACCATAATAAGGTTGTGAATTGAATTGTAGGCAACCATGGGAGCGCAAGCGCACACAAGCTCTATGGCATTTCTTTTGATCTCAACACTAACTATAAATATGATATTCCTCATATATACTTATTTTATAAATGACTCAAGCCCCAACATGTGGCACAATTATGGGCAATTTAGTTGCAAGACATTAATAAATAAACTTATAAAATAGTTGTATTAGGGTTTTGTGTGTGAGAGATAGATAGGGGAGATCACTTCAATAGCACAATTCATTGCAAATGGTCGTGTAGAAAATTTAACCATAAATCTGCTTGTAAATCTCATACAAATCTCATACTGGACATAATTTTGTGTACCATTAGCAAATAAACATAAAATCATAAACATTATCTGAGTAATGTAAGAGATAAATTTATGCACCGAAATATACAAGGAAAAATCAATTCCTGATGGAACAGTAAAATAACTTATTAAAACAAACCTGCCCAGGTCCACCACCATACCCCCCATCTTTTGCCTGCAAGATTACAATGCAAACATGTGAATTCAGAGTATCACGTGCAAAGAAAATACAACATGCTTGTCAAATTTTAGCCTCAATGTGGCACGTAGCAAGTGCAATAAAAAAAATAAAAATGTAATAACGTGAAGATTTTAAAAAGCATAATAGTTAATGTAAGTAAAAGGAACTAACGGATCACTTCCAAGGACATTTTTTGGGATGGATCAGCCAAGTATGAGACGAGAGGAAGAGGGATTGCCTAGTCACAGCAGTGGGTGTGACTAGACTGGGATTGCTTAGACCATTTCCTTTTCAAAAGGATAAACTAGGATTGACCTCTGAGTCTTTGGCAATTTTATATTTTGTCGTCCAAGCACCAAGTTGCATTGTGTTTCCTTAGTTTTTTTTCATTTAATAATTGTTTCTTGGTACATAATTCTGCTCTAGCTCATTAAAGACTCAAGCCCAATGTTCTCATCAAAATTGCCAATGAGAGAAAAATACATTACCAACTAAGCAAGCCCGTGTTTCTACAAAAAATCAAAGGATTGCTCAAAAGTAGTTTTTTACATCCGAGCACAACCTATCAGCAATTTTACGAATAATATTCCCTCTAGGAGCTCTAAAGGGACCCCAATGCCTATCTGGAATCTAAATAACAAAAACAACTACTACTACAATAAAAGTTAAAGATTTCATACTTTTTCCTCCTTCCTTTTCACCCAAAGGTTGTTCATCCAACCAAAGATTCTTGGGGTTAATAATAGAAGAATGCATGGCTCAATTTGAATTATCCTGAAAAGACACTGTGGGAGAAGAAAACAAAATAGATGCAACATATAGCACCACCATCCAAGGAACTGCTTCCCAAACCCACAGACCAAGACACATACACCTGCACTGCTTTTTCTTTGACTAACCCACCATTCACTTTCCCATATGTTTTAAAATCGAAGACAAGGAAAGCAAACTGGATGTTCCCAAACTACAACAGAAAAATAAGCGGTCCCTTATTATTTTGGGAATAGTTAGAAAAAGCAATGAGGTTCTCATCTACCCCATTATCTCTCGCATATTGGTGTCACTATTCAAAAATGTGATCTTACACTCTTTTAGTTTAAACCACATCTCAGCTAAATTTTGGCACTTAAGTTTAGGCTTCGAAGCCTTCTTGCTGGAGATCGATCCTAGGGAAGAAGACTCAAGTTCAACTATATTGATCCATTTTTTTCGATACTTATCCCTCCAATTTATTAGGTGCCCTACCTACAATTTTTTTGTTTGAAGGATAACAAACTGCATTTTAGCCAGAAAAATTAATGAGATGTGTCATATATCAGGAGAAATAAAAATCATAAAAGCCTAATCTTTGTATGCTAGATGCTGATTCTATCCAAATACAACCTAATATTCAAACATAATACTTCAACTTCAATCCTCATCAAGTCAGAACCCACATTAGAACGATATACATGTGCATGACATTAAAGCTACCCCTTCTAAATTTTCTCAGAGACTGTTGTGATGTGAGTTCCAATCTTGAAATTTCCATAAATTTTTTCAGTCCATGAAGTTAAAATGAACAGAGTCCAGTATTTGTAATAATTAATTTTGTCCCTTAGTTTAAAGAATTTTGATCTCCAATAACATAAATCATAGCCATTGAATAGAAAATGACATGAGAAAACCCACTTACAATAAAAAAAAACTTCCGGTCAACTCAATTGCATGGAAAAGACATAAACAAAAAAGTCAAGTAAATATGCACCTCGCAGCGTGACAAGAAGTCCACCGCAGCATTGTCAAATTCCAAGACTAAAGGCTCTCCTAATAAGGCAATTGAATGAAGAATCCAATAACACAACCATGGCCGACTGAAAATGTGAGATGAACACATTTTAAGAGAAAGGCACAATAATATAAAGTTAATAAATATAGTATAGTAGAAGAGAATCTGATGATCGGACAAATAAATAAGTAAATTCCCGGTCTTACTTTGCATCTAGCACATGATAACTTGGACCAAGTAACCTGAGTCCTCTTGTCAAGAACTCAATGTGTTTGTCGCGCCATAGCTCCATACTACAAAATCAAGCCCATAAATTAATGAAAAAGAACAACGGTCTGATGAAAAAAAGTGACATAAATTCAGCAAGTTTAGAAGAAAGAAACAATTTTTTCAGCTAGCATCTACTTTAAGTGCCACGATATTGAGATGAAGTATATCTCTGTTGAACAATCCCTGCCCCAAAACAATAATAACAATAATAAAATAAACTAAAATAAATATATATATAAAAACTAAAAATAAACAAACAAACAAACAAAGAAGCCAAATAAGACTTCGAAGAATTCAAGCAATTAACAAAATGAGATTTAAATGTTGCATGACTATATCAAATAGATGCAGCTAAAGCTGAACTAGTGCAATGCCTTGTTAAGCTCGTATGCTAGAAGTAACCATGCTTAGCTTTGCGTTTAGTTTGGTTGGGAATGCAGTAGTGTTCCACCTAAACCATGCCTAGCTTTGCATCAAAAATCATGTGCGTATTAGACTATTAGTATTAGAATCATCCCTCTTCTTTGCTGTTTGTTTCTCTTGACACTTCATCCACTTAACTAGAGAGTGCTATATTAATAGGAAAGAGCGAAATGCAGCACACATATGCTTTTTGAGCCAATTCTCTTTTAGTAAGTTCCCACACCATTCATATGAATGCAAGTAGCAAGGCAGCCTATCATGCTGTGTTGCTAGCAAGTGAAACTTTGAGCATTTGGTTAGTCATAAACTCCAAACTTTTTGGTTAACTTGGTGTTCTCTAGGACCGTTGCAAACTTGATCAAAAGGAAAAATACAAAATATTTGTGAACTAGCTGCACTTGTGATGTACACATAGAATCTTATATAGTAGGAGTTATGGGATTTTTTGGTTTTGGACTGGTTTTAACTTGCGGTTGTTTAAAGATCATCTTTGGCAATTAGTAAATTCTTCTCGAACTTGGATGAGCATTCACAAAGTATTCTGCCCGAAATCTGGATTTCAACCTTTAACCAAATTGCTTTCTCAAATGCATACTTGTGACTTCAATAATGATTACACATTGAAAACTTTAACTTCAAGGTACCAAAAGGAACAAGATCTTTCAGGTCCTTTCATAATTCTGTCAAATTTATCCAAATCTTCACCCTGATTATTATTGGAAAGAAGTAAAATATGGGTATCATTTGTTCACTATACAGCATGTAAGCCACTGGGATCACTTAATTGCTTTAGTCGTTTCCAATTTTGAAATGGAAAGAAAATATAAAGAAATTAATTTCTTTAGTTTATTAAGTATCCAATTCATATAAAAATTTCCCTTTCTTTTTCCTTTTGCTAAGTATCAATTATACTTCAAGTAGTAGTTCCCTAAATTAGAAAGAATAAAAAACAATCAGTGAACTCTAGAGCGTATAACAAAATCTAGGCTAGTACTTAAGAATATTGACGTGCTTAAGTCAGCAATCAAATCACTATAAAATATAAAATCAACAATTAATTATAAAAAATCTCAACTTTGCCTCTATCCACAGACTAATTCAATAGTACCCAACTGCAACAGGTACGCCATCAGGATCAATTAATTGCTTTACTCACTTCCATTTCTTAAAATGAAAACAAAATACGAAGAAACTAATTCTTGAGTTTGTTAAATAATCGTATATCCATATTTTATCTCCAAATTCGTTATAGAATTCATCAATTATAGACTTCAAACAGTAGTTCCGTTAATTAGAAAGCAAAAGAAAAAAAAAGCCACGATTACTGACCTATAGAACATATGAACAAGATATAGGCAGCCGAATCAACGAAAACTCGAATCAACAATTAAGAATCAATAATTAATTATCAAGATCTCAACTTTGCCGCAATCCAGTAACTAATTCAACCGTACCGATTGTGTTTCCAACTCATTCATCCAGAAACGACACGAACTTTGAACTACCACCACGAAAAAGATATCTTGGATCGAAATTTCAAATGACCAACGAAAAGCAAAAGGTTTCAAATTCTAGGGTTAGGGTTTTGCGAGAGTAGGGAAGGGTTTTTGCTTACATGAGAGTTTGGGTGCGGGGAGGGACGCCATTGAGGACCTGGAAGATCTTGGAGACGCTCTCTTCGACGCTCTGCTGCTCCGATTGGGTGATCGTCAGCCTCTTCTCGTAGCGTTGATGATGTAGAGACGAGGGAGAGGGAGAAGATGAAGACGCCATTTTTTTTTTTTTTTTTTATTCTCCTAAGGCTGTGTTTGGATTGAGGGAAAATGAAGGAAAATAAAAGAAAAGGAAAGGGAAAGAGAAAATGATTGAAAAGTATATGAAAATTGGTTTTCTTTTTTTTTAACGTTTGGTTAGAAAGAAAATTTCAAGGAAATTTTAGAAGAAAATAGTTTTTTATTTTTGGTTGCTCAATAGAAAATTAAAAAAAATATATAATTCTAATTAAATTATAGAGAATTTTAATATTAATTTATATATTATTGATATAATTTTTAATTTTTAAATAATGAAGCATATAATAACCAAATGGTCCAAACTTCATAAAATTAAAAATATTTTGGGACTAAAATTACAAGAAAATTTATGCAAAAATTTCTCTCCCTTTTTCCTTTTTCTCTCAACTTTACTTTTCTTTCATTTTCTATTGGATTTGAGAAAGAAAATAAAAAAAGAAAAAAACTTAATATATTTTCTCTCACTTTTCTTTTTATTTTCTCTCTAATTTTCCTTCTAACAAAACATTGAAAAGCAACTTTCTATTTCTTTTTCTTTTCTTTTCCTTCATTTTCCCTCAATCCAACACAACCCTATTTATATAATTTTAAAATTATAAGAGTTTTCAGGCCACTTTCTCTTCCGCTTGCCCTATTTATATAATTTACGAGAGAAAATTAAGAAAATAAAATTGAATTTTTAAAATTTTATTAATTTATTCTAAGGGTTTTCACATGTCCGTACCTTAAATCTTTAAAAATTAAAATTTTGTACTCCAAATCTTCATATTTATAATTCAGTCGCTCAAATTCTTTAAGTTAACACAATTTAGTTCCAGTCATATTTTTGGCCCAAAATCCCTATTATACCTCTCATTTACTTCACTTTAGTTTTCATTCCCTCTTCCTCCTCTCTTTCTCTTTTTATTGGAAAGGGAGAACTAAAATGAAGTAACTCAGAGTATAATGGAAAATTCGGATCAAAAATATGATTAGAAACTAAATTATGGTTGCTTAAAGGATTTGGAGACTAAATTATAAATATGGAGATTTAGGGGACTAAATTCTAATTTTTAAACATATAAGGGACAGATATATAAAAACCCCTTTATTCTAAAACTGAAGCCTTAATCAGGAATTTTTACAAAATACTTGATAGCATTACATTTAAAAAAAAAAAAAAAAAGATCGTACTAGTTCAGTTATCGTAATTTTTATAATTTGTAATTTTTTAATTTGAGTTTTTGGCTGCCAAAGAATTTTGCTGAATTTAAATTTTTAGAAAAATAAAAATACAGTATATTTTGTAAATCTGTGGTTACTGAAGGAGACCCTTCAATTTCAAGTCTTAGAAATTACAAACTCATGTTTTTTAGATTTTAAATTTTAAGAGCTAATAATCACTAACATTAAACTTTTTCTCGTTCCTAATTATTCAAACTTACACGGTCATCTTGTTTTGTCTCCCAAAATCTTAAAAATATATCATAATAAATACTTAGATATCCTTGAATTTATAATTTAGTAATAATTAATTAGCACTCTCCCTGACAATACAAAAAATAAAACGTATTTTTTTCATTAGAAATAGACAATTATCTGATACAAGTGAAATTTGAATTTTTCATTTATATCGAGCACGGTATGTGACCCTACCCGTAGAGAGCCCCAGAGCTGCCCGATCCGAGAGAGGAGGCAAGAAAGCGCCGCAGCGGAGGAGAAGAACGAGAAGAAGAAGGCTTATTTGTTAATTCTAGTAAGATCCCTAATTCTCAAACCCTAGTTTTATTCTTAATCTTCTTCCTTTAATTTCTTATTTCATGCGACATTCCCATTTGATCTGTAAGATTAAAAAAAAAAAAAAAAAAATCTACAATTCTCTTTCCTTAATCTTAGATTATAAACCCTCGGATTTGATTGCGTGATTAATCTAAATTCGACGGGCTATTTTAAGATCCAAGATTTCCTAATTCATGAGTTATATATGATTCGTACCTATGATCAATGATTTACCGAAATTTGAAAAGGGAATTTATTTATAGTAGCATAATCTATTTGATTCTCTGAATGAAAACACATTTACACATAATAAATTGATTTAATTAAGCAATTTATTTGGGTGAATTTAGCATAATTTGATCATTAGTATTATGATTGGTACTAAATAGTAGCATGTGGCTGCTTTTTTCTCTATTTTGTAATATAATTTGGCTCTGGTTAGACTTTAATATTGATGGTGAATGAAATTTCTTTCCCTAAATGGAAACGAGTTTTTGTTCAATGCCATTTGGCTTTTTCCTAACTCAATACCTGAAAATTTAGCTGCCTGTGCAGTTCAGCATTTGCTCTCAACTAATGGCGGACTCGAAGCCTGAAATGAGGAAACCGGTGTTTGTTAAAGTTGCCCAGCTAAGGCCTGGCACAAGTGGCCATACCTTGACAGTGAAAGTGGTGAGTTCAAAAATGGTACTTCAGAAGGGACGCACGGAGCCCCGCCAAATGCGCCTTGCGGAATGTCTGGTGGGAGATGAAACTGGAATCATCGTTTTCACCGCCAGGAATGAACAAGGTATGTTTTTCTCTTTCGAGGTCTAATTTATCTTTTATAGTGTCCAACTTATAGGTTAGCATTCGTTTATGAATTTAGATATTATTTCTCTTTTTGACATCTAATCATAACTATGCTTTTGCTATCATGCTGATGAGCAACCTTGTTGCTTTAACTAGTAGTACAGTACTCTTAACTACTGCAATTTTTTAGTGACTTTTCACAAGTAGCAGCCGGTCAACATTGGATTGAAAGTTCTTGATGTTTGTACTTAATACCCATCAGATATTTTCCAATTAATTTCGATATATTTCATCTTGATGATACATGTGTGTGATCAAATTTCTTTAGTCCTGATCTATGCCTTGCCGATTCACCTGAATGTGTTACATACCCAATCCAATATGTACTGAATTTGAGCCTTATTTGGCATCGAGTAAGTATGGTGCAAATCAGACAGGGAGCCAACCAGCACCAGCTGTGGCAAATCTGCACATGAACCAGACCTGCAGAACACGAACCAGACATGGTAGCCACACTCAAAACAACAAAATTTTAGTTTAAAATAAATTCGTTGTCACTAGTAATCGAACCAAAGATCATAGTAGCATGACATTAATGAACCACTATGTCATCACTAGCTATTTACTATATAAGTGATATGTAAAAATATCAATATACATAAAATAAATATTATTTAATTAATTTGGCCTACCCACAACAAATCATATCTCTGCTTTTGACATTTTATGTTTTCACGCATTCGTACTGTATCCAATACTCATGCACATACCAGTGGAACATAGACCTTGATATTGAATTCGTCATATTTAATAGTAGGTATAAGCTACAAGTTTTCTGAGAATGAAATTGCAGCTGGCTGTTCTGACCGCATTTGTCGCATATTTTCTTGAAGTGAACCATGCAACTATGAGAAGTCTCGAATACATTTGTTTAGCAACAATTCTTAAAGGATAAAGGAGTTAATGAGTTTGCGTAGCAGTTAATTAATGGGAATGGTACATATAGGGATTTTAATACTAATTTTACTTGCTTAATTTCTATACCGTGGGAGTTAGCTGCCTTGGGGTCATACCGACATAGTGCCTACACAAGTGAAATGTAATATCCTTGTCGAGACGTGAGGAATAATTTCTTAATGCATACATCCTAGCACTGAGTAGTATTGATGAATAATACAGTGAAGGCATGTGGGTGGAGCTCATGCTGATCTAGTTAAATGTTATTTGTAGGATAGTGAGGCACTTCTAATGAAAAGTTATTCTCATTTCAGTATCATATCTACTACCCTTTAAATTGCCTTGTTTTTTTTTTTATTTCAGTTTGATTTTTGGTAGGAAAGGATATAGGACAGAGCCATAAAGGAAAAATTATCCGAAAACGGATCACAGTACAAGAAAGCAAGCATGAAGTTTGGGTGAAGAGAAATTTATCAAAGGAAACCAATTACTTTAATTCTCTTTCAACTAAAGTTCTTCACTGATCATACTGAATGAATTTTTTTTTTCCCTTTCATATTGGAAGTGCTCATGTACAAAATAGGAAGCAGAAGTATAGGAATAAAATATATATACGGCTAAGCAGCGATGAAATCCAAGCATCATAGCTCAACCTAACAATAAGGATATTGGGACTTGAAACATTGGTTCTGCATGAATAATAACTAGTGATTTCGGAGTATATCAACATACCAACATATTCAAAAGAAAAAGAAAAGTTCCATCAACATAAAAGGAAGGGAACCATCAACTAAACTTCAAGATAAGAGAGAAGTCATTGTCTTCGTCGTCATCATCTTTGTTATTGCCTTCTCATCAGATTAGGGTTAGCTACAGATCACCACTTAAAGTTAAGAAAGCTTCTCGAAGAAATCATCCAAATTTTTTTTTGCTAAGATGTTGATATAAACCCTATATAAGTTGGTTCCAAATTTTGGCTATAAGCAAGAGAAGACCATTTGCTATAGAACCTTGGTAGTGACTAGGGAGTTGTCTGGTAGAACCCACCTTTTAGGTTATGTTTTAAACTCCTGTAACTAAGGACCAGTCCCAAGTTTGCCTAGACTCAGAAGAGTTGTGAAGAAGTAAGATGAAATACCTTGGTTTAGGGAACCAAATCTATCTCTGGGAGACGAAACAATAGCGCATGCATGAATTAACCAAGAAAGAGGTCTAAATTCACAAGGGAAGAAATGTTTCACGTCTTAGAAGTCTAAAAATTTGAGTATTTCCATAAATGTGCTCTTTGACTGGTCAATGATGAGGATTTTCTGATAAAACAAATAGTTTAGTTACTAATAGTTGAAAGGTGCGAATTAATCATATGAAGAATAATGTTATACTACTTGGAAGTGATGAGACTAATGTAGTTTTTTTTAACTTGTGTGCATTTTGTTCCTTGTCTTCTTTTTTTGATATTTGGAAGGGAATACTAATGGAACCTTTTCTCTTCTGAAGAAAAGCTATTAGCCTGTTACCTCAAACCTCATGCAAGGTCAAGAAGTTGTACTGCTGTGACATATTGATACCTTGAAGTAACTGGAACCACTAGATTACTCAGGGTCTTGGGTATACAAATAAATCACAAACTTATCTGACTTTCTGCTTTTGGAAAAGATGACAAACAAATCTTTCAGAATATAGTGTTTGAGTAGCATGAGAATCTTAAGGTATCTTAAGACCACACAACAACAACATCAACAAAGACTTTTATTTAGTTTATTAGGGGTTGGCTTAACGAATCCTTTTTCTCGATGATTCAGTTCTTTCTAACGACTGGAATCATTCTCCTCAAATTTATCCTCATTCACTTTAGCTTCCTATGGATTCATTGTCTTCTTATAAAATACGTTGCTGGTAATCGTTTATTACAACAGTTTATATCATTGTAACTTTTTTGGTGCATGTTTCTAATTGCCTGAATTCTGCTCATAAAGCATATCTGGTATATAGGCTATAAAGTCAATAAATATTCCGCTCATTCTCTTCGATGAGCACCAACGGTCATAGACTTATATTTGGGCACCAAAGCACCTTTTCACCCTATCGTTCTTTGATTCTCTGCAAAATGTCCTCCGCAATTGTTGCATCATGATGGATGGTTGATCCTAACAGATGAAAATGCTCACACTTCGATATTTCTTGTCCATCAATATGGACTTTGCCTTCTTTCTTCTCATAAAGTGACAATCTTTGTATAGTATCTTCCTTGCACATTTCTCATTCTTTTGATTCTATAACTCGTTATTCTTTCTTTCTAATTTAATAGTCATTCCTTTGTTTTAGTTTCATGAAGTATTATGCTATTATTTGCATATAACTTGCATCATGGGATCTTATCTTCTACATATGTGATAAGTTCAACCATGACTAAAACGAAGAGATAAGTGCTAATGCTGATGTTTGATATTTCTCTTATAATCGTGGGCTTGGAAAATTTCCACTTTGGATAGAATTTCTAAAATGATGACAGTCTTTTCTATTCTGAAGGTGCATTTCTATCTTACACGTTTAATTATTAGCCAAACATCCTTTTTTATTTTTATTTTTTTTTTGAGATAGCAAACAAACATCCCGTTGTTTAGGTTCAAAAATCTTGCAACTTCCAAATACAGATTCAGAAGCCAAGTTTTACGAACATCCACATATAAAATCTCATAGCTTGATATTTATTTAAGAAGATTGACAAAGCTTTTGAAGTTGTTGACTGATAGTGTTTCACCATCTAAAGGAGCCACCTGCATTTTAATAGTCTTATGGTTTGATAAAGATGGAATTGGATGAGATGACCTTCTAGCAAAGTTTAAATCTAGAACCAGAAGAAATGATTTGGTGCAGGAGACTTGAACCACAACCACCTTCTGGCAAGCAAATTTTATCATAAACAACCATTTCCGTCAGGTTGCCATCTGAAAATGCTCGAGAAATATCTTCAAGCTTGACGAAGGTGATTTTGCAAGTTGAAGTATAATTGGGACAGAAAAAAGTTTGATGCAGAGAGGAAAAGAGAGGAGCTCAAGATGGCATGCACCGGAACGAATTGTTTTGTCAAGTAAATTTTATTTAAAAAACCAGTTTCCATCTGGTTACCATCTGACAAATATTCTTGAGAAATATTTTTAATCTTGACAGAGGTACTTTTCGTAGGTTGTAGTAGAATTGAGACAACGAAAGATAGCCAGATATGAGATAAGGAACCAACCATCACTCCTTTCATCACTTGTCCGGCTCTCGACGAGTTGAGCGGGCACTGGCCAGGCACTGGCCAGCAACTTCCGTGCTTGAGAATGGAAGAGGGCATAGATTCATTCTTCGTACCAACTTCCGTGCTTGAGAATGGAAGAGGGCATAGAATGGAAGAGGGCATAGATTCATTCTTCGTACCAACTTCCGTCTTGAGAATGGAAGAGGGCATAGATTCATTCTTCGTACCCGGTTCAGCCTCACAACCCTTCGCGTGTTGGTCAGACGGACTCGGAAAAAGAAAAGAGAATGCTAAGGGAAAGATAAGCCCAAAATGGCAAGCGTTGGAATGAGTTGTTTTAGCTTTTCAGTCCTCCTAGGGGTAGCTTTTCAGACCTTGTTTTGTATTCAAAATGATTCCCTCCTTGTAGTAGACAATCACTTCTGCCTGTATGTGTGTATGTATACATCTCTCTCTCTCTCTCTCTCTCTCTCTCTCTCTCTCTCTCTCTCTATATATATATATATATATATATATATATGCATAATACATGCGTAATCATTCTTGTGATTATTTTGAGAAGGTACCATGCATTGTAATTTTGGAGGGAATAAAATAAAGAATCATTGTCAATAGAAACCTTATGTTATGATAATGCTTTTTCTGGTTCTCTTTCATGCCATTTCATGATCGACCTAACAGTAATGAATCACTGTATGTGCAGTTGACCTGATGAAGGAGGGTGCTACAGTTATCTTGCGAAACGCAAAGATTGACATGTACAAAGGATCCATGAGGCTTGCTGTTGACAAATGGGGTCGCATTGAAGTTACTGATTCCGCTGATTTTCAGGTGAAAGAAGACAACAACCTTTCTCTGGTGGAATACGAGCTCGTGAATGTCGTCGAAGAGTGATGCCAGGGTGTGCTGAATGCGGGCGGTATCACCCGAACAATGTTGCGGGCAGGGCAGGCGAGGTTGTGGTGCTTTTGTGTTCTGAGTGGCAGTTCTCTTTTAACTGGCAGAATTGAACCGACAAAGCTGCCAAAAGTAAAATTATTTCTAAATTTACATGAATCAACTGACCGTTCCAACTCTTTTAAGTTTATTAGCATATTCTATGCTTAGCAAAAAGATTGACAGTTACCATCATATAAGTACATGTTGGAGATTAAATATTTTCAAGGTACTTGGAAAAATCTTTAGTTAGACCAAATTGTACTACAGTCAACATCATTGAATTTTATGATCTGTTGTTGAAAATTTATCTTATTTTCGAAGTTGGCTTATATGTTATTGATGTAATGTTTTCTCTAGGGCTGAGCATAAAACTGAAAAAATCAAAACCGAATCGAACCGAACCGATCAGTTCGGTTTTTGGTTCGGTTCGGTTTAAAAACCGAAATTAATTACGGATTTCGGGTTGGGTTTCGGTGGTTTTAGCTCAATCGAAACTGACCGAACAAACCGAAGTTTTTGAATTGCAGCTTATTTTTTTTCTTTGATTTATTTTCAATATGTTTTTCTTTTAAATTTTTAATGAAAAATATGTGATTGTTATTTTAATAGATAGAAAAAGAAAAATATAGAAAGAAAATTATTATTTTTACTATAAAATACACGCGTTTATCACATAATTAGTTTCAAACCCTAAAAATCGAAAACCGAACCGAATATTCGGTTGGGTTTTCGGTTTTCACTCTTATTCGGTCGGTTCGGTTTCGGTTTTATATGTTCGGTTCGGTTTTCGGTTGGATTTTTTTTAAAAAAAATCGAATCGAACCGACCGATACTCACCTCTAGTTTTCTCTTCAACTTTATACTTTGATAGTAACTCCTCTCTCAAGATTGATTACTTGGTGACATTGGTCCACCATTTTAACTTGCCAGTATAGCCAGGGGCTAGGATTGAGATTTAGCTACAATTTTTTTTTTAAATTAATTATTTTGGAGGATAATTCTTGAAAATTGGATTCAGATCCTATTTAGAATGCATGCAAAATTACAAGGACTGTTGAAGGTGTGGATGAGTGATTTAAGTTTTTTTAAGTGTAAAGTGTGTGAGTGATTATGATTTTATCTGTAGTATCAATTAGTGCAAATTTTTGGAGATATTATGTTTGTTAAAATAGGAAATATTTCAATCGGCTATCCAGTGCGAGATGCACTTTAAACGGGTTCTTTAATCTTACACAACTCAGTTCTATCTTTAATAGTTAGTATCTAGCTTGCATATCAAAGAGAACAAACAAACAAATAATCATAAGCTATTGGGTAACTCGAAAGTTGTTTAGAATCTTCCAAGTGAGGAGACCTTCAATAAATCAACATATATTCTTTAGCAAGCCTAATGGAAAAAATATAGCTGCTCTCAAGTTCCCTAATATTATTACTCTGCTTTTTCTTTGTTAAAATTATAAAAAAAAAATTAAATTAAATAAACAGAGGAAAGGCCAGAAAAAACTCCAAAAGGGCAGGGGTTTGATTGCATTTTGACATCTGATGAGGGTTTCTGGTGAAATTCATTGACGGACAGGGGGTAAACTATAATTTTGCGAAGATGATCCTTCCGGGAGTTTCTAAAGGGGCACACTTTTTTTTACTCATTTAAAAATTTGTC
Organism: Dracaena cambodiana; assembly: GCA_036321105.1. Lineage (NCBI taxonomy): Eukaryota > Viridiplantae > Streptophyta > Magnoliopsida > Asparagales > Asparagaceae > Dracaena > Dracaena cambodiana. The sequence continues at coordinate 75,476,506 of JAYEPQ010000003.1, forward strand.
TCTATAATAAAGAATTAATTACACACAGACTCCACGTAGTATTTATCACCCCTAAATTTTAAAACTCTCACTTAGATCCCTAGACCGCAGAAAAAAACTGACAGGAAAGCTCAAACGAAAATATTTTTTCCGCAGTCTAAGGAGTTTAAGTAAGAGTTTAAAACTTTATGGGTGATAAGTTATGCAGTTCCATACTACAAAGGATTTGAATGTAATTAACCCTGTAATAAAATTGCCCTCTAAATTTTTAGAACAAAATTATTCTATCAATCAATCTCAGCTGCTCTTTTATTTTTTATTTTTTTAGAAGTTTTGAATTCAATCTACTTGAGTTGATCTACTTGTCCCCTAGATAATCTCACATGTTAAACTTAAAATTATGCTTTATTTTTATTTGCTAACAAATCCTAAAGAAGACAAATTTTTTAGTTGGGTCAGGTTCGTAGCTGTCCGGTTTAGAATCCTGACGTAGGACCTCTCTGTTCGAGTTTACAGTCCAGATAGACCTTAATTTATTCGGACTGTAAACTCGGAAAGAGAGATCATACACCGGAATTCTAAACCGGACAGCTACAAATTCGACTCAAGTAAAAAATTCCTCTTTTTTAGTATTTGTTAGCAAATGATATACGAAAATAAAGTAAAATCTCGATTTTAATATATGAGATAGTCTAGTTGATAAGTAGATTAACTCAAGTGAATTGGGTTTGAAGTTTCGATTTTTTTTTTTTTTCCAACAGCAGCTCGTGGAGGTTGAAGCAGAAGGCAATTTTGCACTGTAAAAGCAAACTTTTAAAGTGGGCACACTAAAAAAAAAAGGTGTGCCTCTTTAGAAACTCCAATCCGTGAAGGAGTTTTTGAAGGAAGACACAACTTTTCATAGTGAGCCTCTGGACGTTGTATTTTTGGGTGGGTTCACTAGGAAAAATGGTGTGCTCCTTTAGAAACTCCCATACTTGATCGTAAATAAAGCTGCAGCTTGCAAGCAAAAGGCCACATCACTGTACCCTCTCTTTCACCTCTCGTCCTTCGACTCTTTGCCGCTATTGGGGGCCTCTCGATGGCTCAAATCGCAGAAAAAATCGCGAAAATGGCGGATGATCCGACCGATTACGTGTACCTTCCCATCGCCGACGCCAAGAAGCTGCTCAACATGAGAGTCAATCTCTTCGCTAAGATCACCGAGGTCGGCCTCCCGTGGCGGAGCAAAGGGACCGGTTCGCTTCCTTTCTCTTTCTGCTCCAAACCCTTGTTCCGTCTTCTTTGCAAAAAATTTTAGGGTTTTGGTGTAACTCTTGTTCTTTTTGATGGTGGAATGGTTGGCCATTGGGAAGACACGATTTTGGGAGTCTTGTGGGGGTGGTGGGGGTTAAGGTTCGATTCTTTGTGCAATTTTGGGGTTTAATAGTTAAGGGGTTCTTTGGTTGACCTAGGGTGTGAACCCTAGATGGCGATTTTCAAAATTAGGAACCTTTTTGTAGGTCAGAAGAAAGGAGGGGTTTTGAGCCGAGTTAGAGCATAAAGATTGGTTCTTTTAATGTGCACGTAAGGTGGTGACTTCACGACAGAAAGTTGTTATGATGGAAAATTTGACATCGGACATGGCATGTTCAGTATTCTGATCTTTGGCAAGGTGCACATTAAAAGAACATGAGAGTCAATATCTTCGCTGAGATCACCGAGTTCGTTTCCTTTCTCTTTTGCTTGAAACCCTAGTTTCGTCTTATTGGGAAAATTTTAGAGTTTTGGTGTCACTCTTGTTCTTTCTGATGGTGAAATGGTTGGTCATTGGGAACACACGATTTGGGGGTTTTGCCAGGGTAGTGGGGTTAAGTTCTTTGTGCATTTTTGGGGTTTAATCGTTAAGAATTTTTCTGTTGACCTAGGGTATAAACCCTAGATGGCAATTTCTAAAATTAGAAACTTCTTTATCGGTCAGAAAAAAGAGGGGTTTTCAGCTGAGTTAGGGCATAAATATTGGTTCTTCTAATGTGCACATAAGGCGGTGACTTCACTATAGAAAGTTGTTATGGTGGAAAATTTGAAAACGGGCATGGGCATATTACTGATCTTTGGCTAGGTGCACATTAAAAGAACATGATAGTCAATCTCTTAGCTGAGATCACCGAGTTTGCCTCCTTTCTCTTTGCATGAAACAGTAGTTTCGTCTTCTTTGGAAAAATTTTAGAGTTTTGGTGTCATTCTTGTTCTTTTTGATGGTGGAAAGATTGGCCTTTGGGAAGACACAATTTTGGGGGTTTTGTGGGGTGGTGGGGGTTAAGATTTGATTCTTTGTGCATTTTGAGGTTTTATGGTTAAGGGATTCTTTGGTTGACCTAGGATATAAACCCTAGATGGGTATTTCAAAATTGGGTCGGTTACCGAAGAGAGAAAAGGTATTCTCAGCTGGGTTAGGGCATAAAGCTTGGTTCTTTTAATGTGCAAATAAGGTGTTGACTTCTCTACAGAAAGTTGTCATGGTGGAAAATTTGAAATAGGACATGGGCATATTCAACATTCTGAGTTAGGGCATTTTTTTTTTCTTCCTGTTTTGGATCTGCATTGTTGAAGAATAAATGATCAGTAGCTGGAGGCTTGTTAGTAATTTCATCCTTTACTTGGAGATCACATGCAAGAAATTTTTCATGGCGAGCTTTTAGACTTCATGGGCCTCAGTTAAGAGATTCATTGGGAGATGACGGTAAATGTTGTTCATGTTATGTTTCATACTTTTTATTTAGAAAATATTCATACTTTTCTTGTGAATATTTTTTGTGGTTGCCGACTCTTCAACTATGCCATGATAAAATAAAGTAACTCTATTTTCATATATTGTAAATCTGTCACGCACCACCTGCATTGCATGCTCTATCTACTTATTCATTAGGACCTCAAAAAGTGATAAATTCATGCATCCATTTTTTTTCCTATATTTGTTTAGCATTTCCTTTGAAAGTAATCTTGTAAAGATATGACAAGTAAAATGTTGACTACAGCAACCTCTTTTCTTTGGAGTTGAATTTTGTATGCTCTTACACAGATTACTGTCTTATACTGAAGATCGTGGACAACTCCTGTTCAGCTCAAGCACTTTCAGTGAACTTTTTTTTTGGGAGGAAGGAGAACTTGCCAACTGTTAAGTGTGCTGGAGATGTGATTTGCCTTCATCAAGTTGAGGTAACCTCAAAATTCAGCACAACATCTCTTGTTGACATTGTATATAATGTGCTATTATTTCTATTCAACAGTGGTTTATCTTTTATTCTTTTTGCTCTGAATGTAGTGTTTATATATATATATATATATATATATATATATATATATATCACCATTTACCATGTGCCTCAGGCCCTTCTCTCTCTCATTCATTTCTTTTATATATTCTTTCACAGAAAAGACAAACATTTGATGAAATATATGAGTGGTTTTGAGTTTCATTTTCTTATTTTAATCATTGTTCATGGTCCACAGTTTAGTATCATTAGTTGGGATTCAGAGATAACCGAATATTGAGCTCTAACCGAATATTGGGCTCTATAGGTCCTTAGAAGCTAGAATAGCTTGGTCTATGACTCTATGAAGACTCATTTGAAGAGGAAAATATGGCTTAGTGATATACAAATTTTCGAATATAGGTTAGCTAGGATTGGCTTAACAGAAATTCTCCATATGAGTCACTTCTCTAAGGAGTAAGGCCTATATCAATAGAAGCCCAAGGCTGAAGATAATATGTGCCTAGTTTTGAGAACCACCAAGGCCAATGCTTTAGATACTATTACTGAACTTTTCGGTTTAGGCGAGACATGCACCGTAGCTAAGGATGGCCTAAGGCCTACCTATTCCAGTTCATCGGAGCTTCAGAATGCGGAATATTGATAATTGAGATTGTAGTATGCTCCTCCTTTCAAGGGCTGCATACTTTATATGTTCATATTGGAAAAGGATTCACTTTTCGTCCAAAAAAGAAGAATTAGTAACCAAGATCCCTTTTTAAATTAAAAAGGAAATCTGTGAGGAAAAAATGAAAATATTACAAGGAATTATGAATAATGAGATGAAGAAGGAACGTTAACTAATAATTATTAATAGGAGTAATACTTACAATCAGTGTTTTAAAAGCTAGAAATCTTGTCTGCATACTCGAACGAGTTCTTCAAATGCATCGAGATTAGGAAACGGCTAAAAAAAGCAAACAAAAAGAGTACTAGTTTGAGTTGGTCGAGTACTCGGCTGAGTCGACATTATGAAGCGGGTACTTGGGACCCTTATTGAGTTGAAAAGTAAAAAAAGATTATTAATGTTTTTATCTGAACCCGACTCAATAACTTCTACTATTAAAGTGATTGAGAGAGATTAGTGCTCGACGAGTTTTTGGAGTTAAGACAAATCGACGGCGGTGTGATCAACGAAGCAACATTGATAGGAGTTTGTGGACTGGCCGCGACAATGGATACATGAGGTGATCAACAAGTCCATGTTTCATGGTGGTTCAAGCGCAGTAGGAAAGCAAGATTTTTTTTTATTGCTATCTTCGTTTTCTTTCAGTCCTTCTTTTTCTTAATATTTTTAATTTCTTTTCTTTTATTCTTCCTTTTTCGGATTATTTTGAAATCAATTTTTCAAATCAATTGAGTGGAGACTCAAGTTAGAAAATTGGTTGCTTTGGGAAAATCCAGAGTTGAGATTTAGAACTATTCTTAATGTTTTGTTCAACTTGCTGTTATGATAAATTATTACTTATAATGTCTTGAACAATCAACTTGACAAATACCAAAAGGACGAAGGTTTTTTTTTTTAAATTCTCTACGATGCTCCATTGAAAGAGGAATTGGACTGCGATGAAATTCGATACAAGGACAATAACAAGTAGATGGAAATGAGATAATTTTGGTATGCTAGGAAGCTTGTTTTATTATGTTCGAGTTATTTTAATTTTTGGTTATTGAGATTGCAAATCTAATGTTTTTGTATATACTTATTAATATATAAGTATTTTGAGTTCTGAATGAGCAATCTGAATACTTGTCGAGCTTTTCGAGTATTCACTACTCGCTCTTTGACCGAACGTGTAATAAAACTGAATTTTAGAACATTGCTTAAACTTGTAAAGCTCCAAATTATACCATAAAAATTTCAACGATATATCTCATTTTTGGATAGGATATTATCAGTGGATATCCCAAAAGAAGGTGCAAGAGTGAGTGCTCTGGCAGCTGCACAACCAACTTCTAGTTGAGTTTTGGTGAGGTTAAAATTAAGTTAGCAAAAACGATATAAATGAAAATCGTAGGGTTTCAATCATCTTTCAAATATAAGAAGAATGAACTTATTAGGAATTTACAACAACAACAACAACTAAGCCTTTCATCCCAAGCATTTGGGGTAGGCTACATGAACCAAAAAAAGAATCACGCCGGATCGATCACTTTGATATTCCTTCTCCAATCATTTCTATAAGTAATATCTCCTTATTTAAAACTCTAGACTTCATATCTTTGCGTATCACCTCCATCCATGTTTTCTTCGGTCTTCCCTTCTTTCTTTTAACTTGTCCTATATTGATAAACTCCCCTCTTCGAACTGGTACACTTGTAGGCTTACATTGCACATGACCAAACTATCGTAAGCGATTTTCTCGCATCTTCTCATCGATGGGAGTTACACTTATCTTAGCACGAATATTTTTATTTTTCACTTTATCTCTCCTAGTGTTGCCACACATCCAGCGGAGCATGCACATCTCTGCTACACTTATCTTTTGTGAATGACGTTTTTTTATAGCCTAACATTCCATGTCATATAATAAAGCTGGTTTAATAGCAGTCATATAAAATTTTCCTTTCAATCTTAACGGAATGTTACGGTCGCATACAACTCCCGTTGCCCTCCATTTCAACTAGCCAGTTTGTATCCTATGGTTAACATCATTATCGATCTCTCTATCATTCTGAATAATAGAACCCAAATATCTAAATTGACTGCTCATTTGTATTTCTTGCCATCCAGTTTTACAACATTATAGTTTATGGTCCGTCGTTTACTAAATTTACACTCCATATACTCTGTTTTAAACCTACTCAATCTACAATCTCTAGATTCTAATGTATACCTCTATAATTCTAACTTGGCATTTATCCTTACTCTTGTCTCATCAACTAAGACAATATCATCAGCAAATAGTATACACCAAGGTATCTCATTCTGAATAGTTTTAGTAAGCTCATCCATCACTTTAGCAAATAAGAATGGGTTCAATGCAGATCCTTGATGCAATCCAATTGTGATAGACAAATCACTTGTTAAACCACCACATGTTCTGACATTGGCCACTACTCCATTATACATGTCCTTAATTATGTCGATATACTTGATGGGAACTCTTTTCTTCATCAGTATCCATCAAAGTATCTCTCGTAGAACCTTATCATAGGCTTTCTCTAAGTCAATAAATATCATATGCAAATCTCTATTACTCTCTCGGAATTGCTCTATAAGTTGACGAAGTAAATAGCTTCTGTCGTCGATCGTCCCGGTATAAATCTAAACTGGTTCTTCGATATTTTAATTGTCTTAGTTGATGAGACAAGAGTATGGGTAAATGCCAAGTTAGAGTTATGGACGCATACATTAGAATCTAGAGGTTGTAAATTGAGTAGGTCTAAACAGAGTATATGGAGTGTAAATTTAGTAAACGACAGACCATAGACTATAATGCTGTATAACTGGATTGGCAAGAGATACAAATGAGCAGTCAGTTTATATATTTGGGTTCTATTATTCAGAATGATGGAGAGATCGATAATGATGTTAACCATAGGATACAGGCTGACCGGTTGAAATGGAGGAGGGCAATGGGAGCTATGTTCAATTACCCTTTCCCAAAGCTTCATAGTGTGATACATGAGTTTTATTTCCCGATAGTTAGAACAACTCTGAATATCGCCCTTATTCTTATACAGAAGTACTAAGGTACTCTTCCTCCATTCATTTGGTATTTTCTTAGTTTGTCAAATTTTATTAAAAGGATCTGTTAGCCATCTCACACCAATCCCTCCTAAGTATCTCCATACCTCTATAGGAATCTCATCTTGACCAACAGATTTTCTTGATTTCATTCTATTCAAAACCTCTTTTACTTTATACTCTAATTCTGCGCATAAAACTACGATTCATATTCTCACATTGAATAGTGATATCTCCCAAATCTTGAGTAAAACTACCATTATATAATCTATCAAAATAATTTTTTCATCTTTCTTTAATCTCTTCGTTTCGAACTAGAACCGTCTGATCCTCATCTTTAATATACTTTACAGTACATAAGTTTTTAGACTTTCTCTTATTCGAGCAATTATATATATATCCTTTTTTGTCTCTTTATTATCCAACTTCTCGTACACTTATTTATATAATTTAGTTTTTGCATCCCGAACAGTTTTCTTAGCCTTCTTTTTTGCTAGTTTATACTTCTCAAAACTTATTCCATTATTATTATTATTTTTCTTCAAATCTCTATAAAGCTCTCGCTTGATCTTAATAGTATTTTTTACCTCTTCATTCCACCATGACCTATCCTTACATGGTGGAGCACCGCCCCTCGACTCACAGAATATATTTTTAGCTATGTTTTTAATGCAGCTAGCCATTTTGTTCTATATTACATTAGGATCATCATGGTCTTTTCAATCTGCTTCTTGTACTACTCTATCTACAAATTTTTTTGATTACTTTCTAATTGCTACTACTTAATTTAAGAATCTAACTTACATTTAATCTTTCTAAGTTTCTGTTTAATCTGAATATCTAAAACTAAGAATTTATGTTGGTCCGGATAACTACACTCTCACCTGGCACTACCTTGCAATCGATACAATTAGCTCTATCTACCCTCCTAGTTAAAAAAAATCTATTTGGTTTGTATTCGATCCACTTTTAAAAGTAAATAAGTGAGAAACTCTCTTTTTAAACTAAGTATTTACTAAAATTAAATCATAAGATAAAGCAAAATCTAGAATTGAGTTACCTGCTTCATTTCTTTTTCCAAAACTAAATCCTCCATGTACACTATCAAATCTATTGCGACTAGTTCCTACATGTTCATTGAGATCACCACTAATAAATAGTTTTTCTATAGCGGGTATTCCTTTTACTATCTCATCTAAATCCTCCCAAAATTGATATTTACTGGATTTATCAAGTCCTACTTGTGGTGCATAGGCGCTAATAACATTAAAAATCTCTCCATCTAAAATAAGTTTAACTAATAAAATTCTATCACTTTTCCTCCTAACCTCCACTATATCCCCAAGTAATTGCTTATTTATGATCACACCTACCCTATTACGATTTCTATCTCTACCCGTATACCAAAGTTTATAAACCAAAGGCTCTATGACTTTAGTTTTCTCACCTACCCACTTAGTCTCTTACACACAAAATATTAACCCTTTTTCTAATCATAGTATCAACTAACTCTACTAATCTACATGTAAGGGAACCTATATTTCATAGTACCAACCAAAATTTACGTTTATGAGCTAACTTCTTTACCCCCACCCGCTCATTAAGATGTGCGAACCCTCTTATATTTGATATTACATCTGGACGCTGACGTGACACGTCGCTTCTGGGCGATCCTCACACATTTTTCACTACACTCGGCCTCCGATGTAGCGTGTCGCTCAGTAGGGAACGTCCCAACGAAATTCATATTTTGGCTCATGTCATAATATGTGACAATATTTTACGTTGGCTGTCACTGGCCTATCACAACCCTCCTCCTTTATCCTGGCTTGGGACAGGCAGTGCATAGCACTGGCGGAGTTGAACTTATTAGGAATTATGAGTCAAAATTTATTGCCAAACTTATTAGGAATTATGAGTCAAAATAAATTGCCATTCTACCGAAGATTGCTGCCTATAACAGTAAGAACTTAACTTAAATTATGAACTCATCGGGTAAATAAGATCTAAGGGTGTTTTCTTGTAGGACAAAGTTAAGAGGAGTGATTTATTGATAAGAATTATATGATACATTAATGGTGAGTGATTTCTTGCCTTATCTTATCCAAAGAGAGAGTTCTTGAAGAGGGATATGTGAAAGATTTGCTTTAGAACCCTTGAAGAGTTAGAGCTGAGAACTTGAAGAGGAAGAAGAAGAGAAGATGAAGAAGAATCAACAAAAATGAGAAGATGGAAGAAGACTTAGTGTTGTATGTGAAAGGAGAGATGAGGGATGGTGTGCATGGGGTTCATTGAATGAAGCATGGGGTTGAGAGTACTCTTCTTACCAATGTTTAAAATAATGATAACGGTAACGTAACGTTTTGTCTCTGTTAGGTAATATAGCATATAGCGTAACGCATAATGTAAGTTACGCAATTTTCTATATATTTAATTAAAAATAAATATAAAACTATGTAAAATTAATTTTATAAATTGAAAATTGAATTAAAAATTCTAAAAAAAATATAAAAAATTATGTCCCAGTATTAATTCTAAATTTCTAACAAGTTTTACAGTAATTTTCATGTTTATCTTCATAAATTAAATTACATTCACACCCATAATTTCAGTTATCATCTAAATAAGAAAATAAGATTTAAATTTATTTTCAACTATTATCAATATTGTAATTTGTATTTTGTAATGCTCAATTTATGTTATTTTTAATTGTTTATTTTATATTAGCTAAGAATTTAATTTAATCAGTAAGTAAGAAATTTCAATAATTAGAAAGGAATTATAACAAAAAAATTCCAGTACTTTGAAAAGAAATTATAACAAGTAAATAAGGATGTACAAGTTAACAATGCCACAAGCAATCAAATAAGCAAACAACAAACCGTCAAGTAAAAAAAACAACAGCAATTCGCTAACAATCAAAATAACTAATCGAAATCAATATACAAACTATTTAAAATTTACTGTAAATAATGTAACATAACGTAATTTAACGTAACGTAAAATAACGTAAAATAACATAAAAAATACACCGTTATGGTGCATTGAATTATTTTCGACTGTTAAGTAACGTTGGCTTTCTGTTAGGTTTCATAATGCAACATAACGGGTTTCATAACGCGTTATTTTCAACATTGCTTCTGACCATTTCCTCATGCACAATTACGATTTATGCTATTGGTCAACTATTAACCTAAGCCAGTGAGATTTTTGTCATGAGGCAGGATCCAAACTAGGTAAAACTGATGTGGGTTTGTAATTATAGGTCATAACAACAATTATTATTCGCTTTTGTAAATAAGCGGCAGAAAAGGGGGAGAAAATGCAAATACTATGTTAAGATCTCATGCAACATAGGTAGAAATTAGTAACTTAACCATAAACGAGCTAGTATTTATTCCTTCATGAACATAGGACAAGATAGCTGCAGTTTTTTTAATCTTATTGTATATCATCCCTGAGTATTGAGAGAAACACAAAGCAATCACAAAAGTCAAGTGAAACTACATGAAGAGAAAAGGGCTTTAACGCGAATGGTTAAAAATGGGTAGGGCTTTCGGTTGGAAATGGACTTCCTAGCGTGTAGGCACAAATTGTACTTTTGTTTGCATGTGATGAACGGCAACATTAAGTGACATATGATTAAATTTTTTGGGTGAGGGCTGCACATAGATCCTCGTATGTAATGTTTTTCCAACTTAGCACTTGAAAGTTGAACCAAGGTTGAAAATATCTAAACGATATTGGTATCGGCCGATCACTTATGGTATTAAAATCGTTAATACTAGGCATAACATGGCAGCGATATAAAATTGATAAATATTATATGGCGTATCTCGTATCAGACACCTTAAAATCTCATGTATATTAGTATTGGCCGATATTCAAAACCTTGCTTGGAGCCATTGAAATATGGTTTGTTTACATGGATTTCTTGTTTCAAAATTTCATTTAAGGGAAATTTTCACACTTAATTTAGGAATGGATCTATCTGTGAATCAGAACTTGGTTTATGAACATTAAATATCTGAACGTAGAATGTAAGAGGCCTTTCTAGGCCAGTAAGGATATATGGTCCATGGTATCTAGCTGGGAACTCAAGTGCCGTGGTTTTGGATAAGAATATACTTTGCAAGAGAAGAAACCCAAGGCTTTTCAATGTGTGCCTTGGAGGAATAGTTCTATTGAAACTTAGAGCCCTGTTTTTGGATACCTAATGCTCAATGATCATCGTAGTGGGTTTTTTGAGGGAGGCACGTGCATGGTAATGTATAGTCATAGACCGGAGTAGGCCAAAAATGTATGGTTCAACTTTAGAGTAGACGGGCTTTCTTCTTGAAATTTTCTTTTTTCTTGGAAGTCAAAAATGTTGGACGACTAGTATTCAAACTGAATTAGAACCTTTATGTTTGAAGAAACTAGAAATTGTTTAAAAAACGTATATTGAAATTGCTGAAAAAACAAGGTCCTGGTGCACTTTCTGTCATGTTGTTGATCTTTAATATTCATGAGTCCTTTTAACCTTATTTGTTGCAAACTTGAAACATGAATGAGTTTATCTTTTGAATGGGAAATAATCCACTATGATCAAATTGGTTGTAGCCTTGAGCAGTTAGAGTAACTCCATACGAGTGTCGTCATACCTCTGACTTCCCTTTCCAGCCATCTGCTTTGTAAGAGAGTTAGTCTCTTAGTGAACTGCACTTTTTCCTTGTAATTTACAAGCCATATAGAATATCTTTATGTAGCAGCTCTGTGTTTCAAAGTTTGCTGAAAGCATGATAGATTCAAGATGATGTTATGTTCTCCCTCTATCCTAAACGTTTGAGCTCTGAAACCTGAAGGTGCTATTCGTGTACTTCACTCTTCATTCATATACTGTGATCTAGATATGACTAAACCCTATATAAAGAGTATCAGGTCTCGAGGAAGATATCAAATCCTCCAAGAGGGTGGAGGGCCTGTCAGAATTACTAGTTTGAACAAGCTTCAAACTCTTCTTGTATACTCCTAAAGTTGAAGGCCTTTGCATATCTATAGTGTAACTTTTGTTTGCATTGGAAGTAGATATTTATGCAAAGTGGATGATGCTTATAGGTTTATTTTACATATAAAATAATAGAATGATAAACATTTTCCAATAGTCATATTTCTTAAAATCTTATTCAAACCCCCACAAACTCACACAAACAAAAATAGAGAGAAATGGAAAAGAGTTTAACTTAATTCCTTTTCGCAGCAACTTATGTCTGCTAAGTTGTTCCAAAGTTTGATTTGTGAGTAAGCTGCGTACTAGTTTCTCAATTTTGGGTCTGAGCTAAGGTTCAGAAAGATTATGAAGCAATCTGCGTACTTTTGATTGGCTAGTTACATCATTGAAGTACTTTTTGGAAAATGTCTGCACTGTAGGACCAGTTTACTGACGTAATACATGACTATATTAGTATGTTTGCAGCCCCCATGTGCAGAATGCTGTTCTTATGGTTGCTGGACTTGCACTCAGTTACAGTTTGATATGTGCATCATTAGTGCATCTCTGTAAACCAATTTGAAGGACTCAATCATTCACAATAGTTCCAACCGCATGTACTAATAACAAGAAAGAAGCTGAACTTATCTGAACATCGAATTCATGATGTGCAAGGGGAGGGAATGTTTATTCATCCTCTTCAAAACAGAAAATGCCATTCAATGCTTAAATCCATACAGTATACACAGTTTTAGCACCAGTTCTAATGGCTTGTTGCAATACAGTATAAGAAAGTTTTTAATGAGTTTTTTTTTTTTTTTTTTTTTTAAATCTCATCTTTCTTCAACTTAAACAGCCATAGAGTTGAGGAATGACGGTGGTGATCTCGTCGCAGTAGCATGAGGATCCAATAGCTATGTCAGATGCTTTAAAGGCACGAGCAAAACACTGTTCAACAAGGAATCATGGATTTGCTCCAGTTGTGATAAAAAAGTTGGAATACACATCTCTAAGAATGCAATACGTATTTATTTGAATAGACTATACATTTTGCTCAATATACAGGTACTGTGAACAGAATGGTGCTTTGTTTGAAGCTGTGTCCTGAACATCTTAAATTGCACCTTCCAACATATTAGTTTTCTCTTCTCTTCTCACCATTTTCAATAGTCCATCAAAATTGTATTAGAATTATCACATCCAGAAATAGATACAAATGTTGTGACTGTTGTGACATCTTTCTCTGTCATGGTGGGTTTTTTTTTTTCCTTTGGTTGCACTTAGCTAGTAGACTAAGCTCATGGATCTTCTTGCCCCTTCTTGTTTACGTGGAAGTTTTAAAAAAAATATCTTTTTTAACTTTTCGAGTGAAGTTTCCCTATAGCCTCAATGTTGAATCTTCTAAGGGTTTGGAACCGACGAACTGGTCAGTGCATTACAATGTGCGAAAATGACAAATCAAAAGGAATTATTTTTAAATTCATTGTCACAATAATTAACTTATAATCTCTGAAGCATGTACAAGTGAAAATAGTGCCACGGATTCGTATTGGACATGGATTTGTGACAGACACGAGTCAAACAAGGATTTTCTGTGACCGGTGTGTTAACACAAACTCTAAAAGGACATGATTGCTATTTCTAGTAGGAATTCGAAACTAATAAAATTAGGGGAATGACACAACTTTATATAATTGAGCATTTATAAGAGAGAACACGCAATTCTACTCTCAAATAATATGAAAACACAATTTAATATTATAATCACTTAATACAAATCACAACTTTCCTATTATTCTAGAAATCTATGACGAAGGAAGCCTAACCAGAGTGGTTCTTTGGCCCTGTTTATAATCTGAGAATGACCTTTGATGTAGGTTGCGAGGAAGATAAAAAAGGAAGAAAATGACTTGTTAGAGCTATACTATAAGAACGTAGCGATGAGTTTTTCGCAGTGATGTGAATCTTTTCCTTGATGAGTTTGATGGGGAAACCAACTCCCTTAAATACGATAATGGAGATTTGATGAAGATTTTGTTGATGTGAATACCTTGTACTTGAAGACTCTGAGCTTTTGATGGATAGATGGATTCGTTGGGCCTCTTTAAATTGGAGATGATTGGGTATTTATAGAGTCCAATTGAGCTTTCAAATCTCTAATCAATCTCCTTCTTTAGATCTAGTGGAAGTAGGAATAAGTGGTTGCAAATGAGTAAAAATCACTCCAATTCGGATTTGGAAGTTGCTGTTGGCAAAGCCACTGTTGGTTCCATCGCTCGGAGTTCTCTGTCGGGTGCACGGCGGTGAGCCGCCGGCTCATGATGGCTCTGGAGCAACAACCCAAATGGTGTTCTATTGCGTTGCGTCTTAGAAAAATGGTCATAGTTTTTGACTCCAAGTTCTGAGATAATTTAAGTGCCATTCGAAAGAAAGTTTAGAACTTTACAACTTCTTCGTATATGAATTTTTCTAATTCAATTGCTATCATGGTCAAACTGGCATTGAAGTTGATGTTGCTGTGCAGACTTAAACAAGCGTGATTTCACTCCATTTCACTCTTTGTTTTGACTCATTTTTCAATTATGGAATCCATTCAAGACCTCCAATCATCATTTTTAGTACCTACAATTGTGGTACATGCACGACACCGATTTTGGGCATGGTTGGGTTGATGGGTGCGGGTCGATTCTGGTTCGTGACCTATTAACGTCAAATAAAATCCTGATCTCTATCTCTGATCTCTCTCTCTCTCTCTCTCTCTCTCTCCTCGATCTCTCTCTTGTTCTCTTCTTGGTTCGCTGCATTAAACTCACTTATCTATTGATCTGTCCTCCGTCAGACACCGTCGCTATTTCTCTTATCTCTCGTTCTTTCCTTGGTCTACCACTGTTTATATCGTGATCTCTCTTTAGTCCACTATAAATTTTGACAAAAATGGTAACTTTTAATTACTATTCTTTGTAATATTAGGTTTTCACATTGCTAATGCAAAAAAGTAGATATTTTGATGGCATGATGGGTTTGCTTGGTTAGTTTAGGGTTTTGAAATATGGTGAACGAAACTGATGAATTTGACCTAATCATTTTGACTATCTGATACCATCTGTAGCATGGTATTAATTTCTATGGCTAGCACCTTTGCATCTTTTTTCTTTGATTGCTAAGTTTTCTGTTAGTATTCTTCATATTTTCAACCAAATAATTGAACATTTAATTCCTTTGTAAATTTATTAATTTGTTAATTTCCTTAGTATTTACTTGCTTATAGTTTTTCTATTGGTGTTTTTAAAAATGAGATGTTGTAACAACCTAATTTTTATCATAACTTATATTCCTGATGTCAAATTTATCCAAGAGTGAATTTGTTATGTTCGTTTCATTTTTCTATATTTTTGGGGATTTGCTTTTGAAATTTTCTGGATAATCATTTAAAATAATATTATTTTAATCACCGGTGGCCCCTACACATATTTTGACTAGCCTCTCTTCTTTTAACTTGTAAAGATGAAGTTTGATTTTATTTAGATTAGTTTAATTTGAAATTATAGCCTTAAATAACTCTAATAACCTATTATTACTAGTCATTTGCCCTATTCCTATTTTGTCTTTATTCACCCATACCTTACCTTCACCATGCTTGTTTTTTGGCCAAACATGACAAGCCTTCCTCTTACCCTCATATCTCTCTTTTATCTATTATATCTTTTTCTCTCTTTTCTTTCATTCATTCACCTCATCAATTAATCATTCTCCTTCATTTTTCATTTCTCACTTCCTCTTTTTTGTACTAGAATAACTTAATAAGAAAAGAGAAGAAGGAAAGAATGAAAAGAAGTTATTTAGTCTCCAACTCTCAAGAAGAAGGAAAGAAGGAAAAAAAGTTATTTAGTCTCCAACTCAAGAGAAGAAGAAAAGAGAAGAAGAATAAGAAAAGAGAAGAAGTTCTTTAGTCTCAAAATAGGCTTATCTTCCTACCCATCAAGGCAAGTAAAATCACATCCGCTATCATGTTTTATTTCTAACTCTAATTGTTTATGGTTAACTTTGAATCTTGATTTTTTTAAAACTTAAAAAGATAATATCTCTATACAAAAATCTCTATGATTATTCTAGAAAATTAAAAATATGATTTTTACACTTTACTCTATGTTTACGTATTAAATTTATGATTTTATTTATGGCCTCCTATGCTTAAACTATAAGTTACAAACTTAAACTATATGTTTTATTTTGAAATTACAAAGAAGCTATCTTTATGAATGTTCATCTTATTTGGATATAAATTTGAATTTTCCCTAAAAGTTCTTCGTATATAATGCAATGATTTTAAATTATTTTTCCACTTGCCATTAGAAATATGTATATATATATTCATAATCATGTTTTTAAAGATAAGGTTTCAAATAAATTTCTACATTAAATTGTTAAAATATTTCTTTTATACGAAATATTATGTTAGGTCATAATTCTTTCTATGCTAATCAATGTTTAGTTGAAAAATATATACATATCTAAGATATAATAAATTTAGTACTTTCCATACTATGAAATCATGCTAGAATTTAGAAAATCAATATGTTAAAGTAATCGTTATAAAAGTGTTAAGCCTATTTAATTCCTATCTTTACAATTTAGTACCCACTTACCTAATATGTGTTTATATGCATAATTGTATATGTATGATTCACATACATGATCATCATAGGTATTTTTACATTTTAATACTCACGTACGTGTTTATATGTATACTTGTATTCATGTGTGGTTTACATATATGATCATTTTCTTAACATTCATTCTAACATTCTATACTCCATCATGCTTGCCTTGACATATATATACTAGTTGCTTATATAAGGTACATGAAAATATATTGGATTTCTCTTATTAGTACATACACATGTCTTGATAATGCCATGGATCTTGACTTGCCTGTTAACTTGATTTTGACACTCCATCATACTTGCCTTGACATATACATACTAATTATTTGTACAAGATACATGAAATTATACCGGATTTTTCTTGTTAGTACGTACATGTCTTAATTGTGCTATAGATCCTGACTTGCTTGTTAACTTGATTTTGACATGGACCACATCTTGCTTGTTACTAGATATGTATATGTATTAATCTTGACATGATTTGTTCATCATATTTCGGATTGATTTGTATGTAATATAACTTGAAATCTTGGGTTATGGGAGAACTAAAGGGTGGACAAATATTGTATCGTGAAAGGTTTAGGACAGGTTGCGCAACCGAAATAGGGGTCCATCCGTGGGGGCACCGGATGGACTGAGCCATCATCTCTTGTTTAGTCCATGTTGATGGGACGACCGAATATTCAGTATCGGTATCTGCTTGAGTGCTTAGTCGCACGGCTGGTTCAGTGCCAGCATCTTGGTCGGGTCCCGGGTATGCATGGGTACTTTCACGATACGAGTATCTTTCTTTACCACTTAGTTCAAAACAAAAAATATAAAATAAAATATGATATTTAGACTTGATATACATGTACATTCTTGCTTGATATCGTTACTTGATCATTTAATATTTTTCACACATGCATATAATTTTATATCCACTCATATTTTACTTGAGTCTATTTCTTTACCAATTAGTTCAAGATAAAATAAAATATGGTATTAAGTTAGACTTGATGTACATGTATATCTCTACTTGATATTGTTACTTAATTATTATTGTTTTCCATACATGTGCATATACTTTTTACATCAATTCATATTTTACTTAGTGCATATTGCACACTCCCTACGATACATGTCTATTTCTTCACCATTTAGTTCAAAACAAAAAATATAAAATAAAATATGATATTAAGTTAGACTTGATATGCATGTACATTCTTGCTTGATATCGTTACTTGATCATTTAATATTTTTCACACATGCGCATAATTTTACATCCACACTCATATTTTATTTGAGTCTATTTCTTCACCAATTAGTTCAAGATAAAATAAAATATGATATTAAGTTAGACTTGATATACATGTATATCCCTATTTGATATTGTTATTAATCGTTATCGTTTTCCATATATGTGCATATACTTTTTACATCAATTCATATTTTACTTGTTAGCGCATATTGCACACTCCCTACGATACAGGTCTATTTCTTCACCAATTAATTCAAATATAAAATAAAATAAGATATTAATTTAGACTTGATATGCATGTATATCCCTGCTTGATATTGTTACTTGATCGTTTAATATATTACACACATGCACATACTTTCATATCCACACTCATATATTATCTATTTGTTTATATTACACGCTCCCTTTTTTTATTGTTTTACTTGCCGGGTTTAATTCTGAGCTCCCCCACACGCTCAGATACTGAAGATGTGAGCGAGGATTCGCCATTGCACGACCCGTACTTTCTAGAGCAGGCTGAGCAGCAGTAGATTTCTAGGCTTCCGCTTTTGTATTTTTGGGTTGGTATGTATCACTCCTTTGGAACTTTATTTTCAACTTTTGTATCAATATTGTACTTATTGCTTCTTATATTAGACATGTATATCTTCTTTTTTATATGGTAGTAGACTAACTTTCAAGATCCTGATAGATAACTAGTATTTAGTTCCATTAATTTCTGCTTTTACATGCTTATAGGTCTCGTGCACGTCGTCTTACACGTGTCCGTCGGTAACGCACTCCGTTTCCGTATTTTTCCGAGAAATGGGGCATTACAGATGTACCGGAAATTATTTGACGAAAATCAAGGAATTCATGATAGCCCAATATTTTAGGCTTTAGTTACTGTCTATTTTATGAATATTTGAATCTTATAAATTTATTGGACGAAAATCAAGGAATTCATAATAGCCCAATATTTTAGGTGTTACTGCCTATTTTATGTATATTTGAATCTTGTAAATTTGCCTATATATACACGACAATTGAATGAAATAAACATATAAAATTTTCCTCCTCTCTTTTGTGCTTGCCATTTTCACATGGTGTCAGAGGAGTAAATCATATCATATTCCAGCCTTATATTCAAATTTTTTACGTTACTTCACCATGTCTGATAAAAATCTTGCCACCAATCTCTCATCATCATCATTCCCACAATCAACAACACCGATCAAAATAGATTCTTATGCTATTCGTCACTCAGATAGCTCTTCTACCATTCTTATTACACCTCTATTGACAGGAGACAATTATTGATTATGGAGTCATGCAGTAACAATGGCACTTCGTGCAAAAAGCAAACTTGGTTTTGTTGATGGGTCACTCCCAATTCCTAAGGAGAAAGATGATATTACTAATTGGAAACGATGTAATGATTTGATTGGAAGTTGGATTCTTTCACCTGAGATCCGTCCAAGTATCATATATGCTGAAACTGCAGCACAAATCTGGACAGATCTGAAGGATCTTTTTTCTCAATCAAATGCTCCTAAGATCTATCAATTGAAACAATCAATATTTGCCCTCAAGCAGGAAGGTATGTCAGTTTCATTATATTTCACACAATTTAAATCTTTATGGGACGAACTTAGTTCCATTATCTCTATCACTCCATGTATCTGTGGTAATGCTAAGAGCATTATTGATCAACAAAATCAAGATCGCGCCATGGAGTTTCTTCAGGGATTCCAGGATCATTTTAAAGCCATTCGCAGTCAAATTCTCTTGATGGAGCCGTTTCCTTCAATTTAGTGTATCTACAATTTGGTAAGTCAAAAAGAAAAACAACAAGAGATTAATATTCGAACAACTCTCATCGTTGATTCTGCAGCGCTTCTAGTGTCTAAACCACCATATCGGTCTTGGGGAAAGCACCAACGTCCTTTCTGTGAACATTGTAACAAACATGGTCATACTCTTGCTACATGCTACCAGATTCATGGCTTCCCAGATAAGCAGGTGAAGAAATCAGGGCTACTGCCATCCACTTTCACTAATTTTGCTAATCAGATAACACCTGAACAATACAACAAGCTTCTTGCACTTCTAGCCAAAGAAGAATCTGGTGGATCATTAGTCCATTTGACAGGTACAACTCTCACTTGTATATCCTCTTGTTGGATTATTGATTCAGGTGCTTCTAACCATATATGTACATCTCTTTCATTTTTTTTTCATAATTTACTGTTCATAAAATACATCAGTTCAATTGCCTGATGGTTCTTGGGCGCCTGTGACACACATAGGCACGATTCATTGTTCATCATCACTTACTCTAACGAATGTTTTTCACATTCCATCTTTTAAATTCAATTTGTTATATATTTCACAATTAACAAAGTTAACAAATTGTGATGTTATTTTTTCATCTTCTGAATGTATATTTCAGGACCGAGCAACGAAGAAGAAGATTGGTCAGGGTAGTGCTCGAAATGATCTTTTTTTATCCGGATGCAGATTTAGATTTTAATTTTGCCTTTTCTTTCCAGCGTTGTAATAAATTTAACCTATGGTATTCTCGCCTTGGTCATCCATTTAGGTCTCGTTTTCATTTTATTGTTAAAATTTCTCCAAATATTATTGCAAATAAAGATTTGGTTTGTGCCACGTCTTTCTTTTTCTCAAAGTACATCTTGTTCTTCTCATTGCTTTGAATTAATTCATGTTGACATTTGGGGTTCTTTCTCTGTACCTTCTAAAAATGGATCACGTTTCTTTTTAACTATTGTTGATGATTATTCAAGGTGTACTTGGATTTATTTAATAAAATATAAATCTGAAACTTTCACCATGTTAATTCATTTTTTTAACCAAATCAATCATCAATTCAAGACAAAAATTTCTCGTATCAACTCTGGTAATGGGGACATTTTTCTTCCTCAACTTCAAACCATTTGATCAGACAATGGTTCTGAATTTCTTTCTAAACAAATTCAAACATGGTTTCATGACAATGGAATTATTCACCAACGTAGTTGCGTTGCGACCCCCCAACAAAATGGCATTGTTGAATGTAAGTATCAACATCTACTTGATGTTGCTAGAGCTCTACGATTTCAAGCGAACTTGCCTCTTTCTGGGGTGAATGTATTCTCACTGCTGCCTTTCTTATTAACAAACTTCCAACTCCAATCCTTAAATATAAATCACCTTATCAAGTTTTACTTGGAACTATTCCGTCATATTCATCTCTTCAAGTTTTTGGATGTTTATGTTTTGCTAAAAATATGAATATTCAACATAAATTTGATGAACGAGCCAAACTTGGTATTTTTGTTGGTTATCCGTATGGTCAAAAGGGATATCGCATATATGATTTCAAAACTCATCAAATCTATGTTTCTCATGATGTCATATTTCATGAGTCAATTTTTCCATATCATGATCTTCCATCTCCATCTTTAAAAAATCCACTTACCATTACTCCAATCAACGACGATGGAAGTTTTGACTACATTACACCACCGATTGTTCCCACTGATGTTTCTTCTAGTAATTATATCCCTCCTATTCTAGCTGATTATTCCAATGATATTCCAATGCCTATTCCCACATCTTCTCAGCTTGATAGTTCAACCAATTCTCCATCTATTTTTGAGAATTCCCTTTCAACGGCACCTGCTCCTATCATTAATAATTATTTTCAACGAATTCGTCGCCCACCCGGTCATCTCAAGGATTATATTTTCTCAACTGCTTTTCCACTAGCAAATTATTTTTCTTTATCCCATCTAAGTCATTCTCATCGTGCCTTTCTAGCTAATATCATTGAAAATCAAGAACTAAGATCTTATTCTCAAGCCATGAAATCTGCTGAATGGCGTGATGCCATGGCCAAAGAAATTCAGGCTCTTGAATCAAACAACACTTGGTCTTTATGCTCACTTCCCAAAGGAAAATCACCAATTGGTTGTAAATAGGTTTACAAAATTAAATATCGGTCTGATGGTTCTATAGAGAGATATAAAACTCGTTTAGTTGCCAAAGGTTATACTCAAGTTGAAGGAATCGATTATTATGATACCTTTGCACCTGTGGCCAAACTCGTTACTGTTTGCCTTATTTCCATTGCTGCCATAAAAAATTGGTCACTACATCAACTTGATGTCAAGTTGTCAACAATGCATTTCTCCAAGGAGATCTCAATGAAGATGTTTATATGAAACTTTCTCCCGAATTCTCTCGTAAGGGGGAGACTCGTGTATGCAAATTAAGTAAATCTATTTATGGCCTTAAACATGCTTCTCTTCAATGGTTCTCTAAATTCTCAACCATTCTTGTCCGCCGAGGTTTTCATCAATCTATTTCAAATTATAGTCTTTTTACTTATATTCGTAATCAGACTTCTATTTTTGTTCTCATTTATGTTGATGATGTTATTATCACTGGAAACAATGATGATGCCATCTCTGACATCAAACAATTTCTTGCTCAATCTTTCTCAATAAAAAACCTTGCCAATGTTCGGTATTTTTTAGGTATTGAAGTATCTCACTCTAAACAAGGAATTTTTCTATGTCAACGAAAATACTCTTGACATATTATCTGATTCTAGTATGATTGGTTCTTGATCATCAAATTTTCCTATGGAGCAACATCTTTGTTTACGACCAAAAGATGGTACTCTCCTTCCCGATTCGGGTATCTACCGTCGACTCGTGGTCGTCTTTTATATCTTACTGTAACATGACCTGATATTCAATATGCTGTAAACACTCAGTCAATTTATGCAATGTCCATATTCCTCCCATCTTAATGTAGCCAATCGGGTTCTTCGTTATCTTAAGGATAGTGTTGGTAAAGGTTTATTCCTTTCTGCATCTAGTTTTCTTACTTTAGTTGGATATGCTGACTCTGATTAGGCCAGCTGCTCCACTACTCGTCGCTCCACCACTAGTTATTTTACCATGTTAGGATCTAGTCCTATTTCTTGGAAAACCAAGAAAAAACCAACAGTTTCTCGTTCATCTACAGAAGCAGAATATCATTCCCTTGCTGCAATTACTTCTGAGTTGCAATGGTTAAAATATCTTCTCTCGGATCTTGGTATTAATCATTTACAACCAATTCCAGTTCATTGTGATAGTCAAGTTGCTATTCACATCGTCGAAAATCCTGTCTTCCACGAATGCACCAAACATATTGAAATTGACTGTCATTTTATTTGAGAAAAGATTCAAGCAGGTCTTCTTGCTCCTTCCTAACTACGATCTAGTGATCAACTGTCCGACCTTTTTACCAAACCATTTGGAAGTGGCGCTTATCGTCGACTACTTTGCAAGTTGGGTGTTCTTGATATTTCAATCCCAACTCCAACTTAAGGGGGAGTATTGGACGAAAATCAAGGAATTCATAATAGCCTAATATTTTAGGCTTTAGTTACTGCCTATTTTATGAATATTTGAATATTGTAAATTTATTGGACGAAAATCAAAGAATTCATAATAGCCAAATATTTTAGGCTTTAGTTACTGCCTATTTTATGTATATTTGAATCTTATAAATTTGCCTATATATACATGGCAATTGAATGAAATAAACATATCAATTTTTTCTCCTCTCTTTCATGCTTGCCATTTTCACAGAAATCACTAAGCTTGTTCTAATGTGCACTTTGAGTTGTTTAGAAAAACAAATCAAATATTTAGAGTTTATCACTGTTGAATTATAATATCTTGGGAACTTTGGTTAAGGCTGGTTAAGTATAGCTTTGAATGCTCATGCAAGGATAGTTCATATTAGTGCCAAGCATTATACAATGTTTTATATTTAATAATAATAATAATAATAATAATAACTGTTTCTTGCTGTATTCCTTTTAGCATTCAAAAATCTAGTTTCCTTACATGCTCATTTGTGAGCGACTAGTGTGTACTTTGAAAATTGGCAATTGCGGAATATTAATATTTTAATATACATATGCAAAATATAATACAAAAATATGCAATGTTGATGCTCAAAAGTCAAAATATTCTCTTATAATTCCAATGAATATCAGGACTATTTTATGATGATAATGTATGGTCTTTAATGATGGACAAATAAAGCTCTAAAAGCTAAAAAATTAAACTTTAGGAGTATGAAAAGGAAAGTATCCATCTGGTGATGGCTACGGGTGGGGGCCTGCCAAATTTCTGCCCCGTGGGGTCATAGTAGTATGGAAGTGAGAGGAGTAAGATTGTTAACAAAGAGACAATAAGTCCACACATGTGCCTATTTCATCTTTGAATGGGACATGAGTCAATTTTGTCATCTGTCTCTCTCTCTCTCTCTCTCTCTCTCGATATTTCATTTATTCCAGTGAAAACATCTGCAAAATTCTAATTGAAAGCAGATTGGATTTGCCATGGAGTTTCAGATTTGCATGGAATCTCACTAAATCAACATGTTTGTTTATAATCCTTTGTTAATATTAGCCACTGTTCGTGGCTGAATCCGAAGCTGAACCCAGCTTTGCATTTGATTTCGGGTTTGGTTCCACACTTGGTGTTGATTGATGCTTATGATCCAATTGACTTGTTCAGGTCCGATTTTGGTTCAAAATTCCATTCTAATTTTGATTGTGAATCTGAATCAAGTGCCAAAGGATTTGAATTTCATTGACATTGAAGGTGGCGAAAGTTGTACAGTGGGTCCGATTTTGGTTCAAAATTCCATTCTAATTTTGATTGTGAATCTGAATCAAGTGCCAAAGGATTTGAATTTCATTGACATTGAAGGTGGCGAAAGTTGTACAGTGAAATGTGGGGATCACTATTGATACATCTTCGCTTTGTTGAGTTGCAACAATCACTCTACTGCATCGTTATAGATATAGTCGAGATAGATTAGGGTTTGATCAAATTCGATCAAGCTCCGCTTCTCTTGAGAAGGTATGTAATACTAGTGCATTTGATTAGATTAAGGTAAGTTGGCGTTTAACTCATTAACAACGGCCAAATCATGTTGGCGCTCCAAAACTCAGAACTTGGCCTAGTACTCAGCCCAATTGACCGAGTAATTGTCTTGTCTGAGTTTAGGAACATGTTTGTAAATTACTGTGTGTTTGATGACTAAGCCCAAGTTCTTGGCCGAGTAATGAGTTTAAAGAGCACTATTCTTTGTATCCTATTTTTTAGCGTTTTACCATATCCCATATCTGTGTTCGTTTTCTATGCATCCCGTATACGTGTCCGTGCTTCAAAGACTATAATACTACTTTCTGGCGGGAATGTTTAGCTTCAGAATTTTAAGCCTGATGCTTCTACACACCAAAATGAGTCTGCTAATCGTATGGCACACACATATATATCCCATTGCATACTTATAATTTGTTCCTTTAAAAGATATATATTTGTGTGCCGTATGATTACCAGTTTATTGACTAAAAGCTTGATGCTTTGAGTTTGAGCCTTTTGAATTGTCATTTTCCAAGGTTTTAAATATCAAGCAATATCAATAAATCACAAATATCCTATCAGGTTTTCAGGGACATAAGATTCAATATACCATATAATATCTAATATGATATTGCCAGTATTTTCGATATAACTTTATAAAACATACCAGATTCCAATACCATGAAGCATCAACATTTCTTTTATCTTAAACCTTGCTTAAAAAAAAAAAAAACAGATAATGACTCGGTTTTGAAGGTTTATCCCTTTCAATGTAAATAGACTCACTGGCTAACTTGTGGTCTGAACCGTACTTATAGGTCAAAAAATTGTCAACTCCTTCCTTAATGAACTCCTTTTATTGTCTGGTTGATATGAGAAAATTTCCATATTCATGATGGCTTCATAATGAAACCTTACTTGGAAACTTTTCCTTTTCAGATGAAGGTTTACAATGGGGATGTGTATTTCCTCTTCAACAAGAGATTCTCTTCGTTTGCATTGTTTCATGGGAAAAGCGATATGGGTCTTTATCCGTATCAAACTTCTGCAAATTACCGTGCTACTGATCATGCCAGTGAATTGTTAATGCAGATAAGGACATTATCGCTCGAACAATTTGATGTTGCAGGTAGAGTTGATGCAAAATCTTACCCTTTTCTTTTCCTATTGCTGTATCAAGTATCTATTCTATATGGATTTATGATGTGTTAAGTTACATCGGATACTTGACATCAGGGTGTAACACAGTGGACATCTTGCTTGGTTTTCAGCTCTGTTTTAGTCCTTCTCAATTTATCTATTATTAAGTATTTTCTATCACAATTTATTTTTCTCTCACAAATTGGCAATTTTTCTAAATGTATTCTGTGATATTGTCAACAAGGTTCCTTTATTTATTTTCTGCTGTTCTCCATCCCGTTTCTTCAACAAGGACAATGCCGTGAGGCTGCATCATCCTTTTTGTCTACTCATCTCTTTTAAGAGCACCTCCTATCTTTTATTAATGATGCAAAGATATTGCAAAACATCTAAGATCATCCCAGTTAATGTCCTTGAGCTTGTAGTACAATTGTTGTATGCTTTTTCTTTGTTGCACCAAGTGTGTAGTCTATGTTATAATTAAGTTGCCAGCCAGTACTTTTTCCTCTCATTTGTTCATTTTTTTCCTAATGTTTGTTCTAATCAATAATTTTGGTTGTTGAGGTACGACTACATGTTTATCACTGCTACGGGACATTGAGAGCAGAAAAATTTTCGATATTATATGCAAGGCAAGCATTTCTTCTAAATATGCTATACTCATTACTAAAAGCAAAGTTGTAAATAGATCGTAATTGGCTTATTGTTCCTGGTTGTTGCAAAGGTTCTTCATTTGCGTGAAACTTCTGAAGGTGAATGGATGCTTTTGATATGGGACGGAACTGATGCTCCTCCTATAGTGTTTCAAGCGAAGTAAGTAGAACTATTATTGTATTATTGCTGCTTTTGCTACTTCTAAACTTAACCCATTTATTCATTTCTATCCATATTATAAGTCTTTAGCTACAAGACTAAAATAGTATGCTTTGTTAACAATCATCACTGTATACTGTGCCATTAAATTGTTAACAAAGGTTTAAATATCAACCAATACTGATATATGTCTCAAATATCTCATCAGAATTTGAGGTAGGTAGTCTGTATGTGATATTTCGTATAACATTGGTCTGACATTGTCGATATTTTCGATATTGCTAGTGTGGTATGCTCAATTTTGGCGATTTTGATACCTCAAGTCATTGTCAGTACTGATACTGGTTCCCATATTGGATACCTTATTACTAATGTATTAAATACTGTACTTATTTGTCAAGTTCTTGTGTCTTGATATTGATTGATTTAATTTGAGTACCAGGTGATATGCTCAGAGATGTGCATGCTCCGTTGGATGTGCGACAACACTGGGAGAGATAAAGTGAGAAATAAAGATATTCGTGCTAAGCTAGGTGTAGCTCACATCGATGAGAAGATGTGAGAAAATTGCTTATGATGGTTTGGTCATGTGCAACGTATGCCTACAAGTGCACCGGTTCGAAGAGGGGAGTTTATCAACGTAGGACAAGTTAAAAGAACGAAGGGAAAACCGAAGAAAACATGGATTGAGGTGATACGCAAAGATATGGAGTCTAGAGCTTTAAATAAGGAGATATTGCTTTATAGAAATGAATGGAGAAGGAATATCAAAGTGATCGATCCGGCGTGATTCTTTTTTTGGTTCATATAGCCTACCCCAAATACTTGGGATAAAAGGCTTAGTTGTAGTAGTAGTAGTAGTAGTACCAGGTGATATGCTCCATATGTTTATAAGAGAAATCATTTGACCCGTGGTAGGGTTATTGTTTTCTATAATCTGTACTAAATAACCTATACTTTGCTGGTAGTCTGAGTCTCCCTTATCTGTCAGCTCTATATAGTAAGAAGGCATCATGAAGTTTTTGTTGAACTATTAGGCAACATAATAGTTATTTTGGCACAACTAGTTCTGTCCATTCTCTGTGCATTGGTGCATGTGTTTATATTTTGTTTTATAGTTGATCAAAACCTAGATTTTTGACCAGATAAAAGTTTCCAATTTGCATTCATTTAGGAAAATGCACTGGCTGTAGTATTTCAGTTCACAAACATCTCTCTGCCTCTTTTGTTGATGGAACAGTTAAGTCTTGTTGATTCAGGTTCTTACCAAGTTTTTACTGTCTTACTGTAGAATACTGTGGTGGATCTAAATAGATCTCTTTGAGGTTTGATTTGTATTCCCCCCCTTTTTGGAAGTCTTATTTAATATTTATTCAATTTTTTAAAAGAAAATTTTTCTCCTATCCATTATACCACTTGTCAGCCTTTGTGCCGTGAATATTTGTTGTTTGGATATTTACATGCTAAAAGAAAGTAAAATGTACTTATTTAGCCAAGTATTGAAGTAGTTTAAATATTGAACAAGTAAAATAAATCAAGCATGAAACATGTAGAAAATAAGTAAATTACTATTTTTTTTTAAATAAGTGAATAACTAACAGATGGATTGCAGAATATAATTATAATCTGAATTCTAGGGAGTAAATTAACAGAACAAGCTATAATTTCTTCTTCTCCTCCTCCTCCTCCTTGTCCTCCTTGCTCCTTCCTCCTAATTTTCTTCCAGCTTTCTACCACCCATTCTCTTTTCTTTTTTGTTTTCTACTTTCATATAGCTTATCCTTGTTCTTTCCTCCTCCATCAGCTGCCAAACTAGACATGTGAACATACAGAAGCCCATCCCTCTTTTAGTAATTTCTTCACTACTTCCTATTGCTTAAACTTTTTGGTTGAGGACTATGCGTACTGATTCTTCATTTTTTTATTCTCTGAATGCAGCTTAGACCAGCAAAAAGGAGTGGCGTCTGCTTTACACGAACCATCCCTTTTGTCAAGGGAGATATTGTGCTCATTTCCATGCGTGGGAACTGTCTTGAGGGTGAATATAGGCAAATTTTTTGAAGATATCCAACGTTTGCAAGAGGATGACCATTGGGTCAAGTTATGCAATGTCACTTGTGAGATCAAATCGGAGATTTGGACAGGCACAATGAGTTCTTCTAGTAGAATTTTTATTCTGTCTGATGAAGATAGCAATGTGAAATACCGCAAAAGGTGATTTCTTTCTTGTCACAGAAAATGATATGTATATATTGTTTTTTTACTTTTATGGAAATTGTTTTTCTAATTTAGTATTTGTCAATTTAGGCTTTATAGTGAAAGGACAGTATCCAACTTAGGACGTGTGTGCTTGCTAGAATATCCCCATATAACAGGTTTGGTTCCCCAATAATCAAAATTTCCTTTGCATAAATTTGCTTCTGCACATGTGCGTTCTCTGTTGAGAATGATGTTTCGTCCATTATGATGACTTATGCTATTGCTTGTAATTATATGTAATTTATCAACAATACTTGGTAGTGGTGATGCACAACTAATTTTTTAAGAATGCATTGTTGCCATAACATTACTGTTTAGATGTTATTGTTTTGCTAATTTACGTACTGAGTGCCTGCAGTTTCTAGGAAATATTATATAATTAGGTTTTATATGAGTCTTGTTATGTTGGTTTCCATATAACCAGTTTGCAAAACCTGATAAACTCTAAAATGTTGAAGCCAAGATTTATGAAAACAGGTTGCCCCCTGTTGATAAAATCTGAATGTTGATTTTTATAATGGCATTGTTTTGAGAAGACTGGTACCCAAACAGCTCCATACTAACGGATTATGAAGAAATGATTAGGACAGTGCCTGAGAAAAGTATCCCAAATAATATAATTAGACCATGCTTGAGTTTTGAATGGATATGAAGTAAGAGAGCTTGACTAACTAATGTTTACAATTTGAATGCCAAACAACACCACCATGGCATGTCACAATCACTGTCAGCTCCACCATCAATGACTAAGCCTTTATCCCAGATCTTTTAGATTGGTGCTATGAATCCCTTTTCCACTAAGCTCTGTTAAGGGCTCTGTGTTAAATTCAACTGTCATAGTTTTTTATTTTATTTTATTTTTTTAAACAGCTTCTATCGAAGTCTGTCTATGTTCATCCTTACTCCTTGTTCCATCACCTACAAGTATCACTCCTAACTGGCTCTCTAAACAGTCATCATCACATGCCCAAAACCATCTAATGAGGCCTTGAAGCTCCAAAGGTGTTGCGATATTCTTGATGAGTTCAGAAGTAGCTACTTTGGAGACTATAAAACGCCTTCCAGTAAAGTTGATAGGAGAGGTGAAGTGGGTAGATCCAACAAGAATATCATAAATGACTCTAAAACATCAAGCCAAAACTAGTTATCCTTGTATGATCATATTTGGCTTTGAAAGAGTTAAAACCCTTGACGAATGACTCCTTCCGCCTCGCCACAACATCTTTATCCACCTGCATAATAAAACAGAAAGGAGGAAAAAAAAACTGAATTTTCATTTTGGTGCAGTAATATAGCAGTAAAATATATTTAATCACATGGGATGTGACTTTAGAGGATTGCAAGAAACCAAGTATTAAAAATGGGGTTCCCACTGTTTTGCTTTTCATCTACTTTGCATTGTATTTGACATTATTGGCAAAACTTAAATTAGCTTTTGCAGTTTTCTGTCTTGCAATACTGTAAAATCACTCATATACTTCTAATTGTTTAAACGTTCAGAAACAGAGTACGAGAAAGCTGCCTATGCGACTTTGATGGATTCAATGACAAATTCACAGGTTTGTTCGTAAGGCCCAATGAATATCTATATTATAATATGCTAATCATTTTTTTCCCATTTCTTCATGTGGAAAGAATTTTGACTAGCAGATATCAAGAGTCATGTTGACATATTAAGCCAAAGGTAGTGTCACAGGGATTTGTGTAGTATGGTTTTCATTCTTCTTAGTTTTCAGTACTGGAAACTTGGACTATGAAATAAAAGTTTCTGGTCATCTGATGCACTCTGTTTTTTGCATGCTAACGCTTTATACTTCAGTAAAACATCTTTCTTGATACTTTTTCAATGAAGTTCCTGCAAATTAATGTCATTATATTCAAACATTCAAAACATTTGATATCTTTTGATAATGAAGTGGTTTTAAACTCTTGGCACTTTTGAAGTGTCATTGTGTTATTCTTTACGAGACTCTAGAATGGCTATCTGGAGCTCGGTTTTATAATTCTCCTGGTCATATTCATTTTTGTTGTGGCCTCTGATTCTCTCCTTTGTGAGCTATTAACTTTATTAACATAGCCAGCATTCTGATGGTGTGTCAAGAAAGGTCTTTAACGATCCAAATGTGAAGTATTATAGGAAATCTGACACAGATACACCACGTCTTAGTTCTTATCTTCATGTTTTTTGATTACATACTAGTAAGTTGTGTAACTACTGTTTTACTTTTGTTGGTTGCATGCATGCATATGTGTGTTGCTTTTTCTTTTTATTTTGAGTTGGGGGTAGGGAAGTTGTGTTTGTACACACCAATTTTTTATAATCATTTACATATTGCAAATTCATTTTAAGTTTTAATCTGGATGATAATTGCAATGGTTATCATATTTTTGATACTCACATAAAATAATATTACTGAGCAAGACAAAAGAACTCCAAAAGGCCAAATGGTTATTTGAATGTTGGTGTCTGCATGATCGAAATTGATATATTACTCTTTTAATTAGTGTATTGTTCTTCCTGTCAATGTGAATTATTAGATAACTAAGTACATGCCTATCATACGATAGGATGATGCTTGAGGCACATTTTGGCCATTTGTGTTGGTGGGAGATGCCATAATTGAAAGCATTTCAATTAGAAAGTAGATCTGACAAATGGTCAGTGGAGTGTGGACCAGTGGCAAGTTGCCCCATCAGTTGGTGGCTAGCAAGGACACTATAGATCTTCCATCTAATAGGAGGTCCAAGACCAATGGTCTGATGAGTATTTTTGTAACGCCCCGCACCCAACATGCGGGTAACGTTCGGCGACGTATTATAAATAAATACGCCAAGCCTAAAATACTTTTAAATAAACTAAATGTTACCGCCACTAAACCACATACATATGCACTGAGAGAAAAATAGAAAGACAATAAACAAACTCTTTTTATTCCAACCAGATATTAAATAGATCAATAAAAGATCCAAAAAAGGGTAACACTTATTACAATTTCAAATTTGAGCTTTGGAAACAACAAACCAAGGTAGAAGGAAAAGTTTGAAAGAATAAAAAATAAATAAATAAAGGATCTCCTAAATAATGAAAACACAACTAACTGTTTGCTAACTCTATGAAATGCTGCTCCAGCTGTGGTGGATCCTCTTTTTCAGTATCCTGCAAATTATCTGGGTGTGCCAAACCAGGGTCGTTAGAACGACCTAGCAAGGACTACAAGAGGAACATAATGATATACATGCACGCTATGTATATAAGTATATATATATATATCTGTGTAAGCAAAGCATGAAACTAATTAAAAATACTAAAAGTCATGATAAGATTTATGAAGTATAAGTCTTTAGAACGAAATAGAACATGAATTTAACTATAGATATTTTGAACATGATATTAGTCAGGAAGTACATCTGTCTGCACATGTCATGAATAGTCTTGTAACAGAGACCAATATAATAAATGAACATGCATACTATGTTATTATTATTTTTGTTTATTTATTTGGAACTATCAGAAGTAGTGTGACACATGTTTTACAATTATCCCGTGCATATCCGGGACCACGGCCATGATTTCTGGTACTGCCCCAGGACATACCGCTAGGTACTAATGAACATGAACTCTGATGAGCCTAAGCTCCAGGCGCGTAGTCCTATATACTGATGGTGATCCAGTAATCACCCAGAACCACCATAATTGGGTTCCTATGTTCGGTTGTACAACCTCAAGAATGTAAAACTCCTAAAATATGTGTACAGTTTTTTCATCAAGTTCCCCTATAATCCCAATTCATTTTATGATTTTAAAAATGGATTTATAACATGCATTATATTAAATCTCAATTATAATCAAGTTAACAAATCATATATGCATTAAATAAAATGCTCATATAAATGTTATTTATAACCATACTGTATATGTGGGCATTGAAGAGTGGCTAGTTGCAAGACTTTCAAAGATTAATCAAAAACATTTTAAATTTAGAAATAATTAGAAAGTTTAGGAAGCAGTACAATAAAATAAATAAATAAACTTATAAATATAAAGAATAGGGGTTTACTATTGCTAATGTAGATGAATATGATAATTTTTGCAAGTAAAGCATTAGCATGACTTAATCTATTCGTGGAAAATAAAATTACAAGCTTCCAAATGAAGTGAAACGGGTTATTTCCATGTTGTTCACAGATTCAAGAATAACATTTGTTTGCATGGGACTTTCATGAATTATTTAGACTTAATTTGAACAATACATCAACCAATTCACAACCTTGAATGTCTTGTCACCATAGATTCTCTCCAGTATGAATATTTCATTTTCTACTGTACTTCTAACTTTGCATGTATTCTTAATTTTTTTTTTTACTGTTCAACAGAATTGCAGTTCTGCAGTGAACAGAACTGCAGTGAACAGTTCTGTTCAGTGAACAGAACTGTGTTCTATTCACTGGACAGGCAGTTTACTACAAACTTGACAGATGATTACTCTCATTTTTGCTTTTTAAATAATAAATTTGCAGAGTGAAAAATCACAAATAACTATTAATTAATAAAACTATATCATAAATTATCAGTTGAATATGGAAAATCAAATAGAACATGTCTTCCAATGCTACATACTCCATGATCCACAACAGAGAGAGACCAGGTTAATACAAAGGACAGCAGTTATTCTAATATCTATACATGCCTTTGTAAGGATCGCATGAATGCCTAACAAAACAAGAGTAGAGGTGAAGACCAATGCACTTATTAAATGTATTCTTATACAATGGCTGCAATTGGCCTGGTGAATCAAAACAACAGAGTGCCATCGAAGATTGATGAAATAGGCAATTTAAAATCTTGATAAAACACGAACGTGTTGTGAGCTCATTGCATGTATTCATTTAACAAGAGCTTGACGTAAGCTCAAAGCATTGGGTCACCTCACATTCACAATATAGCAGGGCAAGGCTAATGTTATTTTGTTTTATATATATATATATTTTTTTTCTAGGGCAATTAAAGCAATAGAGAAAAGTGACAATATTACACTTGTCTTGATTTAAATTAACTACAACATAGAACAGACGAAAGGAACAAAGATTATGGATAAAAGAACACCTACAGTAAAAGTTGCTAGAGTTGACATAAAGAAAAGAATGAAATGGATCCATTAAAACTACAGATAGATTTGGCTAAATTCCATAGGTATATAATATATAAATAAACTTGCCTTTATAAACTATACTATTGATTTATCAGCCTCTTTTATTCTCACTAGATCACTATTTATATTTCTAATAAATGAATGTTAGAATAACGTAGCTTTCTAAAGGTCCTAAAATTCTAATTCAAGGGCAAACTATTTATTTAAAGATCCAGCTAAATCATAAAAGATAACATTACTACTAGAATGAAAAAGAGTATATATATATATATACATATATATTGACCTTACAAAGATTATCACAATAGTACTAAGCGAGAGATCAATATAATCAAAACCTAAACAAATTCATCAAGCACAAGTGAGAGAAAATCAAGGGTTTTAGTACTTGCCTCAAGAATGCCGCTCCAGAATTTGATTGCAATATCCCCTTTTTTATTTTCTTTTCTTCCTTCCTTTCTCCTCTCTCTCTCTCTCTCTCCCTCTCTTTCTTTCTCCTGCGTTCAGCAGGAAAAGTTCTCTCAGCTGTTCTTTTATTATCATCATTATGATTATTTATTTTATTATTATTACCCTAGGATCAAATCTAAACCTACCAATCTATCAAATCTAAACAAAATATCAAATCTAAATCTAAACAAAATATCAAATCTAAACAAAATATCAAATCTAAACCTATTAAATCTATTATTATCTAGTTAGGTAGTAAAACAAATCAGATTTGTTAGACAAATATCATGTTTATTTATTATTATTATTATTTTTTTAAGGATAATAATTTATTTATTATTGGTTTTTGGATTTTAAATTTTGGGTTGTTACAATTTTCATTCTGTAAAGTCTTTGCTGTCACGTTTTTCCTTTTTTTTTTGTGTACAATATGGATGATCAAGGGTCTAGTACAAGTTTTGTTGCATAATGATTTGTGCTAAATTAGAGCACATGGGGGTGGCACTAGTCTCATCCAAGCTGATATTTAGCTTGATAAGAATAAATATGTTAGGGGTTTTCTGTAAAATAATAAAAGTATAAATGGAAATGGGGATGACAATTTAATCATTTTCTACGATTCTTCTCAAATATCTTTTTTCTTTATTTTCTCAATTCTAGCCCTAATTCTAACTTTATCGTGGTATCTGAGCCATCATCAAGTAATATGATCCAATCACCCTTTCTCATCGCTGCCAACCACTACCGAAACCATCTTGTCTCGCTCCTCCTTTGCCCTGAAAAACTATCTTGTGGCAGTATTATCATGGCCATTGCCTCCAACTAGGGATGGTAATTGACGCGTTCACGGGCCAAAATTTGACTCTTGCTATACAAAATTTTAAATTAGGAAAAATGAAAATTTTATTTTTAATTCAAAATTTTGTATACGACGGGCCAAAAATTGGCACGTGGATGTGTCCATTACCATCCCTACCTCCAACTGCCATCTATGGTGTCGTCTTGTCTCAAACTCACCTTTTTCTTCGACTTTTACTTTTTCTCCCTTATCTTCATTTTGATCAAGATCTCATCTTGAGAGCAAGGCTTAATCCTCACCCTCATCTTCATCTCCCTAAGAAAACCTGTTACTATGCATGAGCAGTAATCGTGCTACAGTACTGCTAAGAAAAATGAAAGAAGATTTTATCTCTTTTGATGGGTTGAGTAGTTTGTGGATGCTGGATTTTCTATGGAAAAAATTATTCTGAATGTGTCGACAAATTTGTTCAATGTGTTAGGTCGTGTTGGATATGAAGTGAAGATTGTGTGGGAGTTGTTTGAAGTTCTTACTTGAATTAAATCTCTTGGGATTAGAGTTTGTGCGTATGCTACAGTTATAGTTTTAGTTAGATTCCAAGGGAGTATTGCTACAGTTATGAGTTGGCGAAATTATCGAGTTGAGCGGCTTGTTTGAAATTATTTATTGGGTTATGTAAGGAGAACTTTATCACTTGTACTAGTTGAATAATTTGTAATGGAAGAATTGAAGTCAGAGGAAGATTGTGATTTTATCATATGAAGAATTTCAAAGCTGTTGGATGTTTCAGCAGTTTCAGATATTATAGTTTCTTCCTGCTACTTTCGCATAAACAAGTAATCTTTCTACTTATCTTGTATCGTGCCCTACAACCTGGATCCTTAATCTTAGGGGTTTCGGGGAATCAAAGTATCTTTTTCTGAATTAATTCAACTTTGTATTTCCTCATGTTACTTTGGCTAACAACAAAATATCTCATGTTAGAGGAGTGGGTAATGTTGATCTTACTCAATCCTTGTCATTATCCTTAATTCTATGTTTGCCTAGATTTTCATTTAATTTGCTATTTGTCATTTTTATAACTTGTGCACTAAATTGGTTGGCAACTTTCTTTCCTGATCATTGGGTCTTTCAGAAATTTGAACACAGAAAAATTGGCATAGGATGTGAACATGAGGGCTTGTATTATCTTGATGTTTATCCTAGTTTTGTAGTATTTTCTAGTTCTATCTCTTAACATGATAACCATTATCGTTTGGACCATCCATCACTTGAAAATGCGAAAAAGCTATCCTGGATTGAGTGTTTATTTCTTCCTTAGAGTATGAGTCTTTTCAGTTATGCAAACATTGTAGTACGTCTTGGCCGCCTAGAGTTGATTATGGAGTGAATAGTCCCTTTGAACTACACTCTGATATTTGGATTCATGCCAACTTGAGTGAAAACTTGGTTACAAATATTTCATTACTTTTATATATGATTATTCTCATGTTACTTGGCTTTTCTTAATGAAAACTTGCTCAATGTCTGTATTTAAACAATTTTTGATAATTGAAAACACAAATTGGTGTTCATGTTCGTATTCTAAGAAGTGACAATGCAGAAGGATATTTTACCTCTCTATTCATATATTTTGTCGGTCAGGCATTATTCATATCCACAACAGAATGGAATTGCTGAGAGAAAAAGTACACCTTGTGGAGGTTGCATGTATGAAGCCCATTTATGTGGAAGTGCCTAAACATTTTTTAGGAGGATGCAGTTCTTACGGCTTGTTATCTTATAAATTGCATGCCTTCATCGGTACTAGGTAGTCAGATACCATATTCATTGTTGTATCCATCTATAGATCTTTTTCTTTTACCCTTTAGAATATTCAGCAATGTGTGTTTTGTGCATGATAGTTGTTTAACATCAAATTAAATCCAGGAGCTCTTAAGTGTATTTTTTTTTCATAAGAGTTCTCTAGAATTTAAAAAGGCTACAAAAGTTGTGTTGATTTAAATCAATTTTTAAGCCCTGCAGATGTTACCTTCTTTGAGTCTAAGTCTTACTTCAATTATGAGCCGTTCCCTTCAAAGTATGAAGATAAGAATCTATTTCTTCTTGTTCCTCGTAATGAAAATTTTGAGCCAGCATCAAGTTTTGCAGATCTGAAATTATTACCATCAAGACATGGTGAACCAATAGAGACGTGCCTTTAACATCTGTGCCAGTTATCTTTGACATTTATTTCTGTTGCTCCTGTTTCATCTCCATTTGATTCTACTTTTAATACTTGTGAGAACTTTACTTCTGATCTTGGTGCACCATTTGTCCTTCTAAAGAGAATGTGAAGTTGCACTTCTCATCCATTATATAAATTTGTTTCTTATGCTCATTCGTTCAAGTCATACAACTATTTTCTCTTCATTGGATTCTCACTATGTTTCCAAGTCTGTGTCAGAAGCCTTGTCACATCCAGATGGAAGAAGGCTCTGATCTAAGAGATTCCGCATTGGAGCATAATGAGACAAGGGATTTGTTTCATCGTGGGAAGAAAGTAGTTTTGATTGATTAAGTGTAAACAATAAATTTGAATAAAGTTTGTGTTAGGAGCCTTTTCACATTCAGATTGGAAGAAGACTATGATAGAACAAATGCCATTGGAGTAGAATGAGACGTGGGATTTGGTTCTTCCAAGTGAGAAGAAGATAGTTGGATTTGTTAGGTGTAAATAACAAAATTTAATCTAATTGCTCTTTAGCACGTCAAAAGGCATGATCAGTGGCAAGTGTTTTTCGTAGGATGTAAAGGTGTTAGAATGTTGTGATTCCAATACTTCGATATTTGAAGATTGCTCCGGGAGAAGATTTCTTATGTTTCGATTGTGGTCGTTGTCTAGGTAGCTGGATTCTCAAGCGTAGATTAGGCAAGATCACCTACTGACGTAAGATCAATATTGGAAGAATAACGAACAGAGTGTTGTATTTAGGTGCTACTGGTGAGCTAGAGTCAAAGTATCGAGTCAAGACCAACACTACTTTATGAGCTAGTTTGGATGAGATCTCATGGATGATCTAAGTTTTGGTTCACTCTACCTATGCAAATATATTGTGACAACTAGATTGCCATTTACATTTCTAAAAAGTCTTGTACTTCAAAAACGAATGAAGCACATTGAAATGGATTGTCATTTTATAAGAAAGAAGATTATGGAGTAAAAAAATCCTCGATACTATGTATGCGTCATCTTCCAATTAGTTAGTGGATTTACTGACAAAACCATTAGGAGGTCGAGAGTTCAGTTTATTTCTAACAAATTTAGTTTATGATGTATATGCTCTCCTTTGAAGGGAGTGTTAATAATAAATATGCAAGGAGTTTTCTTTAAAATAATAAAAATATTTTAAAAAAAGTTGGATGGCAATTTAGACATCTTGTACAATTCATCTCGAACATCTTTATTCTTTATTTTCTAAAATCAAAAAACTAATCCTTATTCTAACTCTTATCACATGTGTATTATGCTGTTCATTCACATCTGAAGTTCTAGATGCTGTAGTTGAGCTTGTTTCCAAATGCAGTAGCAAGTGTTTCGGTCTCCATTAAATGTGAGCCTATTCCTTGCTTTCCGCTATGACTACATAGCGTTGGCTATTCTCATTTGCCAAGGTCTCTGTCAATTTCTCATCATTTCAATCACATTACCTAGCAGATCGCTGACCTGCAGATTTTCCCAATTTTGATAGTCAATCATTAGCAGGTATTTGATGTAGGACAAATATGTTTCACATGCATCATGGAGGACATTTGCTTGTTGTCCATTGCCCGCTTTCCATCTGAGTTGTAACCTATTGGGCATTACCACACTTCTTAGCTTCCTTCAGATATAGGACACCCTACAGTTCCAAGTTGGGTACAGCCAATTGTCATATTTGCTTATCATATATATCCTCTCTATGAGATGAGCCCATTTGTTGCTGGGTGATACTGATATCTTTGTGGCTTGTTTTGCCAAGAGCGCACAATGAAATTTGTGACGGGACATAATCTGCTGTCCTCCCATCTTTTGTTCTCTCTCTGTTTTTTTTTTTCTTCAAAAACTCCTTTCCTGTTGTCATGAGCCTCCAATTACCATATCACTCAAAACACTATTTCTTTCCTTGTGTAACAAAATTAATGGTTGCGAGGCAGAGAGAATTGACCATATATGCCTGAGGTGATTGTTGTTCCTGTTACTTGTGGGCCCTAGTCAGGCTTGGGGCTTGTCTTGCTGCTTGCAAAAAAGAAGAACGGCCTCTACTGCTATCAGCACAGAGAGATGACACTAACACACACATGCACTATGTCTCATATTGAAACCATACATACAAACACACCAATAACTTGCAACCTCAATCATGCCAGCGTTTTAGGATAGTGGTACTGTTGAGTTTTTAGTTTTAAAATAAATTTTCAAGTCTTGACATAGTAACATGCAGCCACTGTTGGGATCTTTTAAGCCATGGAAATTCACATGGCACTGAATAGCTGCTTTAATTAGGGATGGTAATGGACGCATCCACGAGCCAAATTTTAGTCCGTTCTTTACAAAATTTTGAATTAGGAAAACGAATTTTTTATTTTTAATTCAAAATTTTGTATTAGGCGGGTCAAAAATTGACCCATAGATGCGTCCATTACTATCCCTAGCTTTAATTGAGTTGTTTTTAAACTAAATTATTTTTGACATGCTAGTGAATAATTATAATTGAAAAAAAATGCTCTTTTGGCGTATGCAAACCCAAGCGAGAAATCCTAATTGTTGAGTAGCCTGTGAGTTGTTCTTGAAGAATACTCTCTTTTAACTATGATTAATTATTTTTTAGGTAGTACACAGGTGCAAGTGCATTGTTCGGGCGGTAGCATCGTATCCTTGGAGAGGTGGCAATCTTCGTTCTCCTGTTGACGGCCACTACCGTCTTAGACTTACTTTGGAAGATGCCACAACAAGAGTTCACGCTTATCTTCTTAATGAAGAGGGGGTAAAGGCTTCTCTCTTGCTCATGCATTAGTTAATGCCAATTAAAATTAAAAAGCGTGCTTTATAGTCAAAATCGTGGTAACATACAAGCTTCCATTTTTTTTTTTTAAAACCTTTATGTGGTTTATATTAATCATGTTGCATGGTAGGTAAAATTTTTTGGGGGTAATCTGGGACCTGAAGAGCTAACTAAAAAGATGCTGAAGCTCCTGGGAATAAAGGAACCCAGCAGCGAAGAGAGGGAGCCTGCTTCTAGGAATCCACCATGGTTCAAGTGTTGCTTAATGTCTTATTATCTAGACGAAAACGATCCATGGGGAAGTAGAAGGTATCGAATCTATGGCACTAGGCTACTTGACTGACATGCTAGTCAAATCTCCATATATCTGTAAATATTGCCTTTTTAGGTGGAGATGAGAACGGAATAGAACTCTTTTAATGACATCATGGCTGTTTGGATACCTGCAAGTTGCAACTTGCAAACTTGCATTGTTGCAAGTGAAACTAAAGTAATAGAAGTTACACTTATGTTACCACATTTGGATCGAGAGTTGCAAAAGTTTTTAAATTTCACTTTCTTATTTTCGAGTGAAGTAGGGAGAAGGGCTGTACACTTTTTTTATTTTTTATTTTTCCGCAGCTGCGGTTGCAACAAGTGGGGGAAGTTTTAGCAATTACAGGTGCAAAATGTTACTACTGTAACCAAATCCAAACAGATGAAGCCCCACTCACAGCAACTGCAGTTGCAGACACCCCCACCCACTTGCAAGTTGCCAAGCAACCTCCAAGTTTATGTTTCTCACGGTGGCTTCCTCATCTCTTCCACTATTTTCTGCCCCTCAACAAATATCAGATGCGAAGAAGGATGGGCTTCTGAGATGCTCTTC
The DNA here is from genome assembly GCA_036321105.1 of Dracaena cambodiana. Taxonomy (NCBI): domain Eukaryota; kingdom Viridiplantae; phylum Streptophyta; class Magnoliopsida; order Asparagales; family Asparagaceae; genus Dracaena; species Dracaena cambodiana. The sequence goes on from JAYEPQ010000003.1 coordinate 75,517,768, forward strand.
ACCTAATACCTAACTGGCTGATGGAGTGATGGCCTCCCACAATAATTGCTCATGTGGTATGTCTACAACACTATGACCTTTCAATGCGTTTCTAATTCCTTCTTAGCTTGGCATGCTTCCTGCTATGTGCATCTTCTGTGCTGAAATAATTGGGGTTGATGATGACCTTGTAGGCCCTCATAATCATAGCTAGTTATATATGCACGCGCGCATGCACACACACACAAAGTGCATTGGGACCCTTGGAACTGTGTTTATTGTCTATGCATGCACACAACAGACTCAATTATCTGTTTGGCTGGAATTTCGGTGCATTGGGACCCTTGGAACTGTGTTTATTGTCTATGCATGCACACAACAACAGACTCAATTATCTGTTTGGCTGGCTGGAATTTCGGTAGGGACACCTCTAATGGCGGTGACTTTGACTCCAAATCTTATTGGTTGTATCCTATTATCTCCCTCAATATGTCTTTGTGCAATGCTGCATCACTCGGAAAGTGGTGGTACGATTGTTATTTTAGTTGCACGAGTTTCAATGTTTGATTTGTGTCGATGGAGACGTAAGAAGAATTTATGCCAAATGCCATAATCTTTCAGCTTGTGCTGGTCTAGACCAAATTTTACTTCATACCGTGCATGCATGCGATCATATTTTTAGCTTTACTATGCATGAAAGTAGAAAAAGCTGATTTCAATAGAGTTGAATATAAATAAATAAATAGCTGTTGCTTTTTAGGAGTTAATATGGTATCATCTGTCTTCTGACCTATGTGTATTGTTTTGAGATATTTATCATTTTGTTACTGCAAATTTGTCGGCATAACTATTAGGTCGAATGCATTATATATATGTATAATGGGTCACTGTCCAGGCATAAGCCAAAACTGTGGGGGTCGAAATTTATTCTAAATAACTTGTCTTTAGTACCCAATCAACCAGCCTTTTGCAATCAAAATGACTTCATGCCTTTAATGTAATTTTTGGGAATGCCTTTGCTAAGAGAATCATTGTGCTTTTGAAACCGATGATTCGCAAAATCATTTTTGTAATTTTAAATATAGAAAATAGGAAAGTCAAAAACTTTTAACATCTTTCGCATCTACATTAAAGAAAAATTAATTTTCATCTTTTTTTTCCCCTTTCTTTCCTTTTCTCTCTCTTTTTCTTCCTTCCATTTTCTTTTCGAACCAAACATAGCCTAAAAGGAAAGAAAAGAGACTCTTTGATTAATATATGCATATATCCATAAAATGAACCCTCACCAATTACTTGTAGTCTTATATAGATTTCCTCTTGTTGTTTTAAGCAAATTTAACTCAAGGTTCAAATGTTCTTTGGTTGGAAATATGAGGGATGAGAATGGGTGAGTTGAAGAATTGATCCTTGGCCTGTTCTATTTATTTTAAATTTAGAATTGGAAATGAAAGTTGTTGGCGAAAAATTCTGGAGTCATTTGTCAAAAACAAAGCAAATCCGCGAATTTAGGGTTGGAGGTCCCGCGAACCTAAAGTTCGAGGTTTGCAACCCAGCTACGACAAAACAGATCCGCGAATTTAAAGTTGAGATTCGCGATGCTATCCATAACTTTCGGGAGGGGTTTAACACAAAGTCACCCGACCCGAACAAGGAAAGTTACCACCTCGGATCATGAAGCCAACTGCCGAACGAATGTGGCGGCATTATTTAGATCGTGGGGTAACCACCTAACGAATATGACGGCACTTCTCGAGTAGTGGGGTTAACGGTCGAACGAATGAGATGGAGACGTTGTCCTAAAACCTCTATAAAAAGCAGGAAAACAGAAAGAGAAGGGATGGATCATCGTCTTCTTAAACTATCCTTTGTGATCAGAAATCCAGAGCTTTTTTTGCCAATTGAAAGAGTTTGTGCGGAGTGTCAACGGAGAGCAAGATCGTCCTCCACAGCTACCTCAGAACCCAGGTTTAAACAAAGAGGAATTTAATTTTTCCTCATCTTCTGTAAACGGGAAACCGTTAAAATTGTAATCCTTTATTGAAATAGCTCAATAGAGAATCATTTACAATTTTATGGCGAGCAGAAAATTGGCGACTCCGCTGGGGACTGCCATCACCTCCGGTGTTCTGGTAGTAGCTCAATTCGATAATATTTCGGTTGGCAGCCTAGTCAATTCACTCACCATCCATGTTGACCAGGAAAAGTATGAAGAATTCCTTTTTTCCGGCTCCAAGAGCCCTACTTCCTTATGGGGATGCGGTAAGGTCTCCAAAGGATCAATCTCCAAGGAAACTTCAAGGGCAACAACTCAGGCAGAGGATTCAGTAGACCAAACTGGTCCGGAATCCTTCTCTTCACCAACATTGGGCTCTGAGCCAGTTTTGGCTAAGACTCCTGATCTCCCTAGAATCCCTACTTCAATAAGGGGAAACGACTATTACCTGCTCCGCAGGACTATGACACGCGGAATGAGGCTTCTCTCGCTCGTACAATGAGAAGGAATCTAAGAAGAAGCAAAACTCGTGCCTTTCGCAGAATCACGCAGCAACAAAAAATCGCCAACTCATCATCGCGAAGGCCTACTGTACAAGTACGGAGGCCAAAATGCGCGATTACAGAGGATCAAGACGCGGAAGGATTTGCTCGCGTTTCCTATAGGAAACATAGTAAATCCACCAAGATTATCTATGATTACAAACGCCGAATCTACATTCGCATCCCTCGAGTTTCAGGGCAAAAAACATGATCGCGCAATAGAAGGAGCGTGTGAATCTCAGACTCGCGGAGAGCGTGCGATTGGCAAGGACCTATCTCAAAGGCTAAAACTATCCCATCTACTGTTCCAGCTAGGGTGAGACTTGCTTCGAGAGCCTTCGACGAAACAAGAACTCCTGTCTCGAGGCTATCTTTCAAAGATGATTCCGTCACCAAGAGTTCCAATGCAAGAGATCTTCAGGAACTTTTAAACAGAAAGAGAGAAGAATCCCATGCATCTCACTGCCATTGCGAACGACTAATTAATGCAGTGCTATTACACTGTCATTGTTCAACCTATACTAGATAGTCGGTGTTCCATCGACTATCAACATCATCAACATCCTCATCCCAACTGTCAAAAAGGAGACGACGAAACAGGCTCGAATTCTATGAGTCTGAATATCCCGAAGTATCATCCAACATGATAAGTTTTGGGGAAAAGAAGAAGACGAAGAAGGTCTTCGAGGGAGATACTTCCGACTCGGAACACTCTTTAGGCCTGAAGAACGTGCTCAATGAAGAGCGAGGAGTTTTTCAAAATACTCGACTCAAAAGTGGAGTGGCAATCCCGATGAATTATAGACAAATGGCTGGAGTCTCCTCCGACGAGGAAGACACAACCAAATTTATTATGGCCGAGTCGCAAACGTCCGATTCGTTCCTGGAAGACTCCGCCTTTGCGTACATGGCCCAGAACAGTACCCCAGAAGAATTCATGCGGAGGATGGACGAACAGGATAAGAGTATTCAACAATAGCAGAATGTTATCAGCGAGATTAAAGACACGCTGCATGTTTTGCTGAAATTGAAAAAGACAAGATTAAAGAATGCATCTTTAGAGACGCCACCCCATGACAAAAAAAACCGACAAGGGAAAGAGGGTGGAAGAAGAAGGCCACACTCTTCGCGTAAATGAAGAAGAAGAGCATCATGAAGATGATGACAATCGCTCCATACATCAGGAAGGGAACGCGAATGCCATTTGGATGGAGAGTTTCCAAAATCAATTGAATGCCCTCATGCATAAGAGTGATTTGCAAGAGTTGGGCGTTGTTAGGCTATATCCGGTAGAATGGGAGAGCATATCGTTCCCAGAAAGCTACAAGCCATTGAAGCTTAAATCATTCGATGGTAAAGGATCGCCGAATCAGCACCTTTACTATTTCAAGTTGCAAATCGGGCATTTAGCTGGAAACGACCCCATCATTATGCGAGTATTTGTTAGTACCCTAACAGGACCAGCATTTGAATGGTTCTGAAGGCTAGAACCGGGAACCATTAATTCATAGAACGACATGGAGAAAGCCTTCCTGACAATATTTTATGAAGACGATATGGAAGTGTCAATGCTGACGCTTTTGGCCACTAAACAGAAGAAAGGGGAGTCAGCTCGGGACTTTATTAAAAGGTTCCGGAATGATTCTCTCAGATGTCCACATGGGATGCCAGAGAAGACCTTGGTAGAAACCTGTCGACATAATCTCTCGACTAAGGTTCTAGCCGGGATGGGAGTTGTGAAATCCTCGATCTGGAAAGATCTCGCTCTACAAACTGAAGAGGCTGAAGAAATAGCGCAAAAGCTTGAAGGAGGCGAGGAGAAACAGAGGCGAAATAACGACAACAATCATAGGCCTCGATCCCGATGATATAAGGGGAAGGAAACAATGGTGGCTGATACTCCGCAGCCCACAAAGTCTTCTCCAAAACTCCCTCCTCAGTTGCATGTGCCTCAAAAGCGATATTCTTTCGAAGATGAGCATACGAAAACTATCTTCAACCTCCTCATAACTAAGAAGATGCTGAAGCTGCCAGAGTCCAAACGTCCTGAAGAAGCAGAGAGAATTAATGATCCTGATTATTGTGTCTACCATAGGATTATTAACCATCCTACTCAGAACTGTTATATTCTCAATGATAAAATTCAAGCCTTAGTGGACGCCAAGGTCATCAAGCTCTAAGAATACCAGAAAAGGTGACCGCGAATATGGTGACTTTCAAGTTCGGAAAAGCACCTAACTAGATAGAGTCAACAGTTCAAGATAAAGTGCAACCCATTCCTAAAGGCACGATGTAGATCGTGAATTTCGATCCGCATCAACAGCAGAAGAAAGGATTATCCCTCTTTGAAACTGATAGAGGGGAGATAATGTGAGTACATCTAGATCTTCTTAGTGATGAACAATGAGCTTCCGATTCATCTAGAAAGAAGCGAAAAAGAGAAGATCCTTACTTCTAATGTCGTCTCCATTCCGAAGATGACAAGGGCATTCCTACTCTAACATATTCGGAAGAAGAAATCGGGGACTCTCTGGTGGCTGATGCGGATCAACCTCCCTCTGGGACCCGTTCGGGAAAGACTCCTTGAAGAATTATGGGCAGGCCGCAAAATCCCGGCCATTTCCAGAGAAAAACAAACAAAAAAAGCTTAAGTTTGACAAAGCTCTGAAGAAAAAAGAGAAAGAGCCTGCGAAAGATTTACAGAAGTCATTTCAATTCGACATCTTAGCGCAGTTAGCCAACATTCCCGCGAGAATCACCTTGTACGAGCTCCTGAAACTTTCTAAATCAACTAGAGAAGCTTTGAGAGAAGCTCTGCAAGATTCAGAGGTATTCCTAGCGCAGATACCAGAAACAGTTGAGAAAGAAGAATCTTTTTGCGCGACATGTTACCAGATCTCTGGTAAAAATATCCCTTGCATCACTTTCTCTCTGGAAGACATGCAAATTAGAAGTAATAAGCATCACCGCCCTTTGTATTACAAAGGATACATAGGGTCCGCGGAGATCGATCGCATTCAAGTTGATCCAGGTTCAGCCTTAAGCATCATGCCACGGAGGATGCTACGGTATCTTGGAGTCCCGATGAATATGTTAGCAGCAACCAGTACTACTATCTTTGGATTCAATGCCAATGGTAGTAGGCCATTGGGCAAAATAAAGTTTAAGTGCTAAATCGGCGATCTGAAGACGGAAGTCATGTGCTATATGATAGATACTGACACATCTTACAACCTGCTACTGGGGAGATCCTGGATCCATAACAACCTTATTGTACCGTCCACACTACATCAATGCATGAAATATGCGGATAAAGACGAGAACGTAAAAACTCTGGTCGCGGAAAAGCAACCCTTTAAAGGAGTCGAAAACTACTTTACCGACGTGTTGTTATATCAAGATGCATTGGACGCCTTAGATCATCCCACTCCAAATGTCTCTGATAGCAGTGATGAAGCTGATACAGAATCAGGATCCGAAGATTCAGAATCCGAGGATATAATTTGGGACGGTGAGCCCATTGTGATAAGCCTTGAAGGCCTTAATATAAATAACACCGTTCACTCTGATAGTGAATGGGTGATAAATGAAAGCTTAGAGTTTACTTACTGGTGTTGATTCTGAACCCTCAAGTACTAGCACTGATGCATTCAGCGATTGTTTAGATAAAATATGCTCTCTAGTTTCTTTCCAAACACCAATCTGATCGTCCTTTCACGAACTGAGTGATGACGATGAAAATGCCAACAAGGCCATTTTTGAGATTCCTCCCAGGACGGAACTCAGAAATCCATAATATTCAGAAAAGCAAGTAACAAAAGCAAAAAGAAATGCTTAGATTTTGAAGAAGAACAGGAAAATCCCGAGTTCTTCCACTCCGATGAAAATTCTCATAAACTAATAAAGAAAATGTGATATAACATAGCCAAAGGCAGGGGGTTGAACTTCGGAAGGGGAGGTAGAACAATTCTCCGACCCTTTGTCCTAGAGGAAAAAATGCCAGATTATTATCAGAAAACCGGCAGGGGGTTGGGATATGTCACCACTCCCGAGGGTTTCTCAGGTGAGAGAACTGAAGAAGGGCAATTCGACCATTCGTCAGAATCGTCCTACTGGGATTCAGATGTAAGTGTCGGCATGGTCTTCCGCGAAGTGTCTGCGAACATGGCCTCCGCGATCCAAGAAAGCGAAGACCTAGGTGAAGCCTCGCGATAAAAGATGACCCCTGGGCCAAACATCTTAACGCGAAGTGGGAAATTCAGTTTGAATAGCGCGAGCCTCCAACCGAAGATGAAGTAATCCAAATAAATATGGGAGATGAAAAAATCCTAAACCCATATTTATAAGTGAGAACCTATCCTCGGAAGAGAAAGAGGAATTGATATCCCTCATTCGCGAGTACATCGACATTTTCGCCTGGAGTTATGAGGAGATGCCAGGATTAGACTCAAGTGTCGCGGTTCACAAACTGAACATCCAACCAAATGCTAAGCCAGTAAAGCAACAACAACGAAGATTCCGTCCAGAGATCATGGAAGCTATTGAGATTGAAATAAAAAAGTTGATCGAGTCAGGCTTTATTCGCGAGGAACAACACCCTGATTGGGTTGCGAATATAGTTCCTGTAACCAAGAATTAGACCAAATGCTAAGCCAGTAAAGCAACAGCAACGAAAATTCTGTCCAGAGATCATGGAAGCTATTGAGATTGAAATCAAAAAGTTGATCGAGTCAGGCTTTATTTGCGAGGAACAACACCCTGATTGGGTTGCGAATATAGTTCCTGTAACCAAGAAGAACGGAAAAATCCGGATTTGTATTGACTTCAGGGATTTGAATGAAGCCTGCCCTAATGACGAATTATCGTTACCCATCACAGATATTATGATAGATAATACTTGTGGGTACGAACGTATGACATTCATGGATGGATTTTCAGGGTATAATCATATAAAAATGCACCCTGATGATGAGAAACATACATCTTTCAGAACACCACTCGGAGTATACTGCTATACGGTCATGCCATTCGGCCTAAAGAATGCAGGTGCCACGTATCAATGTGCTATGAACGTAATATTCCAAGAGCATCTGCGAAAGACAGTGAATGCTACGTAGATGATCTAGCAATTAAAAGTGAGAATAAGAATGATCACATACAAGATTTGAAGACAGTATTTGACCTCATATGGAAACACCAGCTCAAGATGAACCCGACTAAATCTTTTCTGGGAGTCTCTAGTGGAAAGTTCCTCGGCTTCATGGTAATTTCCAAAGGAATTTATCTCGACCCGGACAAGATTAAGGCAATCCAAGATATGCCACCTCCCCGCAACCTCAAAGAATTAAGGGGACTGCAAGGTATGTTGGTGTACATCCACAGATTCATATCAAATTTGTCCGGTAAATGTCAGCCCTTTATCAGGTTAATGAGAAAATGAGTGTCATTTATCTTGGACGACGCATGCCAAAAGGTTTTCGAAGAAGTCAAACAATACCTCACGAAACCACCAGTGCTCGTAGCCCCAGTCTCAGGAATACCTTTCCAGTTATATGTGAGGGCTATGGACCACTCCTTGGGAGCCTTGTTAGCGCAGAAAAATAAGTTAGGTCACGAACAAGCTATTTATTATCTCAGCAGAATGATGATCGGTGTGGAACACCGATATAACCCAGTGGAGAAGGAATGTTTAGCTTTAGTGTTTGTAGTGTAGAAAATGCGACACTATTTAATTGGACAGACCATTCACGTTATATCGAGAGTTAACCCCCTGAGAATAATAATGACTAAACCCGGATCGTTGAATTCAAGGCTATCAAATTGGGCTATTTTGTTATCACAATATGATATGCATTTTGTCCCACGAAAATCTATTAAGGGACAGGCCGTAGCTGATTTCCTAGCCAAGCACCCAATCCCGACATCCTCGAAGTTGTGCGAAGAAATTCCTGGAGAGTTGGGTGAATGGGGTCCGATTCTAAAAAAAGGCATCTCGCAAGAGTTTCCGGAGGTAAATATTGTCACGAAAGATATATTGCAACTTTTCTTCGATGGCGCCTCTCGAATGGGATCTAAGGGAAAAATGACAGCGGGGGTAGGAGTTGTTTTCGTCTCTCCTTACAACCACATCATTCCTCGAGCTTACTCGTTAACAAACCCGTGCTCCAATAATGTTGCGGAGTAGAATGCCCTCCTAATCGGCTTAAAGATAGCTAAACAATTAGGGGTCAAATATTTGGAAGCATATGAGGATTCTCAACTTGTCGTAAACCAAGTTAAAGAGGAATATGAAGTCAAACATGAAAATCTTTTGCCGTATTATCGCGCAGTAATTAAGATAGCTGATGGTTTCGATGGTTTCTATGTCAGCCACGTAAAGCGCCATCGGAATAGCTATGCAGATTCACTGGCTTCCTTAGTTGCTACATTGGCCTCGCCCAAACATGCTAAAAAGCAAATTACGGTAGGAAGCAGAGAATTATTCTGTCCAAAGGACGAACTCAAAAAGGAAGTGAAGACAACGAGGAAGAAACTTTTCTCACGTCAGAATGATCCTTCATAGTAGAGGTCATGCTTCTTATATAGATGGTCCCATGGTTATGATCTTCGATTGGGAGAAAATAAGACCAAATCTTCGGTTGGAATTCTCAATTCGAATTCCAATTTATTACTGTTGTATGGGACGCTTAGATTTTGCAACCGAAAGATCTCACCATTAATAAGAACGTATGACGCCTGGGATTTCACACTGGTTAATCAGATAAAGGGTTATGTCATGACTCGCGGAAACCGCTACAAATTCTTAAAGAAGAATTTTTATCTCGCGAACTTCATGATGAGAAGACACGAACTTGACGAAAGCTCATGAAGGTTGCATACATCTGACAAAGGAAAGAATCTTGCTAATATAAGGTCGCGGTTTTGAGATGTAAAAACATGCCTGATACACGGATACCATGGATCCTACGTAAATTTGCGGACTTCAAAACATAAGATAACAAGTTTGACACAAATCTTTAAAGACAAACGCAAAGTAGCAATTCTGAAGTTCAAAATCATGTTTACTATATGAAGAATAAAACATGTCATGAAAAGTAAAAGTTAGAAGAATTGTAAGAGAGATTACAGAAACTCGGACTATAAAAAAGGATTTTTTTATACAGTTCGATGATTTAAGAGGGCCTTTATCTTCTCTTCAGCATCACTAATTTCCTACTGGATGATCTCATAAGCTTGGACGGTGGCTTGACGACGCAATTCCTCTTCACTAGCAATAGTATTTTGTGCTAAAGCGGCCTCCAGTGCCTCCAGTTCGGCTTGTATCGCCTGGAGATCTTTTATCGCATTATCCCGTTGTCTGGATAAGCTCGTAAGACTCTTCATTGATTCATCACGTTCTTTAGTAATCTTAGTTAAGAAAGCCTGAGTTTTAGCGATGGACTCCTGGGTCCTAACAATGGCCTGGTCATGATTCTTGACAACCGAGGCAGCAATCTCTACTTGGAAGGCTAGAGATTGACTGTCTGATTGGCTATTCTCGAAGGAAGCTCTGCAAGCATCAACTTTCTCTTTGAACTCCTTCTGGAACCCAAGTTGCTCCTCCATCAGCTTCTGGAAGGTAGCTTCAACTACTTCAAATTTGTCAGCACTCCGCGATCTAGACAAAGACTCAGCGTAGCCTTGAAGTTGAACTATCATAAGTCTGTAAGGAGCAGTTTTTTCCTCCCCACCAATACTGACTATACCAGTCGAGATGAAGAATATTGGCAAGAGAAGTAAAAGAAGCCCCTTTCAGTATATTCTCAATACGACGATCCAGAAAGTGGAGAAAGGTTTCCACCGTATCCTCTAGCAGGTTAATTTCAATAGTATCAACCTCTGCATGGGAAGAATCAGCAACAACTGGAGCTGGTGTATCCTGAACTGCACTCTACTGCAGAGAAGCAATAACACCAGTACTAGAAACAACAACTTCCACACACTCAGCAGAAGCAATGGTTGTAGCAACTGTAGTCGGAATGATATGGGTGTCAGTTTCCGTTGAAGGTACTGCTACTTCAGAAGTATTAGCCGCGGAAACAGTGGTCTCAATCACCCCACAGACTACTTCAGTAAGGACTTCCGCGATGGTGCTATCCGGAGTATCGTCTACAGCCATATGCTCCGAAGATGGAGTCGAAGTAAGAGCTGTTAAAAAGGAAGGAGTTGACGATTGAATGTTATAGTATCATTAAATAATGGCGGAATTTCAAAAAAAAAAAAAGATGGATAAAGTATAAAAGTGAACCTGAAGGATGAACATTGGATTCTCCAGGTCCGTACACCTCGGCTTGAACGTCTTCACTCAAGTAGACATATTTGCCGTGATCTGACGGAGGAGTACTAGAACCAAGATCTTTACTGCTGACATCATCATCATCTCCCCAATCATCATGATCTGTTGGAAGAGACGCTACTTTGGGAGAATCTGATGTGCGAACTTTTCCAATTATTTCCACCTCATCATCAACAACTTGATGAGTAAGGGTCGCATAACCCCCTTGCGCACTAGAAGAAGGGGCAGCCGGTTCATCCTCAACAACAACTTGATGAGCGAGGGATGCCGACTCTTCTTGTGCAGCAGCAGGCAGAACAACCACTTCATCACTAATAACAGTCTGGCGAGCGAGGGATGCAGAATCTTCTTGCGCAGGAAGAGCAGAAGAGGTAGGAGCAGTCACCAATGCAGAGTCATTACGGAAGACAGGCCCTTGATTTTGACGTTTCTTGGAAGAATAAAGAATTAGAGTCGAGTCATCTTCATCTTCCCCTGGTCCCTCCGCAACTGTTTCCAGAGCTGAACCAGCTTCAGATGGTATATCCTGCGGAGTGGTAGGCAAATCACTGAGACACCTCAATCTCTTCCGTTTGTACAAAAGCTTTTTTGGAGGAGATTTCGGCTGAGGAGAAGCTTACTTCGGCGTCGAAAGTGGAGAAACATCAAGGGAAATAGGTTGGGCAGATGGGATCACCGCACTATCACCTTCCTCCCCCTGTTGGACTGTTGGTTCTAAGTCTTCCGAACCACATTCTTCTTCGAAGTCCTCCATTCCAGCCACCTTCGTACTGCCAGTTTCTTTTTTCTAAACATACCATGCTCTAATATCTTTCAAACAAGTAAGATTGGTGTTAAAATTCTGAGAGGCGGAGTTAACATCCGCATGCCATTTGCAGAAATCGAAACTCATACGAGTTCGGAGTCTTGAGTGGAAGATCGAATCTGGCTTGAGTACTACCCGCAATGAAGTGAAACCAAGCCCGAGCTCTGAGCAAATTTTCGGCAAAACTCAATTCCTTATTGGGATAACCAACATAAAACTGATCATACTCGAACTGTTGAGTAAAGCGATTCAGATAATAAGGCTCTATATAACAGTGGTTTCCCAAACGGAGAACCAGATATCCTGGACGAATATTTATTAACCACCGAAGCATCCTGGGGACAAATCAGTAAATTTGTCAATACCAGCAACGTCCGCAAATTCCTTCCCATATCCAGCATTTGAAAAGTAGGAAAAATATTTGAACAACTCAGAGTTCGCATGATAGCGAAGAGTCTTGCGAATTGCATCCATATAGCCCCATTTCCATTGCGATCTCTCATAATGTTGTACTTTGGGAGCACTTAAATCAACCTGCGAATCAGTAGAACTCATTAGGGTGGGGCAGTGCAAGACCAACCATGTCGTCAAATAAGTATAAGGAAGCTCCACGCGCGGATTGGAAGTCTTAGTAATCAACTCCTCTCTGCTGTTTTGCTCATTCTTGACATTACAGAACTTATCTACCAGCTTCCTCAATTCGCTTTGGATACTGCACACCATTGCGGGCAATAAGCTAAGTCGCCGACCAAACGCGAGCAAGACGGCTGGGAATATCGCTCTGATGGGTATGGTATCCTGTGAAGGAATCACACATTTTTTTCAACCAAAGTATCAAATAACCTGCCAGGAAACCTGGATCAGATAAAGCTTGAAGAGCTTGGTAGTGAAAGTTTTTAAAGGATGTTCCAGCTTTGAAGACACCCTCGTCAGATTCGACAACATAAGCATCTGTCCCAAAGTTGGCAATCCTTCTCTCGACCTCCTTTTCAGAAACCGGAGGGAAACAAGTAAAATTGAGTTTATTCTTTGAAAAATTCGGAAGAAGATACTGCAGCCACGTCTTTTGCTTTACGCTACGAGTGCCAGACATATGTGTATAAATGGGATAGTGGCAAAGCAATTCCCAATAAGTATCATAGACCATAGGGTCTTGAGTCTTCAACAAATGAAGCTCATCCCCGGGAGGGACATACTCTTCATATGGGATGCCTCCCATTGGTAGCCCTGAGATTTCATGCATTTCATATAAGGCGAAACCCAATTCGCCGTGGGGAGAGAAGACTGTACAAGTATCAGGATTATACAATTCCAATAAAGAAAAGAAATGGAATCGACTAGCAGGAATGCCATCCTGAACCGCCCTAATGGCGCGGTAAAAGTTTGCATGTTGGAGCTGATATCTGAAAGCTCTCAGAAAGAAGTCAGTCAAGATTGCCCACTCCCCTTTCGAAGAACAGTGAACCCATCCAAGATGACGAAAGTCTTGGATTGGAAATTCTCCTTGCGCATTGACGAACCGGTGCAGGAAAGTCTGAGCAATTATGGAAGTTTTATCTATAGGAAAATTTTGTTTGAAAATGCTTCCTAGTACAACGAGGGAAAGCACCTTGTGAATTGAATGCTCCTAGCAAGGCACCATCTTGCGGTCTATTTAAATGTCAATCCATTTGTTTAGGAATGGAAAGAGATTGAAAAAATAAAAACGGGTAAAATCTCTCCATATTGGGAAGAAACAAGTTACGACCGTTAACTTGGCGAAGCCATTTGTAATCTCCGTCATCCAGACCATCGTCAGGTGCCTAGAGGTGATCACCAAATAGGAAGGCAGGTTTGCTCAACAAAGTTCGGTTGTCCCCTTCGAAAGGAGCAGTGGTCATCAGTTCTCGCAATATCGGGCGAGTAGGATTGAGAATTTTGCTTTTCCTTTCTTGGCCACCGAAAGCGGTGCAACTTGGAAAAGTTTGGCCGAACCTAAACTCTCTCTTTCCGTCATAACCGCCTGAAAAACCAAAATAATGGTCTTTCGGCCAAGGTTTAAAGCGTAATCAATTGCAAAGAAGATTTTGAGATCAAAACAAAAGAAAAAAAGGACTTTCTATAAAAAGAATTCTTTTAATGTAAAGTAAGAGAATTACTTCCAACCAAGGGTTCCTGTCGAACCACTATGAAACTAGAAGTGGTCCGAGGGTCCCGATGACCACTTGCAGAAGCATCAGATGAGGAAGCTTTCTTCGGCATGTTTTGCAGACTAAAGAAATCTTTCGTGAGAAAAATCGAAGGTTAAGGGAGGCCGAAGATGAAGAGCCTTGAAAACCTTGAAGTGGAGTCTGGAGTTCAAATTTCTCAGGAAGAAGTTAGAAATGCCCTATTCCATGAAACCGAGATTATATAACAGATGATTTGATGGCCGAGATCTTCGGTTGGACGTTATCTCTGGCCCGAATCTCGTGAGTACCTTTTCATTTAATGCGGTTCAGAGAACGTCTCAATTCCTACGCCGTATAAAGTAACCACTTTTTGGATTTTCCACAATAAAAAAAAAAGTTCGTGACCCTAATACAGAGTCGTTTGCTCTTTCAAAAATGAAAGTTCGCGGCCCTAATACAGAGTCGTTTTCTCCTTAAAAAATGAAAGTTCGCGGCTCTAATACAGAGTCATTTTCTCCTTTAAAAATGAAAGTTCGCGGCCATAATATAGAGTCGTTTTCTCCTTCAAAAATGAAAGTTCGCGACCCTAATACAGAGTCGTATTTTCCTTCAAGAGTTGAAGATCGTGGCACTAACATAGAGTCGAATTTTCCTTCAAAAGCAGCAAGTTCACGGCGCTAATACAGAGTCGTATTCCTTTTGAAATGGGAGTTCAAAACATTGAGACAGGATCATGCTGCCTTCAATTGAAAGTTCTAATACAGAATTGCACTCTCAAAAATGTAGAAGATGGAGATTCTAATACAGAATCTTACGTCACATCAAAAGAGAATGTTATATCCAAAGTATTCCAAAACACCTCAGACGATTATGAGAGTTTTGAAAACTTTGGAGGGGGTTTTGTCGCCAAAAAATTCTGGAGTCATCTGTCAAAAACAAAGCAGATCCGCGAATTTAGAGTTTGAGGTCCGCAACTCAGCAGATCCGCGAACCTAAAGTTCGAGGTTCGCGACCCAACTACGACAAAACAGATCTGTGAATCTAAAGTTGAGATTCGCGATGCTATCTGTATGCCCGAAAAATTGAATCTTCTCTAAATTGCCAATTTGATTTTGACTTACAACAATAAAAGAAAAATTACAAAATAAATTCGAGATTACAAGAATGGGGATCAATTGATTTTGATTCCCCTTTATTTTTGTGGGTTCTGGCAGCGGTGGAGTCTTGATTCTGTACTCTGTTGACGATCCGATCTCTCTGGATTGAGAAACTCCTTTCTGGATTTTTGGACTCCGGCCTCTGAAAAATTGGACTCCGGTCTCTGGAAAAATTTCTCTCCAAAAGAATCTCCTCTCCTTCTTCCTCCCTCTTTCTGAACTCCGTTCCCAATTTTATATATTGAGGAGCGCTTCTAATCCGGCTCAAATTCTTCCCTCGAATCAGATTAAATTCCCAAAAATCCGGATCACGAGATATCAGTAAATAACCAAAATAGGAATAGGAGAAAGACAACCCGCGGTTGGCACCTGGGGGATCGCTCCCGCGGGTGGCAACCCGCGGGAGAAACTCCCGCGGGTGTCGCGCGGGATTTCTCTCGCGGGAGTCCCGCAGGATTCTTCCCCCGGGTGGGCACCCGCGGGAGGAATTCCCGCGGGGCCCACCGCGGGGAATCCCCCCCTTTTTTAATTTAATTTAATTACTATTATTATTATTATTATTTTATTTTATTATTTTTATTTTTTTAGGTATCTACATAACCCCCTCCAAAGTTTTCGAAGTTCTGTATTGAGCCGTACTGAATTTCGAAACACTTTGGATTCTTTAATTTTTGGCTATCAAACCTTTTAAAGGATTTGGTCGCTAGAGATCACTGTTAACATATTCATTTATTCAATAACAAGTAGAGGTATAATTTAACGTACTCATTAGATGACAAGCAGATGTATGATGTTAACATGCTTATTTTAAGTCAAGCAGAGGTGTCATGTTAACGTGCTCATTTTAATCCTAACCGTTCAGTGACATTTGGTATGACGGATCAGGGAAAGAGGTGACATTAAACGTGTCTTGGAGCTCAATCTATTCAGAGGATCTGGTCGTGATAGGGACAAGCTGACTAAACAGAGGTGACGGTTAACGTATTTAGCTTTAGAATCAGACTATCAGAGGTAACTGTTAACTTGATAGGGAGATGATTTTCGTCAGACGTAATTTTTAACTTAACGATATCAAAAACAAATTTATCAGAAGCTGTAATATTGGACTTGATGAAGTGTGAGTTTTCTTTTCTGTCAGAGGTGAAAGCTTAACATGACAGGAGATTTAATCGGATTTTATCTCATTTGATTTTGAATTTTAATGTCAGAGGTATGATTTTAACTTGACAAATATTTGGAGCGTCACTTGCTCTGTTGGAGAAAAATGATAAGAAAAGTTTTGCTGTCAGAGATAAAATCTTAACGTGACAAGAGATTTATCTGATTAGGATTTTTAGCAAACCCCCAACTATCAACGGATTTGATTAGCCTTTACCAACTACTGTTTGAGTCGGGCTAGCCATGCTATTCCCTTCAGCATGGTGAGTTGTCGAGAATTTTGTTTGGGCTTAAATGTCAATTTTTTTCTCTTCCATTTGCCTTAGCGGCGCAGGGCAGTGACGTATCCTTATATTTGGATAGGAATACTGTTGTGACAGATTTGTTGTGGGATTTTTAGCAAACCCCCAGCTATCAACGGGTTTGATTTGCCTTTACCAACTACCGTTTGAGTTGGGCTAGCCATGCTATTATCCTCAGCATGGTGAGTTGTCGAGGGTTTCGTTTGGGTTTAAATACCAAACTTCTCCTCTTCCCTTTGCCTTAGCGACGTTGGGCATTTCATACTTTTACCCCAAGCATGGAGGGGTTGGCGAGAAACTGGTTCTCTTCCCGTTGTCTCGACGGCATTGGGTAGTTCATACTTTTTACCCCCAGCATGGTGGGGTTGGCGAGAAATTTATTCTCTTCCCGTTACCTTGACGGCGTTGGGTACTTCATGCTTTTTATCCCCAGCACGGTGGGGTTGGCGAGAAATTTATTCTCTTCCCGTTGCCTTGACGGCGTTGGGTACTTCATGCTTTTTACCCCCAGTATGATGGGGTTGACGAGAAATTTATTCTCTTCCCGTAGCCTTGTCGGCGTTGGGTACTTCATGCTTTTACCCCCAGCATGAAGGGGTTGGCGAGAAATTTATTCTCTTCTCGTTGCCTTGATGGCGTTGGGTAATTCATGCTTTTTACTCCCAGCATGGTGGGGTTGGCGAGAAATTTATTCTCTTCCCATAGCCTTGTCGGCGTTGGGTAATTCATACTTTTTACCCCCAGCATGGTGGGGTTGGCGAGAAACTGATTCTCTTCCCTCTGCCTTAACGACATTAGGTGATTCATACTTTTTACCCTCGGTATGGTGGGGTTGGCGAGAAATTTATTCTCTTCCCGTTGCCTTGTCGGTATCTGGCGGTTCATACTTTTACCCCAGCATGATGGGTTGGCGAGAAATTTATTCTCTTCCCGTTGCCTTGGTGGCGTGGGGCAATTCATTTTTTTTTTTACTTCCAGCATGTTGGGGTTGGCGAGAAACTGGTTCTCTTCCCTCTGCCTTACCGGCATTGGGTGATTCATACTTTTTTCCCTAGTATGATGGGGTTGGCAAGAAACTGGTTCTCTTCCCTCTGCCTTAACGGCATTGGGTGATTCATACTTTTTACCCCCAGTATGGTGGGGTTGACGAGAAATTTATTCTCTTTCCGTTGCTCTTACGGCGTTGGGTGATTCATGCTTTTTACCCCCAGCATGTTGGGGTTGGCAAGAAATTTATTTTCTTCCCTTTGCCTTGATGGCGTTGGGTGATTTTTTTTTTTTTCTTGCGATGACGTCCCTTTTTTTTTTTATAAACGATGACGCCTTTTGAATTTTCTTTTTTTTTAGGTGATGACATCTAGCCTTTTTATTTATTATTTATTAATTTATTTATTTTGGTAAGCGATGAGGCCTTATAAATTTATTTTTATTTATTATTATTTTTTTAATTTCTATTTATTTTTTGTTTTGTTTTGTTTTTTTTTTATAGCTTTGTCAAATTTTTTTTTAGGCGATAACGCCTTTTCTTTTTTTTTTTTCCTTTTTTTTTGCCCTTTTTTGTTATTATTTTTATTCTTTATTCTTTATTTTTTTTTTGTGCGGGAGAGAGGGTGAAAAGTGCCAGTGGCTCAGGTGGGCCCACCCGAGCATAGTACTTTTTTTTTTTTTAATCTCACCTCATGTTTTTTTTATTTTTTAACTTTTTTATTGTAATTGAGGCAATTTCAATTTATTATTTTATTTATTTTTATTTATTACTATCTTATTATTATTACTTATATATTTTATTATTATTATTTTTTTTGTAATTTTGTATCATGCTGGTTGCATCCCGTGATTACATCTGTGGGTTGCGTCCCGCGGGTTGCGTCCCTCGATTCTATCTGCGGGTTGCGTCCCGCGATTCCATCTGTGGGTCCCTCGATTCCATCTGCGGGTTGCATCCATCAATTCTATCTGCGGGTTGCGTCCCGCGATTCCATCTGCGGGTCCCGCGGATTGCGTCCCTCGATTCCATCTGCGGGTTGCATCCATCGATTCCATCTGCGGATTGCGTTCCACGATTCCATCTGCGGGTTGCATCTCGTGGGTTGTATCCAGTTTTGTCATTTTTTTTTGGGCGATAATGCCTCAATTTTTTTTTTTGGACAGAAGATGACGTCTTGTCATTTTTTTTTATGGGCAATGACGCCTCATAATAATTTTTTTTTAACAGACGATGACATCTTGTCATTTTTTTTGGGCGATGACGCCTCATAATTTTTTTTGACAGACGATGACGTCTTGTCATATTTTTTTTTATTGGCGATGACGCCCCATAATTTTTTTTTCTTGACAGATGATGACGTCTTGTCAATTTTTTTTTAATGGGCGATGACGCCTCATAATTTTTTTTTAAGACAGACGATGACGTCTTGTCTTTATTTTATGGGCGATGACGCTTCATAATTTTTTATCGTAACCCGGCGATGACGTCTAGGCTCCAAAAAAAAAAAAATTTTAAGATCGGATTGCGCCGCCCAAACTCCCACTGTGGTCACCAATTTTTGTATGCCCGAAAAATTAAATCTTCTCTAAATTGCCAATTTGATTTTGACTTACAGCAATAAAAGAAAAAATACAAAATAAATTCGAAATTACAAGAATGAGCATCAATTGATTTCGATTCCCCTTTATTTTTGTGGGTTCTGGCAGCGGTGGAGTCTTGATTCTGCACTCCGTTGACGATCCGATATCTCTGGATTGAGAAACTCCTCTCTGAATTTTTGGACTCCGGCCTCTGAAAAATTGGACTCCGGTCTCTGGAAAAATTCCTCTCCAAAAGAATCTCCTCTCCTTCCTCCCCCTTTCTGAACTCCGTTCCCAATTTTATATATTGAGGAGCGCTTCTAATCCAGCTCAAATTCTTCCCTCGAATCCGATTAAATTCCCAAAAATTCGGATCACGAGATATCAGCAAATAACCAAAATAGGAATAGGAGAAAGACAACCCGCGGTTGGCACCTGCGGGATCGCTCCCGCGGGTGGCAACCCGCGGGAGAAACTCCTCCGGGTGCGCACCCGCGGGAGGATCCCGCGGGTGTCTCGCCGGATTTCTCCTGCGGGAGTCCCGCGGGATTCTTCCCGCGGGTGGGCACCCGCGGGAGGAATTCCCGCGGGGCCCACTGCAGGGAATCCCCCCTTTTTTTAATTTAATTTAATTACTATTATTATTATTATTATTTTATTTTATTATTTTTATTTTTTTAGGTATTTACACTATCCAAAACTTCCGGGGAGGGGTTTAATACAAAGTCACCCAACCCGAACAAAGAAAGTTGTCACCTCGGATCGTGGAGCCAACTGCTGAACGAATGTGGCGGCATTATTTAGATCGTGGGGGTAACCACCTAACGAATATGACGGTACTTCTCGAATAGTGGGGTTAACGGTTGAACAAATGAAACGGGGACGTTGCCTTAAAACCCCTATAAAAAGCGGGAAAACAGAAAGAGAAGGGATGGATCATTGTCTTCTTAAACTATCATTTGTGATCAGAAGTCCAGAGCCTTTTTTGCCAATTGAAAGAGTTTGTGCGGAGTGTTAACGGAGAGCAAAATTGTCCTCCACAGCTACCTCAGAACCCAGTTTTAAACAAAGAGGAATTTGATTTTTTTTCATTTTTTGTAAACATGAAACCGTTAAAATTGTAATCATTTATTGAAATAGTTCAATAGAGAATCATTTCTAATTTTATGACGAACAGAAGTGAGCGAGTCGTAAATGAAGTGGGAGCCCACTGAGGGAGGGAAGGCTGTGTTACTCGTGGTTCGTTTTCTTTCATTTTTTTAATAAAATTTAAATAGCAACCCAGGTTCAGGAATACTGTTTCCGTTTCAGAACTGATTTGATTTTTTTTTTTTTTTTTACAACCCCTCTCAGATTGAAGGCCAGCCACCGTCCTTTCGCGCGGGTTATTTTGTATGGGCTTTTTTTTTCACCCCGGAGATCAAATTTCTTGATGGACCGAGAGGTCATCACAAAGATTTCGAGGTTTCTTCTCGGCTCAGGTTCTTACTTTTTATTATTTCTTTTTTGTTAATTAATACGATATTTTATTATTTTGTAATTGATTTAGCGTAGTGTATGCCAACTTTGTTTTATATAGTATTTACAATTCGTTGAAAATGATAAACCTAACTAAAAAATGAAGCTAATGCAAGCCAAAAAAAAAAAAAAAAAAAAGATATGTCGTAAAAGCTATTTAATTAGTTTTTTGGTTAAGAAAGACACCTGTGACTACAGCAAAACTCTCTCAATAAGAAATCAAGTTAGGAATCTTGAGTTAAAAAATATTCGCTATTCCGTATTCCAAAGCCAAATATAAGTATCCAGACCACTGCTAAAGTAACTCCTTTGCCTTAATCAGAAAAAGTAGTAACTAGTTAACCCATTTTAAGTAGGATTACATCTTAATATTGACTATTAAGTAAGTAAAATGTAAAAATAAATAAATAATCATTATGCTTTAATTCATGTTTGGTAAAAGAAATGATTTACTATATATGATTTCTTTATGAAGAGTAGTTTCTTACGTCTCTAAAAAGGTGGATTAGTAAATTCCTCTTTTTAGAGAGATTAATATCTTAAGCTGTATAGACGGATTAATTTAGCCGCTTTATTGCCTATTTTATTTGGTTAAGTTTATAAAAAAAAAGGATTAATTTTGTAAACATATCTTGTGTTTATATATACGAGAAAAATGGAAATGAACTGACAGTTCATGCAACTTACATGAGCTACAGTTTATTCTCACTATCTCCAATGATCCTTTTTTAAAAATTTATTTTGGATTATGATCTCGATCCCCTAGGGTTCACTCATATTGAATTTCTTGGGTTTTAGTTTTAATTTGGTTCTCTATCAAGTTAGCACAAAATTAATGGTTTTCAATTAATAAAACATTTTGTATGCACTTGATGAAAAGGTAAATGGACTCCAAAATTTATGAAATTTAATCCGAAATAAGTTAAGGATGTAGAGATAGTAATTGTAAAAAAACAATTGAAAAAAAAACCATTAGATCAGTTTTGCTGTTAGTCCTTAGGCGGCGGGACCTCTGGCTTGGGCCCCTTCCAACAGTCATGTCTGTTAAGTATTTCTCCTCGCCTGTCCCACGAATAGGGATGAGAACGGGCATGGCCGGATCATGCTGGGCCGGATCTATTTAATGTCCACAATAAAATTTTGGATTTTGGACTGATCCAGAGCCCAAATGGGCCTTTTTTAATAAAAAAATTTCAACTCGGCCCAATAGACTTCAAACAGGCCATGGGCTTTTTGAATCTGTCCTTATCAAAATTAAAAAAAAAAAAAAAAAATTCATGCTATGACCATAAAAGAAAGCATCACATAAAAAATTTCATTACAACTACAAACATCATTTACAAGAACAAAGAATGACACCAAATTGACACTGATCTCTGGTGCCATGTATCAGCATCTTCGCAAAAATAGCACCGGTTAAAACTCTAGAAGGGAAAGGCAAAAATATAAATGAAAAGCAATTTATGATAGGATGCAACTTTACTTCAAGAACAAAGAATCTACAACTTAGTACACTCCCGAAAAATGATATAGATTCATAAGCCTGCAATGGTACTCAAATTAACCAAAATATCAACATGAAAGAACATACAACATACAATGTTCATCTACTTTTGGTTGTGAGATTATTTACATCATAAAGTCTATAGCTAAGGAGGGCAGGGCATTGTGACTACATGTGCTGAAATATGCAACATACCAACGTATCTGGGGAGGCTAGCATCTTGATTAGAAAGGCACCTGAAACTTGAACTTGGTTTCATGAATCCACCATTGTAAGAACTGCAAAACAATTCTTCATTATTTGGAATCATAAACTAGCCATTGTAAGAACTGCAAAACAATTCATTATTTGCAAAACAATTGTAAACAACCTTTAATGCAAAACAATTCATCATGAATCCACCATTGTAAGAACCACCATTGTAAGAACTGCAAAACAATTCATTATTTGCAAAACAACCTTTAATTTAAAAAGAAATAAGCAAAATTTGAAGAGTAAATAGATATAAAATGGGTTGAATGCTATCAAACCGGAAACATCGTATTTAAGTATATTATATATTCCAATTGATCCCAGACTGAAGAACCAAATTGCTAGAACAAAGCAAACATGAAGGCAACTTTGCCAGTCCCAAAACTCTGTATGCTGAACAAGGCCACAAGGACTATGAATGGAAACTATGATTACAGCATATGCAAATAAAATACAAGCAGTTGCATCAAAATCTCTGAGGATGTGCCAACATACTTAAAGTTATAAAGTTTGGTACATTGGAATGCCAGCAAATGTTGAGAAAGCAATAGTCAAGTATAAACTCACCCATTGAAAATTAAAATAATTATGCATTTAGAATTTGACATTACATACTATTCTCGACCTTCATTCCCTTAAGCATTCTATAATTAACTCTTCACAATTCATTAAATTGGATGAACTTGAAGAATCTACATATTCATCTGCATGACATAAAATTAAGCAATAAAATGATGATTTGATAAATACATAAAAGACTAGATTATACCAAATATAAATTCAATAAGAATACCAATATAATAATCCTTTCGAAGGCAATCTTGTGTGCATATTAAAGCCTCTATGGTCGAGGGACTCAATCGACTTCGATACTGAACCACAATTCTACCACTAGTACTGAAAGCCGATTCTGATGAAACGGTAGTGACTGGTATAGCCAAAATATCTCGAGCTATTTTTGAAAGCACGGGATAAACTATAGAATTCTTCTTCCACCACTCCAAAATACTGAAATCCACATCAGACATCGGAGGAAGAACATATTCTTCTAAATAACTGTTAACTTTATTTTTCTTAGCCCTTTTCATTGAAGTTTGAGCCCAAAAGTCTACAAAATCTGAATCTAATTTTCTTTTACCCAAAGAAGTTAAAGGAGTATTGGAGCCACCACTTATTAACTGACTTGATTCATCCGTCACCACAGTTTTTTGTTTGACAATGCTCTCATATTCACCATAAATTTTCTTAAGAAGAGTGGCAATTTTTCCATGCTCTCTATCTCCCCAAGTGCTAATACATAAATATACTCAATATATGCCAATTTTGATTTAGAGTTCAAAACTGATGCAATTGACAACATTATGTTTGGTTCTTCCCAGTACTTATTAAATTTTTTTTGCATTTTCCAATGCCAGAGATTTAACAATATCATCAGCAAAAGTAGATATTTCTTGCAACACACACCGAATGGTCCAAAATTTTCTAAAGTACAACTTAGATGTATGATACTTTCCATCCAAAAATACTTGAGTTGTATCAACAAAAGTATGCAGGAAATTAGTTACCACTTCGGTTTTTCTCCAATCATCAAGAGATGGAGTAACATTATAATGTAATTGTGCATATCTTATAAAGGCGTCCTTATATGACAAAGCATTGGCAAGCATTTGATAAGTAGAATTCCATCTTGTAGGCACATCTAAAACCAAACCTTTTTTAGTAGGTAACTTGAATAATTGTACAATTCTATTAAAAGTTTGCATTCTAGATGGACTATTAACCACATACGTAATAAGATTTCGAATTTGTATAATAGAATCATCTATCACCTTTATTCCATCTTGCACCATTATATTTAAAATATGTGTACAACACCTCATGTGAATGTGTTCACCATTAAACAGTAACTTTTCACCAAAATCTTTTTTGAAGTTTCTTACCAAAGCATCATTTGTGATAGAATTATCAAATGTAAGAGTAAACACTTTTTTATCCAAATCTCATTCAGTAAGGCAACTTCCAATTATCATTGAGAGCACAGCTAGTGTGAGGATATGAAACTTTCTTAAAGTTCAAAATCAACTTGTTCAAAACAAAATTATTATCAATATAGTGAGCAGTATCCAATCTTTTGATTAGAAGTCCATAAATCTGAAGTAAAACTCACACGACAATTTAAATTCTTTATTTTTTCTTGAAGCTTTATCTTCTCTTCTTGATATAAAGCTATACAGTTATTTCTAATAGTATGATGACTAACCATAGTAAATAAAGGCTGTAAGCTCTTCACAAAGTTAATGAATACTAAATGTTCCACAATTTTAAATGGAAGTTCTGCACAAATCACTAACTTTGCTAAGCACTTTCTACTTCTGAATCAAAAATAAAAACTACACCATCAGATCTAGAAGATTTGCCAAGAATCATATGCCCCATTTCTTTATGAGGATTTTTTTTGCAAGTAAATTTGATACGACGATTTAAATGGGTTGTCCCAGAATTTTTCTTGCAAACCAAGGGTTTTTCACAATAATTACATATTGTTTTGATGGTACCATCTACTTATGTTTCAATTACAAAATGACTTCAAACTTCAGACCTTCTATTTTTCATATATAAAGATTTTTTAATACTTTCACTTTCAGTATCTTCATACATCTGTAGAAAGAAGATCATATAAATGCATATTTTTGTATAAATATATCATTTGCTATAGCATCATAAAAAACAACAAACAATTCATGTTGATATCAAAGAAAGAAGAAATTACCTCTGTAGAAGTTTGAATAGAAGGATTCATTGAATTAGAAGGTGTTCGAGAGCTTGTCCCTACCATAGTACAAGATTCCTAACAAAACCATGAATGTACATCAAATTTTTTTGAGCTTGTCCTTGCCATAGATTTTAATCTAGCCCTACCTTAATAAGATAGAATAATGAATGAAATTCTAAAAGAAAATGTTCAAAGAATTAAGATGCATTCCTAAATTACAACTTGAATATGTGGTTTATGATACAAGGGTGACAGACTGCAAGTCCATGGATCTTTAATGAAACTTTTGTAGGCCTAAAGTCAATTCCTCGAGCTCGGATGGGGACGTTGTAGACAAATAGGCCTAAAGTATATTTTCTTGTTATTTTGAGTGTAGTGGTCAACTATATACATTGAAGTACTAATATTATTTCCAATTTGCTTCAATTATTATCATCGCAGTACCTGAATCTTATTGATTTTTATAATCTACATTTTTAACTTTAGTTAATATGTTCGATGATTTATTTTATTGCTATTGAGTTAGACTCATGTTACACTTACTAGAAGTCTACAATTCTAATGTAGTGGATGCCACTGTGATATTATGAAGATAAATTTGACTGAACTTATCATGTGTATGTTTCCGTTGAACCATATTCCTGCATATCAATCATCCTGACAAGAGAAATATTGGACTTACTAGAAGTCTTCAATTAAACCATCTAAGACGTTCGAAAATGAGAAACTTTTCTATAGGAATTTGTTTTAAGATAAAAAGCTACATATTCTTCTGCAGCCTCACCTGATCACTCCTAACATATTTATATAAAAATCTCAAGGACTACATTAAACAAATAATTGAAAAGTCGTAGTTAATTGGCCCAATTCCATACATATATACGATATTACTACCAATTATTAATATCACCATTGCAATTCAACTACAAATACAACAAAGCTGCCTAAATTTTGATAGGAAATTGTTTTTGTCTCAAGCATGCAGTATTTCAAAAATCTGCAACTCAATCTTTCTTTTATAAATTTAAAAAAAAAAAAAATTAACTTTTCATTGAAAAATGTAATTTTGAAGCCTAATAAAAGTACATAACTGCAAATTTCATAAATTTTAGCACGAACAGTGCTCAATTGAAAAAAAAACGAGAAAAGGGGTGAACTCCTATAGAGCAGAGCAAAGGAAAAATAATCCTAAAGATCAGAAAAAAGAAATTAAAAGAGATTTGAGAGAAATCTCACCGAGATCGATCGAAGGAGATGGAGGTGGTCGTGACCGAACCGCCACACCCGCTGAAGATCACGAACTCAAGCGAATGAACTAGGGCGAACAAACTATTGCGAACGAGGGGGGGGGGGGGAGAGAGAGAGAGAGAGAGAGAGAGAGAGAGAGATATGATCCTTCAGCGTTTGGGGATGGAGAGGAGAGAGAAGAGGGTTTTCAAGAGATTGGAGAGAGCGAGCGAGAGGAGAGAAAGGATCCCTCAGTGGCGTCAGCGAAATAACTAAATTAGGGCAAATTTAATGCAGAGATTTTGGGAAGTGGATTGGGCTTGTTTGGGTTATTTTTTGGATGGATTTGGACATGTCCAAACCCAACCCGATAAGGAAAAACTGAATACCTTATACCCAATTGGATCTATTTGTAAAACGGACGGATTTAAATCCAGCCTTTTCTGACTGGCCTGATTGGGTTTTGGACAGACCCGAACCCATTATCATCCTTAGGAAGTGGATTGGGCTTGTTTGGGTTATTTTTTGGACGGATTTGGACCCCAGCCCGATAAGAAAAAAAAACTGAAATACCTTATACCCAATTGGATCTATTTATAAAATAGGCGGATTTAAATCCAGCCTTTTCGAACTGGTCCGATTGGACTTTGGACAGACCCAAACCTATTATCATACCTACCCACGGACAGGTCACAGCGCAGCTCAGTCCCCCACTAAATCTGTCTCATTACTAATCCATCATCTCCAATCTCTTCTCTATTTATTATTATACTTCTCCATTCCAATTTGCAATGCAATTATAATTAATTAATTTCCATCTCAAACTCGCTCCCTCGATCCATCGATCAATGGCGGCCTCTTCTCTCACTAATCATCTCTCTCTCATCTTCATTTTCCTCTCACTCTCAAATTCCCTCTCTCACTCCACCACCACCACCACCACCACCACCTCATCATCATCGTCCCCTCTCTCTCCCAAAGCATCCCTCCTCCGCTACTGGAACCGCAAGGTCCCCAACAACCACCCCCTTCCTCCATTCCTCCTCTCCAAGCTCTCCCCACTCTCCCCTCTCGACGCCGCCACCTACTCCTCCATCAACCCCCACTCCCTCTCCTCCAAGCTCCCCGCCTTCTGCTCCTCGGCCCACCTCCTCTGCCCCTCCTCCTCCTCCTCAACACTGTCATCATCTCTCAAGGCCCACGACGGCCCATCCGACTTCAAGCTGTACGTCAACTCCAGCTTCACCAACTACGCCACCAAGCTCACCGGCATTACCTCCGCCTTCTCCAACTACTCCGGTGGCGACAACGGCGTCACCACCGACACCTTCCGCCAGTACAGCCGCGACGCCACCGTTTTCACCGACTCCTTCACCAACTACTCCAACTTCGGCCCCCAGTTCGGCGGCGTCGTCACCACCAACTTCACCTCCTACTCCGCCCACTCCCGCGCCGGCACCGGCCAGTTCTCGGCCTACCAGGACAACGCCAACGGCGTCGAACTCGCCTTCACCAACTACGACGACGGCGCCGGCGCCCCCACCCGTGAATTCAACTCCTATGCTTCGCAGACCAACTCCGGCGACGAGAGCTTCTCCGGCTACGCCAAGCACGGCGAAGGGGTAGACTCCACCTTCACACACTACGCCGACGGGTCCAACGCCATGGACTCCGGGTTCTCCAACTACGGAGAGCAAGGCAACGGGGCCACCGACAAGTTCACGACGTACGGGCTGGGGAATAACGACCCGACCACGAAGTTCAGCACCTACGACGCCGACGCCAACGGCGAGGACAGGACCTTCGCGTCCTACCACGTGAACAGCAACGGCGGCGACGAGAGCTTCGCCAGCTACAGCAAGCACGGCAACGGTGCGCAGACCAAGTTTACGGAATACATCACCAACACCAACGCCGGCACGTCGGAGTTCTCGGGCTACGGTGTGGACGGTAACGGGCTCGACACTAACTTCACGTCGTACGGCGTGAACGCCAACGACCCGGCGCTGGGGTTCAGAGCCTACGGCGACAACGGCAACGGGGAGGTGGACAGCTTTACGACGTACATGAACCAGTCCAACATAGACGACGAGACCTTCGCCTCGTACGGGAAGAACGCCGACAGCCAGCAGTCAGTCTTCGCCAACTACGGGCAGGCGTTCCACGACCAGGCCGACAACTTCACTGCCTACGGCGAGGGATCGTCCAGCGACGCGTTCAACTTTACGAGCTACTCGGCCGAGAACACCGCATTCAAAGGGTACTACAATGCGACCAAGGGGAACGAGTTCTCGTTCAAGTCGTATGCGAACGCGTCGACGGTGCCGCATTCCGACGGCGCGAAGGTGGTGAGCTCCGGCGAAGGCATGAAAGCGATGAAGATGATGGGGAGTGGCAGTTTCGTAAATAGGTGGGTGGAGCCGGGCAAATTCTTCAGGGAGAGCAGCCTGAAGAAGGGGACGGTGATGCCGATGGCCGACATCAGGGACAAGATGCTGCCGAGGTCGTTCCTCCCGAGATCCATCGCCGCCAGGATCCCTTTCTCCGCCGGCGAGGTCAGGAAGATCTTCGGCCTGCCGGAAGGCACGGCGATGGGCAAGGCCGTCGGCGACACGGTGGCCGAGTGCGAGCGGCCGCCGAGCAGGGGGGAGACCAAGCTGTGCGCCACGTCGGCTGAGGAGATGATCGACTTCGCGGTGTCGGTGCTGGGGCCGGACGTGGTGGTGAGGAGCACGGAGGGGACGAGGGGGTGGGGAGGGGACGTGGTGGTGGGGGACGTGAGGGGGGTGAACGGGGGTAAGGTTACCGAGTCGGTGTCGTGCCACCAGTCGCTGTTCCCTTACTTGGTGTACTACTGCCACTCGGTGCCCAAGGTGAGGGTGTACGAGGCCGACATCCTGGCCGTCGATTCGAGGGAGAAGATCAACCGGGGCGTCGCCATCTGTCACCTTGACACGTCGGACTGGAGCGCGGGCCATGGCGCCTTCGTGGCGCTGGGGTCGGCGCCGGGTCAGATCGAGGTGTGCCACTGGATCTTCGAAGGCGACATGACTTGGGCCAGAGCTGATTAATTAATTAATTAGTTCTAATCGCGAATGTGGTGGTGTTAATTTGTGTTAAGAGTTTTGGTGGTACTGATGGGATTAGTGCTTCTAAGCTCAACCTTGTATTTGGTTTATATATGTGATCTGGGTGAATAAGTGATGGGAGTTAAGGCAGGAGTTTAATGGGAGGTAATGGAAGTTTTATGATGATTAAGTTCTAGCTTTGGGGTGCTGATCGTTACTCTGATATTTCATGTCTGTTTGCTGAGGGGAATCCTGCGAAACTTGGAACTACGCACATACATACTTTCTTTCTAAAAAGGGAAATAGAAAACTCGGTGCACCTGTCGTTTCTGTCTTGTGGTATGCCACGAAGAATGACATGCTTCGATTTAAAATACCATTTCCCGCATAATATTATATTAGGTGGGCATTAGACATTAATCAATGGAGCTTTAAAAAAAAAATAATAATCTCAGTGACTACATTCTCTTATAGCATAAATAAATAGAAATATTATTCATTGCGATGCGATCTCCATCGGGCCATGGAGAAATATTCTCCAGAGGGCCAAACAACCTCTTTTTTTATAGTTTTTTTTAAAGTTATTTTTCTTTTTTGTTTTACTTCTGTGGGCTGCTCCAAATGGCAGTTGTTGGGTAATTTGCTCAATTAGTTTTGCCATCTATCATTTTCTACGCTTGCGTTTCTCAAAATGGTGAGACAGAGATAGTTTATATGGTTAGTTTGAAGTTTATATTATGCTAATTTTCTTTCATTAAGAGTGCGCGTTTGTTTGCTTGCATGATAGTAGAAAGAAAGTAGCTTGCATGAAAGTAGAAAGAAAGTAGCGAAAGTAAAATTACTTCTACTATTTCATGCGTCTGTTTGGCCAAGAATTAAAATGAAAGTTATTTATATAATTATGATGTGGATTCTATATGCCAACCTCACTTTTCAACATTTACTTAATATTAATTTTGAATTGAAATAGAGTTAAAAGTAAAAAAATATTAATATTTTATTATTCGTGTCTTTTTCACTTTTTCTTTCTTCCAAAAAGAAAAATAAATAATTTATTTCTCTTTCATTTCTTCCTTCAAAAAAATAAAAATTATGAGTTCATTTTAAAGTGAACAAAGTTGATCAAGAGAAACAAAATACTGGCCAAGTTATTTTAATGTTTATTTTACATATCTACAGTTTATAGCAAAAAGTTCCCAACATAAATTTTCAAGGAAATTTTTTTTTTTGTCCTACTAAATTAAATGTATTTCCCTTTCACTAAATAACTAAATATATTAATTTATTTTGTTAAAACAAGAATAATAATACATCACAATAATAATAACAATACCATTTCCACTTCACCGTTACTTTCTCAATATATTCTTGTTCGCCATGGAAAAATTGCAAACGTCTTTTTATTGAATTTTTCAATAAGAGATTACAACTTCAACGATTTTCCGTTCACAGTAGATGAGGAAAATTGAATTTCTCTTTGTTTAAGGCTGGGTTTTAGGGTAATTGTGGAGGATGATCTTGCTCTCCGTACAAATTTCTTTGGTTGGCAAAAAGGTTTTGAACTCCTCACCGTAATAGCTAGAGGACTCTCTGTCTCGTACTGATATCTTAGTCTCTAATTTGGCCTTCCTTTTTCTGCCTCTGTTCGAACTCTTTATAGAGATTTCGAAGCTCTTGGGCTGATGCAGCCGTTCAGCCATTAGCCTCCACGATCTGAGTAGTGCTAATGTAACCATTCAACGGTTGGCCCCCACCATCTAAGTGATG
Source organism: Dracaena cambodiana (assembly GCA_036321105.1). NCBI lineage: Eukaryota > Viridiplantae > Streptophyta > Magnoliopsida > Asparagales > Asparagaceae > Dracaena > Dracaena cambodiana. The sequence goes on from JAYEPQ010000003.1 coordinate 75,548,866, forward strand.
TAGTCGTAATCGTTCAACGATTAGCCTTCACGATCTGAGTATTATCTTCCCGCCCAGTGGTCTGGTGAATTTGTGTTAAATCTTCCAGAAGCTATAACTAGCATTTTCAATTCTCCAGATCGTAGCTGAAATGCAGAGTGTGAATCTAAAACCTTAGATTCACAGTTCTTTTGATTATGACTAGAACGTAGATCTTGAGGCTTGGGTTTGTGGCTATTATGTTTATAGCCCGAATTTGAACTTTAAATTCGCAGATTTATTTGGTTATTAACGCAATTTCGAGCTCTTTATAGGGATTTCAAAGCTCTTGAGCTGATGCAACTGTTCAGCCATTGGCTTCCACGATCTGAGTAGTGCTGATGTAACCGTTCAGCGGTTGGTCCCCACGATCTAAGTAATGTAGTCGTAATCGTTCAACGGTTCGCTTCCATGATCTGAGTATTATCTTCCCGCCCTGTGGTCTAGTGAATTTGTGTTAAATCTTCCAGAAACTGTAACTGGCGTTTTTAATTCTCCATATCGTAGCTGAAATGCAGAGCGCGAATATCAAATTTTAGATTTGTGGTTCTTTTGATTATGACTGGAACGTAGACCTTGAGCCTTGGGTTTGTGACTGTTCTGTTTATAGCCCAAATTTGAACTTTTGATTCACATATTTATTTGGTTATTACCGCAGTTTCGAGCTTTTTATAGGGATTTCGAAGCTCTTGAGCTGATGTAACCATTCACTCATTGGCCTCCATAATATGAGTAGTGCTGATGTAACTGTTCAGCGGTTGGCCCTCACAATCTAAGTAGTATAGTCGTAATTGTTCAACAGTTAGCCTCCATGATCTGAATATTATCTTTCCGCCCTGTGGTCTGGTAAATTTGTGTTAAATCTTCCAGAAGTCATAATTGGCATTTTCAATTTTCCAGATCGTAACTGAAATGCAGAACGCGAATATCAAACCTTAGACTCGCGGTTATTTTGATTATGACTAGAACGTAGACCTTGAGCTTGTTCTGTTTATAGCCCGAATTTGAACTTTAGATTCGCAGATTTATTTGGTTATTATCGAACTGCAGATCTCAAATCTTAGCTTCGCGGATCTTTTCTAAAATGAAACTGGGACACAAATCTCATACTTTAGACTCGCGGCTCTTCAAATATAGCTGAAATGCTAATATCAGATTTTGGATTCACAACTTTTAGTGATATTCCAACTGGAACGCAGATCTTATGTTTTTAGACCTGAGACTCTTTCTGATAAAACACCCATATTTTTGTTACTTTAAAATATAAAACGCGATCTTATAAGTGTCGCATTCTATTCTTTTCTTTGTTTCAGAAACATGATCTTTCTCTTTACGATAGATGATTTCGTTATCAGGAAATTTCGCCAACAATTCTTGTTTTCTTCCAAATTGTTGATAGTTTACTTCTTCAACCTAGTCTCTATCTTCATAAATATTGCGGATAAGGTTGTATATAAGGTATATTTATAGTTATAATTTTACTTACAGACATTTACATTTAAATTCAATTATAAAATATTCATGGTAGTATCCACAAAAATTCTTAATTTTTCTATCCAATTTTGATGGATATGACTGATCTCCATATCAGTATAGTAAAAAGACTGTCCAAAAAGATGATGAGAGTTGAAATATGCAACTTGGCATCTAATTATATATGTTTCATATTATTGGTTGTTTACTTTAAACAGAATTATTACTGTATAAAAATTAGAAATTGAAAGATTATTGTCTACTAGAAAGATGATATTAGAGAAGAAATTCGAATTGATTTATATATATATATATATATATATATATATAAACAAGATAATTTAGAAAAGATTCAGAATCGTATATAGGTATAAATATTGTAATAAAATTAATAAGATTATATCTTATTATATATTGTTATTAATTAAAACTAGAGATTGAACAAAATATTTAATCTGAATTGATTTTAATAGTTTATTACTTTAGGAAAGAAACAAAATATCTATATATCTATAATATATATATATATATATATATATATATATATATATATATATATATATATATATATATATATATATATATATATATATATATATATATATATATATATATGTGTGTGTGTGTGTGTGTGTGTGTGTGTGTGTGTGTATGTGTGTTAATTATCTAAATAGAATAAAGTATAAATAAAAAACACATAATAAAAATACTTTACTGATTGAATACGAGTTTATGCAGAAGATGAATGCAGATTGGATGAAGATTTGTAGATAATCGAGACTAGCGTTGGACACTATTTCCTTAAAATCGATTCGCTTTCCACCGTTATACTTCTGGATTACAGTAAGCATCGGTTTCTCAGGATATAACGATCTGACTATAACAGAAAGGAAGCTGCAATCATGTTGCCTATGGCAAATCTGATTAAAGAATACTCTCTGTTTTGTATGGTATAATGCAAGATAGGAAGAGAACAGTTCTTCTGGAGACAGAAAACTCTTGTTTGAAACAGAGATTTCTTGTCTGTAGAAGAAGGAAGAAGAAATAATGAAAATTGTGTGAAATGAGTTTGAAAAAGGGGCCTATTTATAGGCTTTTAGACTTAACAAACCCGACAGTAAGATTAACAGTTGTGACCGTTTAACGGTAACTGTTAACGGACGACTGTTAGATCTCAACAGTCGGATCCTAATAACTAACAACTCTTAACGGGCGGGTCGAATCCAAGCTAACTCGAATCCAATAGCACCAAAAAATTAAAGGCTCTTCAGCTCACAACTGTTAACAGATGACCATTGGATCTCAACAATCGAATCCTAATAGCTAACAACCCTTAACGAGCAGGTCGAATCCAAGATAACTCGGACCTAATAGCACCAAAAAAATCAAAGGCTCCTCGCCACGATGCGTACGTGCAAAGTGCCAAATGCGCCACTAAAGCGCCCAATACGCCCTAAATGCCCATTCGCCCTGGCACACGCGCATGCGTGTGCGGGCGGTGCGTAGCACCACCCGTGGTACCCAAAGTTTCTCCTTTTATTACATAAACAATGACATGGAACAAGTAATCATATATAAATCCATATCCTAACAACACTCTAACCGATGTAGGAATATTTTTTCCTTTTGTTCACTTTGTTATGCATTCCACTTTGAAACCATTTTCCATTCTCCTAATTCATTTATTTTTGAACTGGTGAATTGGCTCAAAGATTTAATGTTCAAATATACATGAATTCAACAATCCCCCACATAAATGAAATGGCTTAAATTCTAATGCAGATAAACATAGAGTATGATAGAAAGTTATCGCATCGGAAGATGTGTCTTTTGACTTTGAACATTTCCTAGTGAAATATTATCAAGTTTACTCGCTAACCAGTGAACGTTGTTTTTGAACTGTTCAGTTTTTGATGTAAACTAAGATAATAATATTCACATGATTCCTTTTAAATTTAGTAGATTCTTTTATGTTGTGTCCGTTTTGACCCTGAACAACCTGGTAATTCTATGAGTGCTCTAGAGAAATTAGTCTTTGTCATTCTCATAGAAGTAACACCTTCACACTCATATAGGTGATCTCTTATTAAGACTCTAATTATAGTTTTCCAATGGTTCTCCCCTGAATTACTTGTAAATCTACTCAGTTTGCTTACTGAGTATGCAATAACAGGTTTTGTGCAGTTCATTAAATACATAAGACTGCTAGCTATATGAGAATATTCTAATTGTGATATACTAGCACATGTATTCTTTGTAAGATGTGGACTCATATCCACATGTGTTCTAGCTATATAATTTTTTTCCTTGTCAAATTTTTTGAGTATCTTCTCAATATAATATAACTGGGATAAAGCAGATCTAACAGATATCTTAGAGATTTTAACACCAAGAATAACACCTGCAATACTTAAGTCTTTCATATCAAATTTTCGTGTTAACATAATTTTTACCTCTTTAATTAGAGCAACCGTTCTACCGGTTATAATCATGTCATGCACGTATAGACATACAATGACATAGTTATGCATATCCCCTTTTACATATACACATTTATCGCATTCATTATAACGAAATCCATTTGACAACATAATTTAGTCAAATTTTTTATGTTATTATTTATGTGCTTGTTTAAGTCCATAGAGTGACTTAACAAGTCTACACACCTTCTTTTCTTGACCTGGAGCTGCAAACTTTTCAGATTGTTCCATGGAGATTTCTTCATCTAATTTACCATTCAAAAATACCGTTTTTGCATCCATTTGATGAAGCTCAAGAATATATGATGCTGCTAAAGCAATTTTTAATCTTATAGATGTTATTTTTATTACAAGTGAATATGTATCAAAATAATTTACACATTCCTTTTGTCTATAGCCTTTTACTACAAATCTATCTTTGTATTTATCTATAAACCCATCAGGTTTTATTTTTCTCTTAAATATCAATTTATAATCTAATGGTTTACTTCCTGGAGGAAGATCCACAAGTTTCTAAGTGTAATTTTGAATAATCGATTCAATTTCACTATTTACGATTTCTTTCCAAAATGGAGTTTCAGGTGTAGATATAACCTCTTTATAATTTTGAGATTCCTTTTCTAACAAATATGTCAGAAAATCTGGACCAAATGATTTATTAACTCTGGCCCTTTTGCTCCGTCTAGTTCATTCTCATTACTTTTATTTCGCAAGTCCTTTTAGGAGAATTTGGTTCATATTCTTTACTAGGAAAAATATTTTCAAAAATACTACATTCCTAGATTCAATAATAGAGTATTTATGTATCTTTGAATGATTTGATTTGAAAATAAAAAAATGATATGCACTGTTATTATATGCATATCCAATGAATATATAATCAATTATTTTAGGTCCAATTTTGGTCGTTTTTGGAGCAAGAATTGCAACGTATGCAAGATACCCCCACACTCTTATGAATTTATAACTATGCACTCGACCTGTCTATAATTCATAAGGTGTTTTGTCCAATTTCTTTTGGGGTATTTTGTTGAGAACATAATTGACAGAAAACAAAGCTTCCTTCCACATATTCTGGGGTAAACCAGAACTTTGTTAATATGACATTCATCATTTCTTTTAAATTTCTGTTCTTACGCTCAACAATTCTATTTTACTAAGGAGCGTAAAGAGTAGTTGTTTGATATATAATACCATGATTAGCACAAATTTGTGCGAATGGTGACTCATATTCACCACCTTTATCACTTCTTAGCATCTTTATTTTTTTGTTAAGTTGATTCTCAATTTTATTTTTATATTATATAAACATTTCAATTGGTTCATCTTTGGTCTTATTAGATGTACATAACAATATCTATTACAATCATCAATAAAAGTAATAAAGTATTTTTTTCCACCTCTAATTTGAACATATTTTAAATCACATATATCTGTATGAATTAATTCTAGAGATTCAGTACTACGTTCTATATAATGAAATGAAAGTTTAGCCATTTTTGATTCAACACATGTTTTCCATTTATAATCAAAATTTATATTAAAATTTGGCAGCATATTTAAATTAATTAATCATTGTAAAGTATAATAATTAACATGACCTAATCTACTATGCCAAATATAGAGTGACTTAGTTATACAAGCAGAAAAATTAACTTTATTATTATTAACTTTAGAAGCAATGATCATTACATTTATTTTAAACAGACTATCAGTTATGTACCATATTCCTACATATATACTATTTTTTGTAAGTACAAATTTATCAGACTCAAATACAAGTCTAAATCATTTCTTACTCAAATTTGAACTAGAAACCAGATTCTTGCGGACATCTGGTACATAAATGTAACGCCTTCGTTTTTAGCTGCTTCCCACGACGGAGTACGCTACATAAATTTTCACGATATTACCCAACAGTTACAGGATCTTAAAATAACCGTAACTACTACTATAATCAGATAAATAAATAACACGTTTGAAACTGAAAAGATTTTATTTATATAAAGAGTTAGTTATATAAAGAGGCACACTGTTATGAATATGAACACAAAAGAGAAAAACAGTGTCCAAATAAAAAGAAATATAAACAAATATATACAAAGAATCTTTAGAACGTATTTCACTTGCCTGTTGTCACTCAGTTTGGCAATAAAGTATGGGTCTTTAGGTAGAGCTGGTTCTCGTTCTTCGCTTTCTAAATCTGGGTTCGAAACTCAGGGGATTAAACCAAGTAAGTAATATAAGAAAAATATATATGTACTACTACAGTACTGGAGATAAAATATGCAATTAAATCGTGATAGTGTTAAATATGTCACGTGAATAATGAAAAATAGAATAAGTAAGACTGTGCATATTATTTGCAACAACAGGTAAATATCTTGGAAAGATGTCAAGTTTAAATAAAATCTTTATTAGCATTTGAAACTAAATGATGTATAAGATAGCGCATAATTTTTCCTATTGTACAAGTGCCTGTGCATACTCGGGACCCGACCTCGATATTCATGACACTGAACCATGACATGCCATTGGCACTACAATCAATTTCCGTACTATATTACAGTAACGGACATACCACTCGAGATATCAATTATCAATTAGTGATCCAGTAATCACTCAGGCTGCTGCAGTAAAAGAATCCCGACCATAATCAATAAGTTGGCTAACAAGTTCCTTATACAATACAGTTCTTGTCCATCGTGTAGTTTTTCCAATCCCCATGTCAGTAATACACAATATACATGAATTAATAGGAACATGTGGCTTATTAAGTCAAACTGTGTACATGTCTTTATCAAAAGAAACAAGAATTTAGAAATCAAGATTCAAAATCACGTACACATGTATTACGAAAATATTTCATGTCATGTAATTAAAATATAAGAAACTTGTTATCATATTCCCATAAATGATCATTCTCATCATGTATCAACTATTCAATTAATTTATGTAAATATGTCATGTATTGGATTCGAGTGTATATATATATCATGAATTACGTGTCATGTATCACATAAACTATACCATTAACAATTATCATACGCCACACATCATGTTATTCATCGTATAGTTTCTCTCATCCCAGATTCATAATATATTTTGCACATGATTTACAAACATCACAACTTGATTTATTTTATTATATATTTATTTATTTATTTTATTTTCATTTCTTTAATTATTTTTTAATTCATATTAACATGCTTGTGTCTCCATGACTGCACATGACTTAATTCTCAATATTAATTAATAACCCAATTTATCAACCAAGTGTATCAATAATATTGCATTATTTCTAATCCAAAACTTATGGACTTATTTCCTTTCTAGGTTTAATCTATACATTTATATATTTCTTGATTAATTTCTATTTAAAGTTCAGGCCCAATCACTCAATCATTTATTTACTTTGTTATTATTATTGTTATTATTTTATTTTATCTCCATTTCATCAATTATTTCCAATTAAATCAAAACCCAAATCTAAGTCCAAGTCCAACCCCTCAAGTCCAAGCCCAATCAAAATATATAACGTCTTTTTTCTTTTCTTTTTCTTTTCCGGTCCAAATCCAAGACCAGTGATATTATTATTTTTTTATTTTATTTTTTTTCTTTTCCGGTCCAAGCCTACTAATCACTATTTTCTCTTGTTTTATTTTTTGTTTTTTTTAGATGGGCTAGGCCAAGCCCACTGAACACTGTTATTTTCTTCTTTTTATGTCTTTCTTGGGCTGGGCCAAAGCCCAATTACTCTTTTCTCTTTTTTTCTTTTTCTTTCGGGCCAGCCCACATGCCCCTTCTCCTTTTATTCTTCTATCTTTTTCTCTCCTCTCTCTCTCTCTCTCTCTCTCTCTCTCCCTTCCTCTCCCCTCTTTTTCCCTCTTTCTCCCTATGTTGCATGCAAACCATGCAAGTCATATTGCATATGTAAATTTAATTTTTTTTTCAAAAATAAGCAAATATTATAATATTTATATGTATCAAATTTGACCCACTATTCTGATTCAGTTCTCAATATCAATCGATAGATCAAAATGTGAATCAAGCATTTTTGCAAAATAAATAAGGTATACAAATAAAAATTAAATACATATTAAATAAAGAAATGAATAAAAAATATAGCAATATTACTTGCGTTGATCTCGAATTCTCAATTCGAATCTTCGGTTTGGTTTGATTTTCTTTCTCTCTCTCTCTCAATTTTTTTTTCCATGCTGCTGGGTTCTGGCTAGGAGACATAAAAGAAGAGAGGGAGAAAAGGAGTGATGAAGCGACGAAAATTATTTGATGGCAATTTGGTAATTTTAACAAAATTTAATACATCTCCATTCGCCACATAACCACCCAGCTTGCCACATCCACCTCTCTTAACTGAAATTCTCTTTAGAGGTGTGCCCTTAGAAATTTGTTATAAAAATTGTGTGTATAAAATAATTCCCAATTTATTTAATATTTTATTATTTACGGCTTCGGTAAACGTTTTTCAAATGCTATCAAATTTATGTAGAATGCAGTACTCAACGAGAGGAGTGCTAGAAATTTATTCGTTTGTCATTTCGATGTCTGGAATAAATGATTTGAAATTTCGAAATAATTAGAAGGATAATTTTAATATTATTAAATTAGCAATTTTGGAAGTATTTTTCGGCCCCCGTAAGAAAAATTTCTAAAAATTCTAAATATTTGAAAACTAATTGTCGTGAAAACAGAATATCATTTGGAGATACGGATATTAAGTTACATCCACCGTAAGTTATTTCGGTGTCCAAAATTGATTTCGATATTCTTATTCTGCATGACTGGACTCAAAAAAGTAATACAGAAAAAAGTAATACAGATACCTCGAATTTTGGGATATTACAATAAAGTACATCAGTAAGAATAAGTTTTTTTTTTCCGAAGTAATCTTTAGTACAATATTTCCTCATTCTTCAACCTTGGAGGTTGCAAAGTTATCTATGTAGAGTAGTTCTCCTTCCACATATTCATATGTAGAGAGGATAATCTTGTTGACGCAGAAGTGCCGTGTAGTCCTAGTGTCCACCCATCATTCTTCGGAATTGTCACCAATTAGGTTAAATTCTGAGACAACAGATGTAATATTTACATCTCTACATTTGCACAAAGATTTTCCTCTTTGGCCAAATTTGTATTAGGATGCTTCTTCTTCTTCTTTGAAGAATCTGGTGCCATGCACATACGACAGTCCTTTGCTCGATATCCAGACTTATCGCAATTGCAGCACTTGCCATTGAAACTCTTCGAGTCACCACTATTAGAGCCTTCACCGGTGTGCTTTCTCTTCCTGCCATTAAACTTATTAGAATTTTCCATTACGTTAGCTTTAGAAACAATGTATTGATTTCTAATTTTCTTTTCAGAAATACGGTTGTCTTCTTCAATCCTCAATCGTACAATTAGATGTTCAAGTATCATTTCTTTACGTTTATGGTTTAGGTAATATTTGAATTCTTTCCAAGATGGTGATAATTTTTTAATAATTACAGTTGTTTGCCATAAAAATTGTAAAATGATTTCTTTGTTGAATGTTTCAATAAGAGATTACAATTTCAATGGTTTTCTGTTTATAGAAGATGAGCAAGACTGATTTCTTCTTTGTTTAAGGCTGGGTTCTAGGGTAGCTATGGAGGGTGATCTCGATCTCCGTTGACACTCCGCACAAGTTCTTTGGTTGGCAAAGGTTTTGAATTCCTAGTAGCAATTGCAATGGAACTCTCTATCTCGTGCTGATCTCCTTTTTTCTCTTTTTCTTCGTTCCTTTTTCTGCTTCCGTTCAGGCTCTTTATAGAGATTTCGAAGCTCTCGAGTTGATGCAACCGTTCGGCTATTGACCTCCACGATATGAGTAGTGCTGACATAATCGTTCAGCAGTTAGCCTCCACGATCTAAGTAGTGCCGTCGTAACCGCTCAGCGGTTAGCCTCCACGATCTAAGTAGTGCCGTCGTAACTTCCCTCCACGATCTCAGTATTAACTTCCCGCTCTGTAGTCCGGTGAATTTGTATTAAATCTCCAAGGAACCGTAACTGACGTCTTCAATTCTTCGGATCGTAGCCGAGATGCAGAATGCGAATCTCAAACCTTAGATTTGCGGTTTGCCGCTGTTTTGTTTATAGCTCGAGTTCGAACTTTAGATTCGCATATTGACAAGGTTGTTACCAGACTACGGATCTCAAATCTTAACTTCGTGGATCTTTTCTAAAATAAAACTGGGCTGCGAATCACATATTTTAGACTCGTGGCTCTTCAAATGTAGCTGAAATGCTAATTTTAGATTTTTGGATTCGCAGCTTTTAGTGATATTCCAACTGCAATGCAGATCTTGAGCTTTTAGACTTGAGACTCTTTCTGATTAAACACCCATGTTTGGTTATTTATAAGGATAAAACACGACTTTATAATTGTCGCGTTCTATTCTTTTTAGAGATACAGATTTTTCTCTTTGCGACAAATGATCTCGTTATCAAGAAATTTCGCCAACAAAAAACTCCATCCAAAGTTTTCGAAACTCTATGGTCTTGGAGGCATTTTGGAGCGCTTTGGATAATTTGACAATAACATATTCTTTGTAGACTTCATCTTTTGATAAGGAGCAGGACTCTATATTAGGATCTCGAACTCCATTTTTGAAGAAACCACGACTTTGTATTAGAATCGTGTGCTTCCATTTTCGAAGAGAGCACGACTCTGTATTAGGATCGCGAACTCAATTTTTGAAAAAAACACGACTCTGTATTAGAATTGTAAGCTTCCATTTTCGAAGAGAGCACGACTCTGTATTAGGATCGCGAACTCCATTTTTGAAAAAAAACACGACTCTGTATTAGAATCGTGAGTTTCCATTTTCGAAGAGAGCACGACTCTATTTTTGAATCGCAAATTCCCCTGTTGTAGAGAGAGTATGACTCTACATTAGAATCGCGAGTTTCCGTTTTGTGGAAAATCCGGAAAGTTATCACCTTTTAAGGTGTAGAGATCGAGACGTTCTCTGAGCCACATTAAATGAAAAGATACTCATGAGATTCGGATCAGAGATCACGTCTATCCAAAAATCTCGACCGTCAAATCATCTTCTATAAAGCCTCGACTTCATGAGGTAAAATATTTCCGGCTTTTCTGAGGATTTTGAACTCTAGGTTTCTCTTTGGAAGTTTTCAAGACTCGTCTTCCTTAGGCCTCTTTAGCCTTTCGACTTTCCTCGAATCAAAGATTTTCTTGAAAGTAATTTGAAGAAGATGATGAGGAGATCTTCTGATGCTTCTGCGAGTGGTTCCACAAATCCTCCAGCAACTTCTAACTCTATTGTGGTTTGACAAGAACTCTCTACCATGATTCGACAAGAACCCTTATTGGAAGTAATATTCTTATCTTACTTTGGAAAGTATCTGTTTCTTTATGACTTTGTTTCAATTAATCTTTCTTTCATGTAGTCGACTATTGATGAATATCATATATTGTATTTTTCCTCTCATACTTTATCTATTTTTGTATATAAATAAATGCTACTCGGGTATTTTTAGTGCCTTTTTCAGGTAATTCGATTCATACAAGGAGATGGCAAGAAATCAATGTTGGAGTAGAAAATCAGAGTCCGAAAAGTTTCTAAAGTGAGAAAAACTACGAGACTACGATGTTACAGAGATACAAAGTCAAATACAGTCAAGGAAATATAATGAGCAAGACAGGAGACGGACGTGGAAGAAATTTCAATTGAGTTACTCGAAATAAAACCGCTATTTAGCGGTTTTAGCCGCCATTTAGCGGTCAAATGTGGGCCCCACATGCTGAATTTTCTTCCCTGGCTTCGATGTAATTTTGTGGCTTTATAGTTCTGCTAGAATTAGGGTTTGATTTTCGAAGCCTATATAGGCCGTATCCTTGTATTCTAGGTTTTATGCAGTAGTTAATGTAGATTAGGATTTAGTTTGTACTCGTCTTCCATTAATAAAATTAGGATTTTACTGAAGGGGTGGCGGCCACAATACCGTGCTCCAGAGGTAAGCCATTGTTTTCTAATTTTTATTTACTTTTTAGATAGATTTAATTGCTTTCTAGTATAGATTTATTTGCTTTCTAGATTAGATTTAATTGCTTTCTAGAATCATGAGTATCTAATTAGTTTAGCTCTAGGATGTAGATAAAGTTAGGATCCATCATGTAATTGCTCTCTAGTATTTTCTTCTTAAATAAAAATAATAAAGACATGATTCTTCTATAAAAAGTTTAAAATACAAGAACTCGAAGATTAAGACTTTGATAGGTTATACTTGAATTAGGTTTCTTGATAGCCTATACTTAGTTAGGGTTTGGGGTTGTTGATTTTATTTTTTTTATTGAATTATCTAAAGATTTAGTTTGTTTTTATGAAAAGTAGTATCTTTGATGAGTTATGCTTGCACACCACTTGATAGCTCATACTTAGGGCACTTTGAATAAAGATTAAACTAAAAAGATCAAATTTTTATGAGAGAAGAAGATAATAGAAGTAAGAACATGGTTGGAAACTAGTGGATTCTAGATCCTAGGCTAATTAGAACAAGCAAACTTCAACCCAAAATTCTTTGTTAATCCGTTAGACTATAGAATTAGTAAGAATCGCAAAACACCCTAGATCCCTGTGAGACGACCTGTACAGCGCTACAACGATACTGTGCGCTTGCAGTAATTTATCACATCAAGTTTTTGGCGCCGTTGCCGGGGATCGACGGTGTTTTTCTTGCTTTTTCTAACGTTTTACGGCTTAACACTGTGTGTTGAGTGTGTATAGATCTGGAACTTTAGATACAGGATATACAAAGTGAAGGAAAGCGTTGTGGAAGTGCACTACAAAAATCCGAGAGGTAACCTCCCAGATTTGGCCGCTAAATAGCGGTAAATACCGCTATTTAGCGGCAATATCTTTCCATTTCTCCCTCAAATTTTGTGTATTTTTGTATTTATCGTTCTTGATTCTACAAAAAAGATAATAAAAAATTATAAAAATCATATTTCAATTTTTTTTTCCATCTCTTTCCCTCTCCGCCTTCTTCAAAACAAACAACAAAAAATTAAAAAAAAAATGTTTCAAAATCAAACTGGTTGCAATCATTGTCGTGATCCATACCATAATTATTATCAGTGTCCATGGATAGGAAGTTCGCTAGGACTAGGTCATAATCAAATTCACAATACATATAATGAACCTACGAGCGCTTCTTATACACAAAATTACAATTATGAATGGATGAATAATTCTAATTTTGCATATAATCAAGAGCCATATCAAGAGAATCCTCCATCTGATCATTTTTTTATGGGCTATTTATCTTCATGTTCTACATTCAATCATGAACAAGATATTCAATTGAACATGTTAGATGAAAAATTAAAAAGATTAGAAGCGAGATATGTATGTCATGAGAATCTACCTCCAACCACTTCATATCTGTCATCAAATATGTACATGGATCCATCATATCATTCTTCAAATTTCACTCATGATCTCGAGATGCAATCATTTGAGAAAAATAAGGAAAATTACGATCATGAGTCTGAGGAACGAAAATGTAGAATAGAGGAAGATATGGAAGTTTTGCTGAAATCATCATCTCAAAAATCATCCTCTAAAATTGAATCTTGTATGGAAGATCTTCTCAAAGCAATTTCTCAAGCTAAACTTTTTATAGATCAACCATCTAATAGTTTGAACGTATCTGACTCAAACGAGCAATCACTCCAGTCATCTTCTGAAGTAGATATGATTCAAAATGAATTAAATAGTTTTGTGCATGATGAGTCTATAATTCAACATTGTGATCAACCTATTTTAGACCATTGTGGCAATAATTATGAAGAAACCAGTGATAAAGAAAATATTTTGTTTGCTAGTGACACATTATCATTTGATTCTTTTGATGGAAATTGTGAAGAAATTTGTGAAGAAGAATTTTTATCCATTCATAATAACTTGACTAATGATAAGTCTACTAGTATGGCATTTTCTTTTGAGAATTTTGATGACAGGTTTGAAGAAAATTTGCATGACAAGCCCCTAACAATTAAGGAAAGGAAGGAACATCAAAAAGAAGAGATCATGGTACCTGATGACTTAAAAGAGCCCTCCAAAATTGAGCTAATGATTCCACAATACCAAAGTGAGTATGTTATTTCACACGTTGATAAAACCAAAATACTTACAAATATGAAAGATACTCGTGGATGGAATACGAACGATGGTAAAGGTACGCTTTCCAACCTCAAAATTTTATTATTGAATAAAAAAAAGAAAAGTAGAAAAAAATTGAGAAAAATCAAAAATAAGATGGAGAGATTAAATGCAAAACTGACAAAAAGGCTAAGTTCATCCATATCAAAACATAAAAGGACACATTATGAGAGTGGAAAGCGATCAAGAGGTCGTAACCGTTTGAATTTTCTAATAAGTGTATAATATTTGTATAATAGTTTTCTTTTTTTTATTTTACCACCCTTGGTTTGTGTATGAGGGCATACATAAGTTTAGGTGTGGGGGACTAGTTTTTAGAAGATTTTTATTTTTTTTAGGATTTTATTTTTATTTGTAGGATTTTTTTTAGATTTTTGGGTTTCTTTATTTTACACTTTGGGTAGTTTTTAGAGTAAGTAACTGAAAAAAATAAAAAACTGAAAAAAATTAAAAAAAAACTGAAAAGAAAAATAAATTAAAAAAACTTATGTATTTTTATCAATAGATCAAACTACTTACAAATAAAGGAACAAATTTAGATTTGAAATTGGATAGGAGAGTAGATTGGATGATACTCTTTGAATTTTATGAAAAAGATCAAAATCCAAAAAATAAATATTGCTAACAGTAGTTTTGAGGCAAATATACATCTATTTTTCACTTCACAATAGTTTATTAGATTAAGGACAAAGATGATAACGATTGAGTAAGTTTTCTCTCTCTAATCAAAAAAAAAAGAGAAAAAAAAAAAGAAAAAAAAGTGAGAATAAAATAATGGGGTGAGCCTAAGGCAATAACTTCAAGAGTGAAAAAAAAGAGTATGATCTGAGTAATCGGGTACTTTGCGCCTAAGTAAGCATAAATATTCGCATGAAAGGTGAAATATTCTAAAAAAAAGAAAAAGAAAAAGAAAAACGAAAAGAGTATGAACCAAGTAATCGGGTATGTTGCGCCTAAGCAAGCGTGAATATTCGCATGAAAGGTGAAATATTCTTAAAAAAAAAAAAAAGAAAAAAAAAAGGAAAAAATTTGTTATGAGAGAAGAGATGAATCATGAGTTAGAGTTTGAGTCTAAGGCCGAAATAAACTATCACACGTGCACGTAGTTGTATATGAGCCAATGAATTATCTGTTAGTAGGTATTGAAAGATAGGATTTAAATTTTTGATTAAAATGATAAGTATATCTGATATGACGCTCGATTTGAAAATTGATAATCTAAATGCGTTCTTGAGTTTGTATATTAGTGAGATTAATTGATGAAAATATCATAAAAAAAAAGATTTTTCTTTCCTTTGTATAAAATTTCTATTTTTCTTGATTTTCGGTTATCCTCATTTTTCTTTTCTTTATTCCTTAATCTATTTTCTTCTTGAATTTTGTGGGTATATTCACTGCAAACCCTCACGAGACAACACTCGTCCACTAGGGTAACCTAGGGGTTTAAAGGCTTATTGCACGTGCTAAGTGCAATCGCGATTCCTGCGAAAGTGAGTTAGGATTTTTAATTTTCTTTTTAGATTTAGGTTTTGCTCGAGGACTAGCAAAAGATAGGTGTGGGGGTGTGATGAATATCATATATTGTATTTTTCCTCTCATACTTTATCTATTTTTGTATATAAATAAATGCTACTCGGGTATTTTTAGTGCCTTTTTCAGGTAATTCGATTCATACAAGGAGATGGCAAGAAATCAATGTTGGAGTAGGAAATCAGAGTCCGAAAAGTTTCTAAAGTGAGAAAAACTACGAGACTACGATGTTACAGAGATACAAAGTCAAATACAGTCAAGGAAATATAATGAGCAAGACAGGAGACGGACGTGGAAGAAATTTCAATTGAGTTACTCGAAATAAAACCGCTATTTAGCGGTTTTAGCCGCCATTTAGCGGTCAAATGTGGGCCCCACATGCTGAATTTTCTTCCCTGGCTTTGATGTAATTTTGTGGCTTTATAGTTTTGCTAGAATTAGGGTTTGATTTTCGAAGCCTATATATTGGCCGTATCCTTGTATTCTAGGCTTTATGCAGTAGTTAATGTAGATTAGGATTTAGTTTGTACTCGTCTTCCATTAATAAAATTAGGGTTTTACTGAAGGGGTGGCGGCCACAATACCGTGCTCCAGAGGTAAGCCATTGTTTTCTAATTTTTATTTGCTTTTTAGATAGATTTAATTGCTTTCTAGTATAGATTTATTTGCTTTCTAGATTAGATTTAATTGCTTTCTAGAATCATGAGTAGCTAATTAGTTTAGCTCTAGGATGTAGATGAAGTTATGATCCATCATGTAATTGCTCTCTAGTATTTTCTTCTTAAATAAAAATAATAAAGACATGATTCTTCTATAAAAAGTTTAAAATACAAGAACTCGAAGATTAAGACTTTGATAGGTTATACTTGAATTAGGTTTCTTGATAGCCTATACTTAGTTAGGGTTTGGGGTTGTTGATTTTATTTTTTTTATTGAATTATCTAAAGATTTAGTTTGTTTTTATGAAAAGTAGTATCTTTGATGAGTTATGCTTGCACACCACTTGATAGCTCATACTTAGGGCACTTTGAATAAAGATTAAACTAAAAAGATCAAATTTTTATGAGAGAAGAAGATAATAGAAGTAAGAACATGGTTGGAAACTAGTGGATTCTAGATCCTAGGCTAATTAGAACAAGCAAACTTCAACCCAAAATTCTTTGTTAATCCGTTAGACTATAGAATTAGTAAGAATCGCAAAACACCCTAGATCCCTGTGAGACGACCTGTACAGCGCTACAACGACACTGTGCGCTTGCAGTAATTTATCACATCAACTATACTTTAAACCCTTGGCCAAAAGACCGTTATTTTGGTTACCTAGGAGGCTATGATGGCAAGAAGGATTTTATATTCACCCAAGTTTTTCCGGCTTGCGCAGCATCTTGTAGTCGAGAAAGGAAAAGTAAGGTTGTGAATCCTACTCGCCCTACATTGCGAGAATTGATGACCACTACTCCCTTCGAAGGAAAAAATAGGACTTTGTTGAACAAGCATGTTTTTCTGTTTGGCGATCATCTCTCAATCCCTGATGATTGCTTGGATGATGGAGAATATAAATGGATCCGTCAAGTTAATGGTCTAAACTTATTTCTATCTGACATGGAGAGGTCTTACCCATTCTTGTATCTCCAATCCCTTTCCATCTCTAGAACAATGGAATGTCATTTAAATAAGCCGCAAGACGGCGTTTTGTTAGGCGCATTGAATGCACAAGGTGCTTTTCCCCGCTCTAATGGAAAACACTTTTGCGGATTAATTCGAGGATCTTTCAAGCAAGATATTCCACTGGGTGAAACACCCATTGTGGCTCAGACCTTTCTGCACCGCTTTGTTGTCGTGCAAGGTGAATTTCCAGTTTAAGACTTTCGTCCCGCTGGATGGGTTCATTGCTCTTCCAAACGAGAATGGGCAATTTTGACTATTTTCTTTTTGAAGACTTTTAGAGATCAGCTTCATTATGCGAATATCTACCGCACTATTAGGGCGGTTCAGCATGGTATCCCTGCTAGCATATTTCATTTCTTTTCCTTACTGAAATTGTATAATCCTGATACATGTATAGTCTTTACTCCTCGTGGTGAACTGGGATTCGCTTTGCACGAGATGTACGAAGTCTCAGGATTGCCTATGGGAGATATTCCATATAAATAATATGTCCCTATAGGGGAAGAGCTTCATTCACTGAAAACTCAGCACCCTATGATCTATGACACTTACTGGGAACTGCATTGCCATTATCATATCTATGCTCATATGTTTGGCACTCGTCATGTAAAGTAGAAGAAGTGGCTGCAATGCCTTCTTCCCAAATTTCAAGGAATAGCTGCAATTTCACTGTCTCCCTCCAGCTTCTGAAAAGGAGGTCGAAAGAAGAATTTTTGATTTTGGGACAGATGCATATGTCGCCGAATCTGTCGAGAATGTTTTCAAGGCCGGGACATCTTTTGAAAGATTTCACTATCAAACTCTTCAATTTTTATCTGATCCCACTTTCCTGGCAGGCTATTTGATGCTCTGTTGAAGAAATATGTGACTCCATCGCAGGAAATTATACATGTTAGGACAGTGTATCTGGATGTTTTGCTTGGATTCGGTGAAGACTCAGCTTACTACCCGCGATGGTATGTAACATTCAAAGTGGGCTAAGAAAATTAATTGACAAATTCTGTAATGTCAAGAAGGAGCAGAACGACAAAAGAGAATTGATCATCAAGACTCCTAATCCGCGCATAGAACTTCCTTACACCTATTTGATGGCTTGGTTAGTTCTACACTGCCCTTCTTTGATGAGCCTGATTGATTCGCAGATAGACTTAAGTTCCCCCAGAGCGCAGCACTACAAAAGGTCGCAGTGGAAGGGGGGCTATATGGCCACAATTCGCAAAACACTTCGTTTCCACATGAATCACGAACTGTTTAAGTGTTTCCCATATTTTTCGAATGCTGGATATGGGGAAGAATTTGATGTCGACAAATTCACAACTTTGTCCTCTCGATATTTTTGGTGGTTAATAAACATTCGTTCAGGGCATTTGGTTCTCCGCTTAGGGAACCATTGTTACATAGAGCCTTACTATTCGAGTCGCTTTGCTCAATAGTTTGGGTACGACCAACTATATGTTGGAAATCCAAACAAAAAAATAAGCTTTGTTGGGAATTTGTTTGAAGGAGCCCGAGCTTGGTTCCACTTCATTTCTGGTGGTACACAAGCCAGATTCGACCTTCCAATCAAGACTCTAAACTCATATATGAGTTTCAGTTTTTGTAAATGGTATATTGCTGCTAATTCCTTACCTCAGAACTTCAATGCGAACCTCACTTGTCTAAGAGATATTAAAGCATGGTATGCTCAAAAGAAGGAGGCTGGCAGCAATAAGGTAGCCGGGATGAAGGACTTTGAAGAAGAATACCTTTCTGAGGAGTTGGAATCAATAGTGCAGTAGAGAGAGGAAGATAATACTGCTATGATTCTGTCGAATAAGTTTGTCTCTCTTGATATTATTCCACTTCCTGAGATGAAAGAGACTTCTCCTCAACCAAAATCTCCCCTTGTGAAGCTTTTGTACAAGCGGAAAAGATTGAGACGTCTCAGTGACTTATCATTCCGCAAGACCTATCATCTCGAGCCGGTGCAGCAGAACTCATTTGACTTTTGAGACTATTGAAGAAGAGCCAGAGGAAGACGAAGATGATTCAACTCTAATTCTTCGTTCTTCTAAGAAACGTAGAAGTCAGGGACCTATTTTTCCTAGTGATCCGGCTTTAGTAGCCAATCCTTCTTCTACTGCTCTTCCTGCACAAATGGATTCTGCGACCCTCACTCATCCAACATCTCAAACCGCTGTTGATGATGAAGTGCAAATAATTGGGGAAGTCCGTGCATCAGATTCTTCTTTAAAGACAATACCTCCTTCAGGAGATCTTGATGATTGGAGCAATGATGATGATGATGATGACGAAGTTGACAACGATGATGTTCATTCTTCCACTCCTCCATCAATTCATGGTTAGTACGTTTTCTTGGCGGAAGAAGAAAGAGATAAAGTATATGGGCCTGGAGAATCCAATGCTCAACTTCAAGGTTTACTCTTGAACTTTACTTATGTCAAGATTTTCATCATATAATTTTTTTTAACTGCATCCTTTCTATTATTATTTTATTTTTTAGCAATTCCTCCTTCGACTCCAGCTTCAGAGCATATAGATGTAGAGAAAACTCCGCTGGATAACATTATCGCAGAAGTTACTCTTGAAAAAGCCCATGGGGTAACTGAAGTCACTGTTTCCGTTGCTGATACTCTGGAAGTAGCGGCTTCTTCAATAGAGACCGTCATACCTTGTACATACCTAAAAAAAAATAATAAAAAATAATAATAATAACAGTAACTAAATTAAATTAAATTAAAAAATAATAATAATTGGGGAATTCCCGTGGTGGGCCCCGTGGGAATTCCTCCCGCGGATGCCCACCCGCGGGAAGAATCCCGCAGGACTTCCGCGGGAAAAACCCCGCGGGTGGCCACCCGCGGGAGTTTCTCTCGCGGGTTGCCACCCGCGGGAGCGATCCTGCGGGTAGGCACCCACGGGAGCGATCCCGCAGGTGCCCACCGCGGGTTGTTTTTCATTGTTTTCCGATTATTTATTTCCTATTTTGTTTTGCTAATTCCGTGATCCGATTTTTCAGGAGGATTCGAGGCGGATTTCGAGCGGATTCAGTCTATAAAAGACAGGAATTGAGTACAGAGAAAGGACTTTTGGACGATTTTGAGTGAGCTAGTGAGATTAAGGAGTGGAGCAGAGCCATCATCTTCCTGGTCAGACGGTCAACGAAGTGCACCAGCGAGGCTCCATCGCCACCCGAACCCACATGAAAAAGGAAATAAATTAATATTCCTGTTCTAGTTATTTCTCGATATTTTTGTAATCTCAATTTCGTTGTAATCAAATAATTTTGCAATGGAAGGAGAAATCCACTTTTTGGGCAAACAAGAACTGGCGACCACAGTGGGAGCTCCTCTGTTCACAACAGAGAATATAGTGGCGCAGTCTGATTTGGTAGCGATCGGATCTGTCGTTGAAACGCTGGTCGTAGAAGTCGGCCAGCAAAAATATGAGGAATTTCTTTCTTCCTCTGATACGGAGCCTAGGCGTCAGTGCCGGGCGACGATGAAAAAAGGTGAGGCGTCATCGCTCACCGGAAATCAAAAGGCGTCATCGCCTATGAAAACTTACGAGGCGTCATCGCCCGTTAGAACTGACAAGACGTCATCGTCTGTCAAGAACACGGCGTTATCGCCCATTCCAAAATCAAACCAGTCTCTGACCCGCTCCCAAAAGAGAAATTTAAGGCGTAAAACTCAACGAGCACGCCTCAATCATACAGGAAAAATTACAGAAAACTCCGGGAGGATAAAAAATCTCGGAAGCAACCCCACGGGTGCAAACCCGCGGCTTGCAACCACGGGACCCGCGGTTGTCAACAGCGGGTGCCAACCCGCAGGTTGCACCTCGCAGGAGCGAACCCACGGGTACAAACCCACAGTTGCAACCGCAGGCTGCATCCCGCAGATGCCACCGACGGGTTACGTTCATTGAACACAACCCTCATGTCTCTTCAAGCACACTTATGGTGAGCATGCAACATGCACCAAGAATTTTAATCTCTCTATCAGAGGCATGCAGGGCCCACACAACAACTCAGGCCAGCATGCACTCCAGAAGAATCCGCAGGAGGGTTGGGGAACAATCTGATGCTGAAAAGAGCTCAGCTCTGAGATATTGCAGACTCTTCAGTATTATGAACCAAATTTGCGACGCAAGAGGCGTCAAGATGCAAGTAGAGAAGAGAAGCTATCTCAAGATTTGAGAGAGTACCTCAATTGGAAGAAGAACTCTGTACAAAATATTCCTCAATGCCAATGCGAACAGTTAATCTCAACTGTTCTATCAAGCTGCAAATGCAACTCAAAACGATTAGTTTTTGAGTGGATCACCGAACCTGAAAGAACACGAACGGTGAAAAAGGTGTGCTCGGAAACCGATCTGCCTGCTGCTTCATCACATATGTTTAATAAAGGCAAAAAGGTGGTCAGAAACAACCCTGCAGATAAGGAAATCACTCCAGGGTCAAAAGGAGTTTCTATCGAACCAGAGGACGTGCGCTTAGAGGAAGTCTCTGGATGATTTGAGAGACAAGAAAAACGTCTCGAACAACAAGAAGAGACCATAGAAGAAATGAAACAATTTTTAATTGAGTTGTTGGCTCAAACTAGAAAGAGCCAATCATCGTCGTCCATTTCTGATCGGCAGAAAGGAAAACGGCCTGTCCAAATAAATGAAGACAGCAAGGACGAGAATGAAGAAATTCCTCCTCACTCAAGAGAGGAAGAGAAAGTAAAGGTTATCATCAACCCTCACACAGAGAAAATAAATAAGATGGAGAACCAACTACAAGCTCTTCTCCATCGCAAAAAACTGCAAGAGGTGGGGGTAGTACGTCCTTATCCCATAGAATGGGAAACCGTACCTTATCCTGCAAAATATAAACCGTTGAATCTTCAATTATTCGATGGTAAAGGTTCGCCGCAACAGCACATCTTCTACTTCCTGTCGCAGACAGGACACCTCATGGAGAATTATCCGACTTTGACTAAGATATTTGCGAGCACTTTAACATGGCCCGCATTTACCTGGTTCATGCAGCTACCCCAAGTAACAATTAAATCATTGGCCGATGTAGAACGTGAGTTCTTAGCCCGATTCTTTGAAGATGATACTGAAGTCTCTATATTATCTTTGCTAGCAGCAAAGCAAGAAGAAGATGAGACGGTCAAAACTTATGTCGAGCGATTTTGAGAACTTTCTGTTTGATGCCCACATGGCATGACGCAGGATACTCTTGTGGAAACCTGCAGACACAACATGTTGATCGACATTCTAGATAAAATGGGTTCGGTCGAACCTAAATCATGAAAAGATCTGCTTAAACAGGGTGAACAAGCCGAAAATATACTTCGACGCCTCGAAAAGCAGC
Source organism: Dracaena cambodiana (assembly GCA_036321105.1). Taxonomy (NCBI): domain Eukaryota; kingdom Viridiplantae; phylum Streptophyta; class Magnoliopsida; order Asparagales; family Asparagaceae; genus Dracaena; species Dracaena cambodiana. The sequence goes on from JAYEPQ010000003.1 coordinate 75,571,633, forward strand.
AGTCAGCAACCCGAGGCAGTACAAATAAATCTCCATTCCATTTTTTCCATTCCAAAGGGAAGGACATAATGGCAATGGCGGTAGAAAGTACACCGAAGCAGAAAGCATGGCCAACTATAAACAACACAGCAAAGTCGCCCAGGCTTCAAAAGCAGTATTCGTTCAAAGATGAACATACTACTACTATGTTCAATCTGTTCAGTAAACGCAAAATGCTTAAGTTGCCGGAGAGCAAGAGGCCGGAAGAGGTAGGAAAGACTAACGATCCGAATTACTATCTGTATCACCGGATTGTAGGTCACCCTACAAAGAATTATTTTATCTTAAAAGATAAAATTCAAGCGTTGATTGACGCTGGAGCAGTTCAACTCAAAGCTGAACAAAAGAGGAGTTAGAGCTAACTCAGACATATTTAATGTGAGTGGTCTAAAGGTACCACTTGGGCTCACAACAATTCCAAAGATGAGCTCAGGGCGGTTAATTTAAACCCCCATAACTGGCAAAAAAAACTGCCCAATGCCATCATGGCAATGGGAAGAGAATAAATTTCTCGCCAACCCCATCATGCTGGGGGTAAAAAGTATGAACTGCCCAACGCCGTCAAGACAACGGGAAGAGAATAAATTTCTCGCCAATCCCACTATGCAGGGGGTAAAAAGCATGAACTGTCCAATGCCATCAAGGCAACGGGAAGAGAACTAGTTTCTCGCCAACCCCTTCATGCTGGGGGTAAAAGTATAAAATGTCCAACGCCGCTAAGGCAAGGGGAAGAGAAAAAGTTAGGTATTTAAACCCAAGCGAAACCCTTGACAACTCACCATGCCGAGGATAATAGCATGGCTAGCCCAACTCAAACGGTAGTTGGTAAAGGCAAATCAAACCCGTTGATAGCTGGGGTTTGCTAAAAATCCCAAGACAAATCTGTCACAATAGTATTCTTATCCAAATATAAGGATACGTCACTGTCCTGAGCCGCAAAGGCAAAGGGAAAAGGAAAAGTTTAGCATTTAAGCCCAAACAAAATTCTCGATAACTCACCATGCTGAGGGGAATAGCATGGCTAGCCCAACTCAAACGGTAGTTGGTAAAACCTAATCAAATCCGTTGATAGCTGGGGGTTTGCTAAAAATCCTAATCAGATAAATCTCTTGTCACGTTAAGATTTCACCTCTGACAACAAAACTTTTCTCGTCATTTTTCTCCAGCAAAGCAAGTGACGCTCCAAAATATTTGTCGAGTTAAAATCATACCTCTGACACTATAATTCAAAATCAAATGAGATAAAGTCCGATTAAATCTCCTGTCACGTTAAGATTTCACCTCTGACAGAAAAAAAATTCACACTTCATCAAGTCCAATATTACAACCTCTGATGAACTTGCTTTTGATGTCGTTAAGTTAAAAGTCGCCTCTGACGAAAATCATCTCCCTATCAAGTTAACAGTTACCTCTGATAGTCCGATTTCAAGGCTAAATACGTTAACCATCACCTCTGTTTAGTCAGCTTATCCCTATCACGACCATATCCTCTGAATAGGTTGAGCTCCAAGACACGTTTAATATCACCTCTGTCTTTCCCTGATCCGTCATACTAGATGTCACTGAACGGTTATGATTAAAATGAGCACGTTAACATGATACCTTTGCTTGACCTAAAATAAGCATGTTAACATCATACCACTGCTTGTCATCTAATGAGTACGTTAAAATTATACCTCTGCTTGTTATTGAATAATTGAATATGTTAACAGTTATCTCTATCGATCAAATCCTTTAAAAGGTCTGATAGCCAAAAAATTAAAGAATCCAAAGTGTTTCGAAATTCAGTACGGCTCAATACAGAACTTCGAAAACTTTGGAGGGGGTTATGTAGATACCTAAAATATAATAACAATAAAAATAAAATAATAATAATAATAATAATAATAGTAATTAAATTAAAAAAATAATAATTGGGGAATTCCCTGCGGTGGGCCTCGTGGGAATTCCTCCCGCGGGTGCCCACCCGCGGGAAGAATCCCGCGGGACTCCCGCGGGACACCAGTGGGATTCTCCCGCGGGTGGGCACCCGAGATTTCTCCCGCGGGTGCACACCAGCGGGAGCGATCCCACGGGTAGGCACCCGCGGGAGCGATCCCGCAGGTGCCCACTGCGGGTTGTTTTTCGTTGTTTTCTGATTATTTATTTCCTATTTTGTTTCGCTGATATTTCGTGATCCGATTTTTCAGGAGGATTCGAGGCGGATTTCGAGCGGATTCAGTCTATAAAAGACAGGAATTGAGTACAGAGAAAGGACTTTTGGACGATTTTGGGCGAGCTCGTGAGATTAAGGAGCGGAGCAGAGCCATCCCCTTCCCGGTCGGACGGTCAATGGAGTGCACCAGCGAGGCTCCACCACCACCCGAACCCACATAAAAAGGGAATAAATTAATATTCCCGTTATTGTTATTTCTCGATATTTTTGTAATCTCAATTTCGTTGTAATCAAATAATTTTGCAATGGAAGGAGAAATCCAATTTTTGGGCAAACATACATGTCATCCCGACTACAGCTGTTATAACTGCTACTTTTGTTGAGAACGTTGAAACTGCTATCCCTGCTGAAACTACTAGGAGTTCCGCTCTTTCTAATCTGGTACTACCGCTTCCTTGCAGCAAAGTACAGTTCAGACTACACTCACTCCATTTGTTGTTGATTCTTCTCATGCGGAGATTGATACTTTTGAAACTATTTGCTAAGAGATACAGTAGAAACCTTCGTTCATTCTCTGGATCGCTGTATTGATAATATTTTGAAAGGGGTCTCTTTCTCTTCTATCGCCAATATTTTTAACATTTACCTGACTGGTATAGTTAGCATTGGCGGAGTATAAAAAGCCGCTCCTTATAAACTTATGATAGCTCAACTTCAGAATCATGCCGAATCTTTGTCAAGATCACGTAGCCCGAAGAAAATCTGAAATAGTTGAAACTACTTTCCATAAACTGATGGAGGAACAACTTAAGTTTCAGAAGGAGATTAAAAAAAAGTTGATACTGTTGGCAGTGAAAATTTCTAAGTAGATAGGATTTTCCACAATAGAACGCGGATCTAACTCAGTAGCTCCGCGTTTGGCTAGTTTTAGCCTTGCATTGAGTAAAACGCGAAGCTATCGATAGCTCTGCGTTAGCTCCACATTCTGGTTATTTAGCGCCGCGTTTTGATACGATTAGAGCAGATAACCAGAATCTCAAATTGATTGAAATTATGATTTGGGCTTATCCAAATACCCAAATCAAGTCCAATCAGAACTCTAAATCAAGAGATTTAAATCAAAACTAAGATATTTGATTGGAATCCTTGATGAGTGCGAATTCTATTTAGATAGAAACTCTTGCATTGACCTGAGGCTATAAATACCTTCTTGGTGAAACCCTAGAGGTCTTCTTTTTTTTTTGGCGTCTTCTTTTCGGCAATTGAGATCTTTTTCTGTTGGAGAATTCAAGTTACGCATAGAGCCTTGAGTTCGTAAAAGACCAGAGAAGATCGTCTATAGTCGGCCGCCGTCTTCAAGAGAGAAGAGTTCGACGTTCGATCGTCCAAAGGAGCTGCTTGACAGATCCCATCGCCACAGATCGCACAACATATTGTAAAAGAGAGCGATTTAGATATAAAATCCTCTCGTTTGTTCATCTTTATTTCTTGTTCTCTTTCATTGTAATTCAAGCTTATTCAATGGAAGGAAAGGAGAATAGATTTTCAGCCGCGAACAAACTGGCGATCACAGTGGGAGCCATCTCTTTTACTGATGAAGAGATTGTGGCGCAATCGGACATTGACATGATCGGATCCGAAGTAGACACACTGGTCGTTACAGAAGTACGAGGAGTTCCTCTCCTCTGAATCAGGTGACTTGGACGAGACATGACACTATCGTCGCATGCGCTCCAGTACCCGAGCAACGGGTAAAAAGGTATCCACCGAAAGACGGGGATCCTTGGAGACTGCTGTTGGCAGTGAAAATTTCTAAGTTAAAAGGATTTTCCACAACAGAATGCGGAGCCAATTCAATAGCCCCGCGTTTGGTTACATTAACCCTGTGTTTGAATAAAAACGCGGAGATGTTTAATAGCTCCGCGTTGATTCCGCAGTCTGGCTTGTATTAGCCTCGCGTTTGAGTAAAACGCGGAGATGATCAATAGCTCCGCGTTTTGGTTATTTAGCGCCGCGTTTTGATGCGATTAAAGCTCCGCGTAAGTAGATAACCAGAATCTCAAATTGATTGAGATTATGATTCTGAGCCTATCCAAATACCCGAATCAAGTCTAATCAGAATTCCATCAAAACTAAGATATTTGATTGGAATCCTTGATCAATACGAGTTCTATTTAGATAGAAACTCTTGCATTAACCTGGGGCTATAAATACCTTCCTGGTGAAATCCTAGTGGTCTTTTTTTTGGGTATCGGAAGTCTCCTATCGATCCTTTGGCAATTCAAGTACGCGAGAGAGCCTTGAAGCCTTTGCTAATCATTTTCTGAAATCTTGGAGAATTCAAGTTACGCACAGAGCCTTGAGTTCGTGAAGATCAGAGAAAATCACCATCTTCTTTCTGGAGTTCTTGAGAAGTTCGAGTTACGCGAGAGAGCCTTGAACAAATCAATCAAAACCAGAGAAGATCGTCTATATTCGGCCGATATCTTTAAAAGAGAAGATTTCAACGTACCGATCGTCCAAAAGAACTACTATAGATCCCATCGCCACAGATCCCACGAAACTATTGTAAAAGAGAGAGATTGAAGTATAAAATCCTGTTGTTTGTTCTTTTTATATCTTGTTCACTTCTATTGTAATCTAAGATGCATTCAATGGAAGGAAGCGAAGGAACTTTTGCGACGAACAAACTGGCGACCACAGTGGGAGCCGTCTCTTTCACTGATGAAGAGATTGTGGCGCAATCGGACGTTGACTTGATCGGATCCGAAGTAGACACGCTGGTCGTTGAAATCGACCAGCAGAAGTACGAGGAGTTCCTCTCCTCCGGATCAGGTGACTTGGATGAGACACGGCACTATCGTCGCATGTACTCCAGTGCCCGAGTGACGGGTAGAAAGGTATCTACTGAGAGACGGGGATCCTTGGAGACTGCGGCTATAGAGCCGGAGTTCACACAAGAAATCCTAGCCGAGGATGAGTGATGTGTTATATTTACTGCAAGCGCACAGTATCGTTGTAGCGCTGTACAGGTCGTCTCACAAGGATCTAGGGTGTTTCTGCTTTCTTACTTTCTCTATAGTTCAACGGACTAACCAAAGGTTCTAGATTGAGATCGGATTAATCTAAGTAGCCTAGGATATAAAATCCACTAATTTCCAACCATGTTCTTACTTCTACTATTTTCTTCTATCATAAAAATTCAATCTTTTTAGTTTAATTTTTACTTAAAGTGCCCTAAGCATGAGCTATCAAGTGTTGTGCAAGTATAACTCATCAAAAGATGCTACTTCATATAAAAATAAACTAATTAATTTAGATAATTCAAATAAAAAGACAAAACCAGCAACCCCAATCCCTAACTAAGCATAGATTATCAAGAATCCTAATTCAAGTATAACCTATCAAAGTTCTAAATTTCGGGTCCTTATATTTTAATCTTTCATTTGAAAAATCATGGCTTTATTAATTTTATTTAAGAAGAAAAATATTAGAAAATAATTGCATGGTGGATCTTAGCTTCATCTACATCCTAGAGCTGATCTAATTAGCTACTCAAGATTTTTGCTAAGGAAGATCAAATTTTAATTTATACAATGATAAACCCTAATCTAGAAAGCGATAAACCCTAATCTAGAAAGCAATAAACCCTAAATAGAATGCAATCAAATCTATGCAGAAAGAAAATAAGAATCTCAAAATAATGGGTTACCTCTGGACACGGTGTTGTGGCCGTCGACCTTCAGTAAAAATCCCAACTTTATTGAACAGCAAAATCGCAATACAAAAATAATTCCAGCGTCCAGAATCTCCTCAAAATACAAGGGTTGGCCAATAAATAGGCTTCCGAAATCAAACCCTATTCCTAGCAGAACCTCAAAACTATAAAATTACAAATAAGCCCACGTAAAAAATATTCGTTTAAACAGAGACTGTATGGCCGCTAATTGGCGGCTTAAACCGCTATTTAGCGGCTAAATTTTGGATTTTGGCTCTGTAATTTCTTCTAAGTGAGTCTCTTGTCCTGTAGACTTGATTTGATGGACTGTATTTTACTTTTACTTCCTGAAGTACTTTGATGTTGTAGTCTCGCCCGCTTTAGAAACTTTTCGGCGTTTGATTTCCTAGTCCAACTCTGGTTTCATGCCTTTTCCTTGTATAATTTGGATTACCTGCAAAAGACACTAAAAATATCCAAGTAACATTTATTTATATACAAAAACAGATAAAGTATGAGAGGAAAAATGCAATATATGATATTCATCACACCCCCACACCTATCTTTTGCTAGTTCTCGAGCAAAACCTAAACCTAAAAAGAAAAACAAAAATCCTAACTCATTTTCGCAGGAATCGCGATTACACTTAGCACGTGCAACAAGCCTTTAAACCCCTAGGTTACCCTAGTGGACGAGTGTTGTCTCGTGAGGATTTGTAGTGAATATACCCACAAAATTCAAGAAGAAAATAGATTAAGGAATAAAGAAAAGAAAAATAAGGATAACCGAAAATTAAGAAAAATAAAAATTTTATACAAAAGAAAGAAAAAATCTTTTTTTTTTTATATTTTCGTCAATTGGTCTCACTAATATACAAACTTAAGAACGCATTTAGATTATCAATTTTTAAATCGAGCATCATATCAGATACACTTATTATTTTAATCAAAAATTTAAATCTTATCTTTCAATACCTACTAACAGATAATTTATTGGCCCCTATACATCTACGTGCATGTGTGATAGTCTACTTTGGTTTTTGGACTCCAACTCAAACTCATGATTCATCTCCTCTCTCATAATTTTTTTTTTCTTTAAGAATATTTCACCTTTCATGCGAGTATTCACGCTTGCTTAGGCGCAAAATACCCGATTACTTGGATCATACTTTTTTTTTTTTTTTACTCTTGAGGCTATTGCCTTAATACCAGGCGCACCCCATTATTTTATCACTCTTGAGGCCATTGCCTTAATACCAGGCTCACCCCATTATTTTATTCTCACCTTTTTTTTTTCATTTTTTTTCTATTTTTTTCTATTTTTTTTAGAGAGAGAAAACTTACTCAATCGTTATCATTTTTGTCCTTAACCTAATAAACTATTGTGAAGTGAAAAATAGATGTATACTTGCCTCAAAACTACTGTTAGCAATATTTATTTTTCAGATTTTGATTTTTTTTATAAATTTCAAAGTGTATCATCCAATCTACTCTCCTATCCAATTTCAAATCTAAATTTATCCATTTATCTGTAATTAGTTTGGTCTATTGATGAAAAATATAATTTTTCTTTTTTTAAAAAATGTTTTTCATTTTTTTTAAAATTTTTAAAATTAGTTACCCTAAAAACTACCCAAAGTGTAAAATAAAGAAACCCAAAATACTAAAAATAAAAAAAAATAAAAAATAAAATAAAATCCTAAAAATAAAAATCTCCTAAAAACTACTCCCTCACACCTAAACTTGTGTATGCCCTCATACACAAACCAAGTGTGGTAAAACAAAATGTGAAAACTATTATACAAATACTATACAAATAATGAGAGTCGTAAAAGTTACGATCTCAATATCATCACTCTATTAACGCATGAAAAGCGGTTACGACCTCTCGATCGCTTCCCACTTTCATAGTGTGTGCGTTTTAAACGTGAAGTGGGTGCATTATTATATTTCATCAACCTCTTACAAGTCACGAGATTACCTGTCTGCTTCTTATGTCGTCCTCCCTTTTTCTTTGTCCACATGTAAGCATTAATAATTGGGTTAAAGAATTCTTTATTATAAACCTGCCAATCATCTTTAGTAATAAGCATACATGTAGAAATATCATGAGGTGAGAAGAGTCTAATATGATTAAGTGAATGTAGTGGTGGCTCTTCTAACTCATGAAGTAATGCGAGCTCCTCTGCAAACAAATCCTTAAAAGTTTGCTCATAATTCAATGGCACACTTGCACAAGTATCATCATATATAAAATCAGTATGTGCCAATTTTTCTAATAGTATGAGCTCATCTTTGAATATTTGCTCAAATGAAGGTTCATCATCAGTGGAAGAGGTCGAATGAGAGTGCAAACTATGAATCATATTGACCTCAATGAGAGAGCTCGTTGCGTGCTCATCCATATTAAATATGTTCAATGCCACAGTCATATTTCCAAACGATAACTTCATGAGACCACTCCTACAATCAATCAATGCATTTGATGTTGCAAGGAATGGTCTACCCAAGATAATGGGAATTTGATTCCGTGGATTGGAGATAGGCTCAGTTTCTAAAACAATAAAGTCTACATGAAAAATAAACTCGCCAACCTTAATGAGCACATCTTCAACCATACCAAGTGGTCTCTTAATTGAACGATCAGCTAGCTGTAATGTGACCTTGGTAGGTTGAAGTTTTCCTAACCCCAGTTGCTGATAAACAGTGTAAGGAAGTAAATTGACACTTGCCCCTAAATCAAGCAACGCCCTATCAAATGTAGTGTTCCCAATGGTGCATGATATTGTAGGGGAACCTGGATCTTTGTACTTGATAGGCAAGGAGTTAGAGAGGATATGTGATATATTTGCAGCAAGAAAAACTTTCTCAGGAACGTTTCTTGCTCGTTTCTTACTGCACAAATTTTTGAGGAACTTAGCATAAGTAGGAACCTGTTGTATAATGTCAAGGAGTGGAATATTAACCTTCACTTGATGAAATGTTTCAAGAATCTTTTCTACTTGCGGTGAAGGCTTCCTAAGCCGATTTGGATATGGTGCTTTCGGCTCAGGAACAGGTTCTTCCAAATGAGTACGTGACGGTGATGGAGGTGATGGAGATGATTGTGGAGAAACGGGTGGAAGAGATGATGTAGCCTGCGAGATAGTAGGAGTGGGATCAGGGGGCACGGCTACACTATTATCCACTTGCTTGCCAGATCTAAGCGTGTGAATGGCATTGCATTGGTGGACATGCGACTGATTGGAGTTTGAGGAACTGGCGTTAGGATTTGTTATGGGTTGACTTGGAAAAGTGCCCTTGCCACGTTCACTCATTTGATTAGCTAGTTGTCCAACCTGCTGCTCTACATTCTTAATAGATTGAGAGTTCACGAGCAGGTGCTGATCTGTTCTTTGAATAAAATCAGTTGACACTTTCATAAGATTCTGCATGTATGTGTCAAGGTTGGAATGAGACTTGAGAAGATTTTCAACGTGCTTCTCAAGTGACTGAAGTCACTTTTCTTGTTCATTATTGGACCCCCGTTGTGGATATGAGTGGTTTTGTACAGGTGGTCTATTCTGGTTGTTCCCATGGTTTGAAATATTTGGGTGTTGATAAGTACCCATATTTGGTTTTGGAAACTGACCAGTGGCTGGAGGTTGCATGTTAGGGTTAGGGCCCCCCTGATATTGCCCTTGACCCCATGATAGATTTGGATGATTTCTCCAGCCAGGATTGTATGTAGGAGCATAAGGATTGTTCATGGGTTGTTGATATAAGGCATTAGCCTGCTCAAGTGTGCGACCTATGGAATTCATTAACAATGGACACTCCTCCATAACGTGATTGGGAGTTCTGCAATTAAAGCATGTGGGACTTTGGAGTTGATTCACTTGACCCACTGGTGGAGACTGAGCACTAGGAGTCTCCAGTGCCTCAATTCTTCTCATAAGGGCTGCGATCTTTGCTTCAGCAGCTATAGAGCTGTCGACGCTATGGATCCCACTCTTATGAGCATAAGTTGATATACTGGGCTTCTCAGTGGAACTCTCCCACTGCATAGTCTTCCATGATAAGTCCTTAAGAAAGTCCCATGCTTCATCCTCGTTTTTCTTCATAAACTCCCCTTGACACATGGATTCCAGAAGAGTTTTGGATGTGTAATCAAGTCCTTCGTATATGATTTGACACAACCGCCACTTTTCTATCGCATGGTGGGGGCACTGAGCCAATAAATCCTTGAACCGTTCTAAGTATTTCCAGAAAGGTTCTCCCGACACTTGACGGAATTGATTAATTTGATTTCTGATTCTCGTCGTCTTGTGCGTGGGATAATATTTCTTGAGAAACACTTTAACGAATTCATCCCAAGTAGTGATTGAATCAGAAGGTATACTGTACAACCACTTCTTGGCATTATCCTTAAGTGCAAAAGGGATGAAGCGGAGCTTAACTGCGTCCTCCGATAAGTTTTGCAGTTTTATCATTACGCATACTTCTTGAAATTCACTGATAAAGAGATATGCATCTTCTGAATCAGAACCAGTGAATTTGGGAAGCATACTAATGTACTGCGGTTTTAATTTATAGTGATTACCCGCTACGTGTGGAAGTTTGATGTATGATGGTAATGATGTACGCAACGGGTAACATCGATCCTGAAGGATCGGGATCGGTTGGTCCATTTTGGTTCCCATGAACAAATCTGATCTCACAAGTTGACCAAATTGATCACGGGTCCAGTGTGGCACGAACCAGCGACCGTGAGTGTATGCGTGAAATTCCTAAACTAATGCAAGAAGTGGGGTGTGGTGGAGATAAAACGGTGGAAGAGATATGATCAAATAAAAATGTGATTCTTAATATTTCTAACCTTTGTGTTTTTTTTGTATTTTTTAACAACACCAGAGAGATAAAATACAGATATCAGGAAATTTTCGTGGATTTGCTTACTAAAAGTACCGCTAAATAGCGGTAAATACCGCTACTTAGCGGTCCAAGTAGAGAATCAGCTTCTGTATTTTTTTTAGTACTCTCTAAACACTTATATAGTCTGTTTGGTTTCCTGTATATGTACTGTATCGTCCCAGAAAACTCAACACACACTGTTAATCCCGTAAAACGTCAGAAAAAGCAAGAAAAACACCGTCGATCCCCGGCAACGGCGCCAAAAACTTGATGTGTTATATTTACTGCAAGCGCACAGTATCGTTGTAGCGCTGTACAGGTCGTCTCACAAGGATCTAGGGTGTTTCTGCGTTCTTACTTTCTCTATAGTTCAACGGACTAACCAAAGGTTCTAGATTGATGTCGGATTAATCTAAGTAGCCTAGGATATAAAATCCACTAATTTCCAACCATGTTCTTACTTCTACTATTTTCTTCTATCATAAAAATTCAATCTTTTTAGTTTAATTTTTACTTAAAGTGCCCTAAGCATGAGCTATCAAGTGTTGTGCAAGTATAACTCATCAAAAGATGCTACTTCATATAAAAATAAACTAATTAATTTAGATAATTCAAATAAAAAGATAAAACCAGCAATCCCAATCCCTAACTAAGCATAGATTATCAAGAATCCTAATTCAAGTATAACCTATCAAATTTCTAAACTTCGGGTCCTTATATTTTAATCTTTCATTTGAAAAATCATGGCTTTATTAATTTTATTTAAGAAGAAAAATATTAGAAAATAATTGCATGGTGGATCTTAGCTTCATCTACATCCTAGAGCTGATCTAATTAGCTACTCATGATTTTTGCTAAGGAAGATCAAATTTTAATTTATACAATGATAAACCCTAATCTAGAAAGCGATAAACCCTAATCTAGAAAGCAATAAACCCTAAATAGAATGCAATCAAATCTATGCAGAAAGAAAATAAGAATCTCAAAATAATGGGTTACCTCTGGACACGGTGTTGTGGCCGTCGACCTTCAGTAAAAATCCCAACTTTATTGAACAGCAAAATCGCAATACAAAAATAATTCCAGCGTCCAGAATCTCCTCAAAATACAAGGGTTGGCCAATAAATAGGCTTCCGAAATCAAACCCTATTCCTAGCAGAACCTCAAAACTATAAAATTACAAATAAGCCCACGTAAAAAATATTCGTTTAAACAGACACTGTATGGCCGCTAATTGGCGGCTTAAACCGCTATTTAGCGGCTAAAGTTTGGAGTTTGGCTCTGTAATTTCTTCTAAGTGAGTCTCTTGTCCTGTAGACTTGATTTGATGGACTGTATTTTACTTTTACTTCCTGAAGTACTTTGATGTTGTAGTCTCGCCCGCTTTAGAAACTTTTCGGCGTTTGATTTCCTAGTCCAACTCTGGTTTCATGCCTTTTCCTTGCATAATTTGGATTACCTGCAAAAGATACTAAAAATACCCAAGTAGCATTTATTTATATACAAAAACAGATAAAGTATGAGAGGAAAAATGCAATATATGATATTCATTAATGAGCTTCCGACTGCCGAAGAAGATCTAGGGACTGGACTGACCAGGACCCAACTCCGGAACAGGAACCGGAGAGCGAGGCGTAGAGCCCTCAAAGCCCGCCTTGGACGCGGAGCTAACTCTAGAGGACGCGAGGCTATGGTCCCTCGCAAATTGGCTCGCGCTACCCGCGAGACCAATCTCTACCGCGTTAAACGCGAAGATACAACTTGCCTTAAAAGCAAGGAAAAGCCAGCGTGTGATTTTCCACGCGAGGCTGATATTAAGCCAAGCAAGAGACGCGAGGCTGGTAATACTGGCGAGTTACGCAAAATTCCTGACACTCGCGAGTTACGCGAGTATAAAAATTCTTCAAAACCAGCGTGTGATTCTCCACGCGAGGCTATTACTGAGCTTAGCGAGAGACGCGAAGCCAATAAGGGTTGCGCTAGTCGCAGAATACCCAACACTCGCGAGTTACGCGAGTATAAAAATTATTCAAAGCCAGCGTGTGATTCTCCACGCGAGGCTATTACTGTGCCTAGTGAGAGACGTGAAGCTGGTAAGGGTTGCGCTAGTCGCAGGATACCCAACACTCGCGAGTTACGCGAGTATAAAAATTATTCAAAGCCAGTGTGTGATTCTCCACGCGAGGCTATTATTGTGCCTAGCGAGAGACACGAAGCCAGTGCTACTTGCAATAAACGCAAAACTTCTGACACCCACAAGGAACGTGAGGATGATTGGCAGATAGTTGTCAGTCGTAAAAACCGCGCTAAGCGCGAAGCTATGATCTGCGTTAATCGTAAAGATAAGCCAGCATGCAAGAACTTCTCTTCACGCGGGGCTATTATTCCAGAAGCTAAACTCCCGAGGACACACCAAGCCAGCGAAAAATACGAGGCTAGTGTGGATAAGCGTGGATCTATTCTTCAGGCCCGCATGGTGAAACGCGAGGCTATTCCTAAACCACGCGAGGATCGGTCCGACCCCAGAGTCAGGGTTGATCAATCAAAGAAGCTTCAGTGGATTCCTAAACATTCTCAAGAGTTGAATGGACCTCTTGATTCCATGGCTAGATGCACTGACCTCAGGGAACATCTCTCTAATTAGAGAGGCATAGACCAACTTCAAGTTGAACATAGTTGTCATTGCCAACAACTTGTGACAGCAGTATCAGCCGTGATGGACAACTGTGACTGCAGCAAGAACAGGATATATGTGTTCGACCGATTAAACGAGTCAAACCAGAATCCTGCTAAGAAGACAAGGATCACTCCCCTGAAATAATGGAGAACTGTAACTTCCAACATGGTAGGAAAAGGGAAGAAAATTGCAGAGACGGATGATGATTCAGAATCGAGCAGAGACGGATGATGATTCAGAATCGAGCGATGAAGAACCTCATCATGTTACTCGACTAAGATCAGGAGCCGTCCCGCCCCGAAATTATAAGAAGCTCGCAGGGGGTTCTTACGACGAGGACAACGATAATTCCGCTATAGCCTCGCCTCCATCCTCTATATCGTCTCGGCTACAGAAGTCAACATCGCATATGGCAGATAAGTCTGACGATATCAATCAGAGATTTGAAGCTCAAGAAAAGATGATTCGAAAGCAGCAAAAGATGATTGAAGGACTCAAAATCATGCTATCGAGATTTGTTGAAGATAATGCTAAAAAGGGCAAAGAAACTCTGAATGAAGAAGAACAGGAAGAGAAAGCCCACTCGATGCATGAGGAAGAGGATAGATTTTCTTTCCATGATCCGCATGGCAAAAAGATAGAAAAGCTGCAGAGTCAACTCGAAGCTTTAATGCGTAAAAAGGAGTTGAAAGAAGCTGGGGTCTCTAGACCGTATCCTCCTGAATGGGATATGATACCTTACCCACCAAAGTATAAGCCGCTCAAGTTAGAGCCATACGACGAGAAGGGATCGCCCAGTCAGCATATATATTACTTTTTGTCCCAAGCGGGACACTTAATGGGTAATGATCCATCATGACCAAAGTATTTGCAAGTACTTTGCGAAGGCCTGCCTTTACTTGGTTCATGCAGTTGCCCCCAGGTACTATTAATACCTGGTTAGATGTTGAGAAATTATTTCTGTCACATTTCTTTGAGGATGACACCGAGATTACGGTTCATTCCCTCCTTGCAACTAGGCAAGGAGAACAAGAAGCGGTTAAAGATTTCATAGAAAGGTTCCGGGAGAAGTCCGTACATTGTAAACACGGAATGATCCAGGAAACTCTAGTCGAGACCTGTCGACACAACCTTAAGACCAATGTGCTCCTCAAAATGGGGGCCGTAGAGTCTAAGACGTTGAGGGACCTGCTCAAACAAGGAGAGCCAGCTGAAGACTTGATTCGCCGAGTCGAGGAATCCCGCGGATCAAGAAGCGCTGGGGGTAGTAAGCCATATACCCAAAACAACAGCAATAAGAATAAATGGAAAGAAGTCATGTCGTCAGAAGCTGCTCCTCAGAAAACCGGTCCTCCGCCAGAGCCAAAGCCTCAAAGTCAGCAAGGATCAAGGCAAATCAGACCGCAACAAGAAAAGAATTACACTTTCAAGGCGGAACAGACGCATATCCTCTTTCACCTGCTCCAGAAGAAGGGAATGCTAAAACTTCCGGAGAATAAGAAGCCAGAAGATGCGGGTAAGACTAAAGATTCCAATTACTGTCTTTATCACCGGAATGTTGGGCACCCTACCAGGGATTGTTTTCCCCTTAAGAACAGAATCCAAGCACTAATAGAGGCTGGAGTTCTGACGCTTAAGGAAGAACAGAAGAAAGTCACTGCCAATATGGCAACCATAATGGTCGGAACCCACGAGTTTCCCGCAGGAGTGACCCCAATCCCTAAGGGTAAGATGGTCACGAAGAATCTTGATCCGCACAACAAAGCCCAAGAGGGACTTGTCCCCGTAACTACCCAGAAGGGGGAAGTTATGTGGGTTCACCCTGATTTGCTGGAAGATGAACAATGGACTACTTCAAGAGGTCCAGAGAAGAAACGGGCTGTTAATGCCATTTCTGCAGATATAAAGAAAGAATATATATCTTCGGGAGCCTTCACAGATTCTGAAGAAGAACCCGAAACTATGGCCACCCATCAAGATGGGGCAGGCCCTTCCGGTACTCGATCTGGAAAGACATATCTTAAGGACTACACTAGAGTGGATCCAAAAGATATCTATGCAGAACTCGCAAAGCCTGCGAAGCAGAAAGGACTTCGTTTCCAGAAGAATCCTACCAGAGATGAAGGAGCCAAAGAAACCCCCTTCGAGTTTGACATAATTGCGCAGTTGGCTAACATCCCAGCGCGAGTAACGCTTTACGAATTGTTGAGATTATCAAAATCAACACGTGAAGCTCTAAGAGAGGCCTTGGCAGACTCTGAGTCGTTCCTAGCTCAGATTGTCGAGCCGGCCATCGAAGAGCGAGACTCTTGCCCCTACTGTCATCAAGTGAGGAGGCAAGTCCCACAAATCATCTTCTCTCCAGAAGACATACAGGTGAGGAATATAAAGCATAATAGGCCTTTATATTTCACTGGATATGTCGGGTCCACAAAAGTGAACCGAATTCAGATTGATCCAGGTTCTGCACTCAGCGTCGTGCCCAGTAGATTGATGCAGCTATTGGGGATTTTCCTTCATCGCTTGACACCTACACACACTACCATCTATGGATTCAACGCTAATAATAGCCATCCTCTTGGTAAGATCCGATTGCGGTGTCAAATTGGAGACTTGAAAACGGAGGTTACATGCTACGTAATTGATGCTGATACCTCCTACAATATTTTATTGGGGCGACCTTGGATCCACTCTCATATGATAGTTCCGTCGACTCTTCACCAGTGCATGAAATATTGCGATGAGGAAGGAGAGGTCCGGACACTAATTGCTGACAAGCAGCCATTCAAAGGGTTGGAAAATTACTTCACAGATGCTGCACTCTACAAGCCAGCACATGAAGCCTCCAATGACAGTCTTAGCAAGTCTCCAAAGCCCGACGACAGTGGCAATGAAGCCGACACTGAGTACGAGCTCCTTGGAGAAGATGATGGGGGTGATTACGAAATCAACCCTCACCTAGATCTTAGCTTAGGTCTTGATAATATAGTGGATGTAATAGAAAGTGAATGGGTTATTAATGAAAATGTAAAGTTAGTCTACGAGCATGCTGTAGCTACTGAGTCTGAGCCCTCTTGTATCTCCACCGAAGCGGATAGCCTGACCGAACTTGAAGTTCTGGCGGCATACTATTTGCCCCTCAGGTCTTCCCTCCTCTCTCAATTAAAAATAACCGAGGATCAAGGGCACTTCTTTGAAGTGCCTCCCCGACAGAAGTCCCAAAGGCCGATCATGTTCGGCAAAGTGGCCACGTCGCCTCGACAGAGACAAAGTAGTGAAAGTGATGAACAAACGTCACCTCAATTTCACTTATATGAGCAAAGGTCCTAACAGATGATGGAAAAAATGGGATATAATTTTACCCAGAAGCCGGGATTAAACTTTGAAAAAGGGCGGCGGAATCTCATACCCTCGTTTAGACCGAGAGGAAAGAGCCCTGATTATTATCAGAAGACCCGCAGGGGGTTGGGTTATGTATCTACTCCACCTTCGTCACCATTAAAAGATGAAGAGAGTTCTTCGGCCAAAGAAGAAACATCTTCACCAGATCATGATTCAGATATAAGCACTGGTGCTTGGTTTCTATCTTTGACAATCAATATGGTTTCAGCTGCGCCAGAAAGCGACAAGGAACCAATTGATATTCAAAATGATGCTTGGGCTAGGCATATGGATACTCTCTGGGACGTCTGCTTTGAACAGCGTGACCCGCCCACAGAAGACAAATTAATACAGGTTAACATGGGAACGGAAGAAAATCCGAAACCCATTTTCATAAGCGACACACTAACTCCTTTAGAAAAAGAGGAACTTATATCCCTTATCAAAGAGTATATAGATGTGTTCGCATGGAGTTATGAAGATATGCCTGGGCTTGACCCTCAAATTGCCACACACCGGTTAAATATAAAAGAAGATATCAAACCTGTTAAACAGCAACAGAGGCATTTTCGACCGGAATTGATGGAGGCAATAGTTACTGAGGTCAACAAGCTTATACAATCCGGGTTCATCCGTGAAGAACAACGCCCAGACTGGGTGGCAAACATAGTGCCAGTTCGCAAAAAGAATGGCAAAATCCGGATATGCATTGACTTTCGAGATCTGAACGCTGCATGTCCCAAGGATGAATTTCCACTCCCCATCACCGACGTGATGATCGATAATACTTGCGGTTATGAGAGGATGTCCTTTATGGATGGCTTCTCAGGTTATAACCAAATCAAGATGCACCCGGATGATGAAAAGTATACAGCTTTCAGAACGCCACAGGGGGTATACTGTTATACGGTGATACCATTCGGATTAAAGAATGCAGGTGCCACTTACCAACGCGCAATGAGCGCCATATTCAAAGAACACCTGCGCAGAACAGTAGAGTGCTATGTGGATGACTTAGCAGTCAAAAGCAAAGACAAAAAAGATCATCTTCATGATTTAAGAGTGGTCTTCGATGTTATGCAGAAACATCACCTGAAGATGAATCCTACCAAGTCGTTCATGGGGGTATCCAGCGGGAAGTTTCTGGGGTTCATAATAACTTCAAAAGGAATTTTTCTCGACCCTGAAAAGGTAAAAGCGATTAGCGAAATGCCGCCTCCCTGCAATCTTAAGGAATTAAGGGGATTACAAGAAAAGCTCGCTTATATTCGGCGCTTCATATCCAACTTATCTGGACGATACCAGCCATTCTCAAAACTTATGAAAAAGGGAGTGTCTTTTATATGGGATGAGGCATGTCAGCAGGTATTTGATGACCTCAAGGAGTACCTTACTAAGCCTCCTGTACTAATGGCATCAGCCCCTGGGCAGCCCTTCCTTATATGTGTAAGGGCCATGGATAATGCTTTAGGAGCATTACTTGCTCAATATAATGAGCACGGCCATGAACATACCCTCTACTATTTAAGTAAACAATGATTGGGGCCGAACAGCGGTATACCCCGATTGAAAAAGAATGTTTAGCCCTAGTGTTTGCTGTTCAGAAAATGCGACACTACCTTTCGGGGCAAACAATTCATGTCATATCACGGGTTAATCCCCTGAAGATTCTGATGACAAAACCAGGATCCTTGAATGGCCGATTGGCAAAATGGGCGCTCTTACTATCGCCCTATGACATACATTTTGTCCCTCAAAAGGCCATGAAAGGACAGGAAATCGCTGATTTCCTTGCAGACCATCCAATTTGGTCCAAATTAAAGCAGACATCAGAAGTCAACACAGTTACCAGA
Organism: Dracaena cambodiana; assembly: GCA_036321105.1. Classification (NCBI taxonomy): domain Eukaryota; kingdom Viridiplantae; phylum Streptophyta; class Magnoliopsida; order Asparagales; family Asparagaceae; genus Dracaena; species Dracaena cambodiana. The sequence goes on from JAYEPQ010000003.1 coordinate 75,590,348, forward strand.
GAACAACCTTGGCAAATGTTCTTTGATGGTGCCACGAGACGATCTGCTGCTGGAGTGGGGGTTGTGCTAATATCCCCACATAAACATATATTGCCTAACGGTTATTCATTAACAGAACCGTGCACTAATAATGTAGCGGAGTACAATGCGCTTATTATCGGCTTAAAAATAGCTCTGCAACTGGGGGTGAACCATCTAGAGGCATATGGAGATTCTAAGCTCATTGTCAATCAGATGACAGGTGAGTATGAAGTTAGACATGAAGCCCTCATCCCCTATCATCAGCGAGCTATTGAGCTAGCAGGATATTTTGAACAATTCTACATATATCACGTATCTCGAAATGAGAACATTTATGCAGATGCTCTTGCCGCATTAGCCGCAACGCTGGCAATCCCACCAGGTGAAGCTAAAAGCATCACCATTGGTAGTAGAGAACTCCTCCACCTAGATGTGGTATCTCAAGCCGAAGAGGTATGCCAGATTGGCTTAAAGTTAGAACCCCGTGATTGGCGATTTCCGTTTGTGGATTATGCCTTGCATGGGATATTACCAGAAGATCCTAAGGAAGCCACCTCAATAAAGAGGAAGGCCCAAAGATTTCATTACGACCAGAAACTTCAGACTTTGTATAGAAAGTCAAGAGGTGGTCTATTGCTACGCTGCATATCGAAAGCAGAAACAGAACAAGTGCTAAAAGAAACACATGATGAAATATGTGGAGCTCATCAGCCCGGTCCCAAACTTGGAGACTGTATAAGAAGGCTGGGGTACTACTGGCCGAGCATGGTTACGGAAGCAATGGCATACGCTAAACGATGTCATGCATACCAAATACATGCCAATTTTATTCATCAACCCCAAGAATACTTGCACAATACCGTCGCAAGCTGGCCATTTGAAGCCTGAGAAATGGACATTGTAGGGCCAATAACTCCCCCGTCATTCAGAGGACATCGGTTTATTCTTGCAATAACCGATTATTTTTCAAAATGGGCCGAAGCCGTGCCCATGAAAGAGGTGAAAACGGCAGATGTGATCAAGTTTATCAAGCATTATGTCATTTACCGATTTGGCATCCCCCGACGGATTATTCATGATAATGGTCCGCAATTCATCAGTCAGGGATTCTCCAGATTCTGCAATAAATTCAGAATCAAAGATAGTGCTTCAACGCCGTATAACCCCGCGGCTAATGGGTTAGCTGAAGCCTTTAACAAGACGATCATCAAACTCCTTCGGAAGTTCGTCTCTTCCAATAAACGAGATTGGAATGAAAAGCTAGGAGAATGCCTGTGGGCTCATCGCACCACCGTTCGCACCCCGACTAAAGCTACCCCGTTCTCTTTGGTTTACGGAAATGAGGCTGTCTTGCCTCTTGAAATCCAGATACCATCATTAAGAGTGACTTTAGCCACAAAGATGACAACAGAAGAACGTCATCAGCAAAGATTGCAAGAACTAGAGGCGTTAGATGAAAAACGTCTCAGGGCTCAACAACAAATTGAGTTGTATCAAGCCCGAATATCTCAAACGTTCAATAAGAGCGTTAAACCAAGGACCTTTAAACAAGGAGACTTGGTTCTGGCTGTTAAAAGGCCAATGGTGCTAACCCACAAGACTAAGGGTAAATTTGAACCCAAGTGGGAAGGACCGTTCGTTGTGGAGACAGTATACTCCAGTGGAGCCTATCACTTAATGAATCAAAACGGCGACAGGATGATGATGCCAATCAATGGCAAATTTCTAAAGAAATACTATTCTTAGTAACCCTGGAGAAACGCGTCTTCTTTTCTTAGGCATGCGCAGTTTGGCGCCTCTGACCTAAACCCTGGTGTGTTTGGTTCTCAAGTTTGAACCACCTCCAGTCCTTTCTTAGGCATGCGCAGTTTGGTGCCTCTGACCTAAACCTGGTGAGTTTGGTTCTCAAGTTTGAACCACCTCCAGTCTTTTTCTTAGGCATGCGCAGTTTGGCGCCTCTGACCTAAACCCTGGTGTGTTTGGAGTACCCAGTTCAAGTTACGCGAGAGAGTCTTGAACCGTCTCCAGTTTGGTTCTCAAGTTTGAACCACCATCAGTCTTTTCTTGGGCATGCGCAATTTGGCGCCTCTGACCCAAACCTGGTGTGCTTAGTTCTCAAGTTTGAACAGCCCCCAATCTTCTTTTAGGCATGTGTAATTAAGCGCCTCTGACCTAAAAAGTATGAATTGCCCGACGCCGATTAGGCAATGGGAAGAGAACAAGTTTCTCGCCAACCCATCATGCTGGGGTAAAAGTATGACTTGCCCAACGCCGACTAGGCAATGGGAAGAGAACAAGTTTCTCGCCAACCCATCATACTGGGGTAAAAGTATGAATTGCCCAACGCCAACTAGGCAATGGGAAGAGAACAAGTTTCTCACCAACCCATCATACTGGGGTAAAAGTATGAATTGCCCAATGCCAACTAGGCAATGGGAAGAGAACAAGTTTCTCGCCAACCCATCATACTGGGGTAAAAGAAAGAATTGCCCAACGCCGACTAGGCAATGGGAAGAGAATAAGTTTCTCGCCAACCCATCATACTAGGGTAAAAGTATGAATTGCCCAACGCCGACTAGGCAATGGGAAGAGAACAAGTTTCTCGCCAACCCATCATACTGGGGTAAAAGTATGAATTGGCCAACGCCGAGTAGGCAATGGGAAGAGAACGAGTTTCTCGCCAACCCATCATACTGGGGTAAAAGTATGAATTGGCCAACGCCGACTAGGCAATGGGAAGAGAACGAGTTTCTCGCCAACCCATCATACTGGGGTAAAAGTATGAATTGCCCAACGCCAACTAGGCAATGGGAAGAGAACAAGTTTCTCGCCAACCCATCATACTGGGGTAAAAGTATGAATTGCCCAACGCCAACTAGGCAATGGGAAGAGAACAAGTTTCTCGCCAACCCATCATGCTGGGGTAAAAGTATGAATTGCCCAACGCCGACTAGGCAATGGGAAGAGAACAAGTTTCTCGCCAACCCATCATGCTGGGGTAAAAGTATGAATTGCCCAACGCCGACTAGGCAATGGGAAGAGAACAAGTTTCTCGCCAACCCATCATGCTGGGGTAAAAGTATGAATTGCCCAACGCCAACTAGGCAATGGGAAGAGAACAAGTTTCTCGCCAACCCATCATACTGGGGTAAAAGTATGAATCGCCCAATACCGGTAAAGTAAAGGGAAGAGGAAAAGTTTGGCATTTAAGCCCAAACGTACTCCTCGACAACTCACCATGTTGAGGGGAATAACATGGCTAGCCCAACTCAAACGGTAGTTGGTAAAGGCTAATCAAATCTGTTAATAGCTGGGGGTTTACTAAAAATCCCATATTAAACTTTAATTTTTACTTCGGCTCGAGAAATTGAGCATAAACGGTACCGAGATAAATTGTTTTGACGACAGGTTATTTGTTGGGCAAGCAAATCTGTTTTGAAGCCGGCAAATAAAAGAGTCAAAAGAATCATCTTTATTAAAAAGGTGAAGATACAAAAAGAATTTCAAAGAAACATCGTAAGGTTCTCTCTCTCCTGTTTACAAAGTTCTTATTACAAGGAAGATAAAAGCGTAAAGAGAGATGAAACTATTGGCCTCCCAGAAGTCTCAGTTGGTTTATTGTCTCGTCCAAATTTCTACGATGAGAAGCCTCCACGGTTTGCTAAGCTTGCCTACGCAACTCATCATCACTTATTGTAAGTTGTTGCTGATGAGATTCTTCTATGGAACGATTCTTGGCCATCTCTTCCTGTTGAATCTGCTCCTGCTGGACAAGCAACATCTCCCGCTTCTTGACAGATTCTCCTAATCGGAGTTCATTTTCTATCAAGGTGGCCCGAGCTCTGGCAATCGTCTCCTGGGCTTTAGAGATGGCCGCCTGACCTTCCTCAATTCCAAAGTTTACCCTCTGCAGGTCGCCAAGAACGGATTCCCAACTGGCCTAGAGCTCTGTCAGCTCCTGAGACCATCTCTCCTCCTGCTGCCTTAAAATATTTCTTTGAGATAAGGATTCTGCCCGAAGCCGCGCCAGCTCTATCTCAGTGATCGCCTCCACATCCGCCTGACGGAGTGTGTGTAGCGTGGTCACATGCTCTTCTAAGGCTGCAAGGCGGGCCCTGTAAGGAGCTGCTCGATCTTGTCCACCGAATTCTTCAATATTTCCTAAATAGCGGAGTAACAGTGGACGTGCGAAGTTGAAGAAATCGTGGCCAACAAGAACCATCTCGACACATCTTCTTAACAAATGCATAAAATCCTCGACAGTGAAGCCGAAAAGTCTTTCAAGAGGATTTGCAGTGTCGGTAGGCAAAGTAGGTAATGCCAAAAGAGGTGTCGTGAGTAAGGGAGCAGTAGTGACTGGAATTGGAGAAGAAGAAGCCCGTCCCTGCATTAAATTCATAATCTGAGGGACCAATAGAGCCAGTGCAGATCTGGAAGAGCTGGAGACCCCAGACGAAGTACCGTCAGTACAAATCACTTGGGTACCCCCACCAACAGGAAGAGAAGATGGGATCACTTCGCCTGAAGCTCCTCCGGTGGGAGAAGCATCTTCGAATGAGAATTTCAAATTATTCTCCTCCCCTGCTGGAAGGCTTGGAGTCGGAAGAGTTGCAGGTATCTCAGCAGCCACGACAACGGACGACGTTAAAATTGCTGACTGAGAAGGCACGCCAACGACCGTGGAAAATGTCTCAGTGGAGCAAACGGGCGTTGGAGACGGCATGCTAGGAGAAGGTGTAGCCTCATTAGCAGCAGCTGCGATAATGACTTCTGTTCTCTCATCGCTCCCCAGTTCGTCAATTGGGGGAATTGAAGAGGAAACAGAGGCAGGAGCCGGTGTGGAATAGTCAGCCACAAACTCACCAGCAGAGCTACCCACACCACCAACGGAGCCGGAATGGTCCATTCTATCGTCAGACTCTACTTGGGTAGTCGAGTGCATTGGCGAGAGAAGTTGATCAGCTGCATTTCAGAAGACCAGAAAAGCAGTGTTACGTTAAAATAATAACGGGCAAAAGATAAAATGCTAAAGGCCATACCAGGCGATACAAGTCCAGTTGTCGGACTTGAAGGGGGAGCCATTGTCGTTTCCAGCAATATACCCGTCTCGCTACCCGTTAGTTGCGCCCCAGGTTCTGCCACAGGCTCTACGGCCGAAGGAGCCTAAACCTCAGCAACACTTGGAGCTTTAGCAGGTTCATCCTCCCTTGCCAACGTTGGGGGTACAGCTGAAGCCAAGAAATCGGAAGCAAGTTTGATAGCCACTTCTTGGGGGGCTATCAAAGTTTCCTGTGCCAGTTTTTGCTTCTTACCCGGCCTTTTCTTTGAAGTGCCGTGGCGTTTGAGAGTTGGACTCAGGGAACGACTGACAACAGGCTGAGGAACTCCACCAGCACCAGTATTGTCGTCATCATCACCGGCATCATCGTCTGATTCGCTGACATCCGAAGGCTCAGCCGCAGCGCCAAGGAATTCTTCCATACCTTTTATCCTTACCCTAGAAGCACCCTGGCGGCTAATATAGAGAGCTTCAATCTCTTTGCAACAACTGCGATTGAGAGAGAAGCCGGGCACGTCAACATTCGCAATGTTGAACCAATTGCAGGAGCTGAGGGTCATGGCCAATTCTGGCACCTTCTGGGGTAAGGAGAATTCAGCCTCGGTCCCGCCCGCTGCAAAATGGAACAAGCCACGAGCGCCTTCGTATAAGTTCCCCTCGTGAGCGAGATCTTTATTTGGATTGCCCACATAGAGTTGAGAATATCCAAACTGACGAGCAAAGCGACTCGGAGTATATGGCTTGATCTGACACCTGAGATCTTGACGATACACCAAGTGTCCGGGGCGGATGTTGAGAAGCCACCAAAACGCTCCTGCAGATAAAGTAGTGAACTTATCTGCTTCCACGGCATCCTTCAGCCTCATCCCATATCCTCTGCCGGGAAAGTCAGGAAAACACCGGAAGATCTCGTAATTCTGAAAGCTACGAAGAGTCTTCCGAATCTGGGACATATAATTCTGCCTCCATGAAGAACGTTCATACAGTTCTACAAGGAAGCACTTTTCGCCCGAACGACGCTCTGGTGCACTCATTAAGGAGGGACAGTGCAAGACAAGCCACGCCATCAAATAGGTGTAGGGCATCTCCACCCTAGAGTTTGGAGTTTTCGGCTGGGCGGTCTCTTTCGACTTGCCCTTTCCTTTCCCCTTTGACTTTAATAGTAGGGAGGAAATCACGACAGAGCACCCTCAGTCCATATTGCAAATTACATACCATGGCGAGAAGGAGTCCAAGGGGTCGGCCATATGCGAGAAGAACCGCTGGATATACCACGGTCATTGCAATCGCTTCCTTGGGCAATGACGGCACGACGCATCTTTTGAGCCACAACATCAAAAACCCAGCAATGAGACCTCTGTTGGAAATCGAAAACTGGGCTTGATAGTGATAGCTCTTGAATGAAGTGCCAGGACCGTATCCATTCTCATTGGATTCAGTGGTATAATATAATAGATGGCGGCCCTTAGCAATACGGTGATCAATCTCTGAGCCATAGATGGGTGGATGACCATGGATAATGGCCGAGCTATCCTTAGAATTTAAGTTGGCAAAGAGATATTCGGCCCACTTCTTGTGGCCAATACCGTGATTACGCGCACCCGTCAAGTCAGCGCAAATATGATAATGACACATTATCTCCCAGTACGTGACGTAGATGCGCTCGTCCCTCGCCAGTAGCATGTTCAATTCATCGGTGGTAGGGATGTACTCGTCGTAAGGGACTTCGCCCATCGAGAGCCCATAAACCTCAAACATCTCGTGGAGAGCGAACCCTAGCTCACCCACTGGTGTAAAGAAAGTACAGGTCTCAGGGTTATACATCTCCAAGAGGCAGTAAAAGTGATAAGCACTCTGGGGAACCCGAATTGGGCATTCCTGATGGCTTTATACAAGCCAATATCCTTTAAAATGGGCTCGTGGGAATCCAGCATGTACTGAACAAGGCGTGCCCACCACATATTGTTAGAAGAATGAACCCAGCCAGGCATCCTGAAGTTGCTAGCGGGGTACTGACCATCCTTCGCCAAGAACTCACTTAAGAAAGTTCGGGCACGAGATGGGACTTCTCCCACTGGAAGCTCCTTGCCAAGTCGGCCTGGAAGCAAGCCAGTAATGCATATGGGGGAACCGTCTTGATAAACCCCTTTTGCACCAAATTTGCCTGTTGGGACGCCATCTTGCTCTTGAGTCAGTCCCCACTTTAATTCCCGAGGCATTGCCAGCCTCTGAAGATAGACCAGAGGATAGCTACGATCCATTCTAGGCAAAAATATCAACATTTCGCCTGAGTTATATAGCCAAACACGTTCCCCTTCAGAAAGGATCTCATCTGATTGATCCATCTGGTCTCCAAAGAGGAAGGCGGGTTTTTCCATCGCCTCTCTATTCACAGTTTCGAAGGCTGCGTCAATTATGATTTCTCGCGCAGTGGTGGGATGATATTTGATCAACTTCTCCCTGCGATCCTTCGAGTCTGGCTTGTACGAGGGCAGGATGGTAGTGAAACGGAATTGGCCTGAGAGATCAGAACCCCAGCAAAGCCGAAGTAATTCTTGTGGGGAAGAGATTCCATCGAATACCCTACTGTACAAAGAAACATCAGAGTAAGAGAAGTTTCTCTAGGGCAGAAAATTTCTCTAAGTATGAACGCGCAAAGCTAAAGATTAGAACGCGCGAAGCTAAGAATAGCACCGCGCGAAGCTAAAAATTAGACCCCGCAGAAGTCAAAATAGCCTCGCGTTTTCAGCGCGACTGCTACTTAAAATAGCCTCGCGTTTTCAGCGCGACTGCTACTTAAAATAGCCTCGCGTTTTCAGCGCGACTGCTACTTAAAATAGCCTCGCGTTTTCAGCACGACTGCTACTTAAAATAGCTTCGCGCTTTAAACGCGAGGATGACGCGATAACTTCGCGTAAGAAGGCAGTCAGAGACTTTTCTTCTTCTCCAAGCCTTACGGCAGGAGTACGGCCATCTCGCCGGTAAAAGAGTTGATTGATCAATTAAATTTAAGCCAAATTACTCTAGAAATGTTCTAAAGAGTCTCGATGGAAGGATTCTTACCCCCGATAGGCGAAATGTGGGCTGGCGCGTTGCTGCCTTGGCCGCCGCCACCACTGCTTGCGCCAATCGCCGATGATGGAGCCGCTCGAGAAGTAGCACGAGTTTTGGGTGCCATTGCCGAGGAAAATCGATTGAAAATCTGGAGAAACTCGGTCGGAAGAAGCTCGGGTCGCCTGAACTCTGATCGCCTGAATCTCTAAGTTTCTGGAAAATTCTCAAATAAAGTGAGAAGGATAAGGAATAGAGATTTTATTTAAAATGAAAGAAACCGCCTTTTGGAATTCGACGCGAATTTCGGAGAAAGTGACTGGTCAGTTACTCTCCAACACGCGAAGCTATTAGCCTCGCGCGATTATGGAAATGCGAAGTTGTTTAATCCGCTCAACTTTACAAAACGCGAGGATAGCCCGTGCCTTAGCGTCGCGTTTTCATGGAAAAACTTAGATTTTTGACGGGTGCAATTAGGCGCTTCCATCTAAGTTAAAAATGATCCTTATCCGATCGTTTGGGTATTATCAATCTAAGTCACGCAGAAGAGCCTTAGATTATTTTACCAGAATTATTGACCATCTGTTTGTTGAGCAAGCAAAATTCTTGAAGCTAACAGATAGAGAGGAAAATAATTTATCTTTATTCATGAAGCAAGAGATTACAAAGAGGGAGTTATAACTCTCCCAAAAGCTTTTACATGATCAACTTGTCAATAACCAAACAGTAAGACTTCTCTACGGGGTGTTGAAGCTCAGTTCCCTGGTTCACATACAAACGAATTCCGGATTTCTCTATGGGGTGTTGACGTTCAGTTCCCTGGTTCACATGCAAAAGATCTCCTCTGCAAATGTCAACTAGGATCTGTCATCCGAAATAAAGCACGAAGAGGAAAGGAGAATGCAGCACTGAAGCGCAATTCTGAACTGCAAGTGCTGCAATTCTGCATTGCAAGTGCTGCAGCTCCTTATTTACAGCCCCTTCAGGAGTTTATCTCTCGGAGCCAGAGCTTGAAACTTGCAACTATATTGTAACGCATATGCTTCTGACTTCCTTAGAGTTACTTTTGCTGATGAAGATTGATGGACCCACATACACTCCTCTTCAGAAAGGATTGAACTTACTGCAAAAGGAACAGAGTTTCCAAAAGAGTGAAAACGCGGAGCTAAGCTAACTCCGCGCACAGTTAAAGAAATAGCCTCGCGCTTTAAACGCAGAGGATGATGCGATAACTTCGCGTAAAGGGGGACAAGATTTCTTTCTGCTCTTTCCTTCTCTTTCAAATTCATCGCGACTGCTAATCAAGAATAGCCTCGCAATTCATAGCGACTGCTAATCAAAGATAGCCTCGCAATTCATCGCGACTGCTAATCAAGGATAGCCTCGCAATTCATCGCGACTGCTAATCAAAGATAGCCTCGCAATTCATAGCGACTGCTGATCAAAGATAGCCTCGCAATTCATAGCGACTGCTCATCAAGGATAGCCTCGCAATTCATCGCGACTGCTAATCAAGGATAGCCTCGCAATTCATCGCGACTGCTAATCAAAGATAGCCTCGCAATTCATAGCGACTGCTGATCAAAGATAGCCTCGCAATTCATAGCGACTGCTAATCAAAGATAGCCTCGCAATTCATAGCGACTGCTAATCAAAGATAGCCTCGCAATTCATAGCGACTGCTAATCAAAGATAGCCTCGCAATTCATAGCGACTGCTAATCAAAGATAGCCTCGCAATTCATCGCGACTGCTAATCAAGGATAGCCTCGCAATTCATCGCGACTGCTAATCAAAGATAGCCTCGCAATTCATCGCGACTGCTAATCAAAGATAGCCTCACAATTCATCGCGACTGCTAATCAAAGATAGCCTCGCAATTCATCGCGACTGCTAATCAAAGATAGCCTCGCAATTCATAGCGACTGCTAATCAAAGATAGCTTTGCAATTCATAGCGACTGCTAATCAAAGATAGCCTCGCAATTTATCGCAACTGCTAATCAAAGATAGCCTCACAATTCATCGCGACTGCTAATCAAAGATAGCCTCGCGGATTCATTGAGACTACTAGTAAAGCCCCCCGTTTCAAGCGCAGGGACGACACAATAAAACGGCGATCTCGCCGACAAGATAAGCAATCGTCCAGAATAAACCAAGCCAAAATATCTCAGAATGGTTCTTAGAAAACCAAGAGATGAGGTTTTTACCTTCGGAAGACGCTGCATAGACTGGTTCGCCGTCGCGTCTACCTTCACGGCTGCTGCCATCAACGCCGGCCAACTTGCGAAAAACCAAACTCCTCTGGAGAGACATCCTAATGATGAAAATCTATGGAGAATTGAACGAAGATCAGTTGAAGATCATTCGTGAGTCACTCGAGTTCTCAGAAATTCTTCGGATGAGATGAAGAAGAAGATGAGCCGGAAGCTCTATTTAAACAGAATTTCCGTCGCTTGGTATTCGGCGTGGAAACTCAGGGTAATTAATGACATAATTACTCATTTCACTGAAGACGAAGTGAAGCTGATTAGCTCCGCGTAAGTGAGCATAACGCGAGATAGACTTGGTATTCTAACTCCGCGTTTCAGTTTAAATATCCAAAGTATTTCAAAATCTGCTAAAGTCTAAGCCATTTTGAAAACTTTGGAGAGGGTTCTGTTGGCAGTGAAAATTTCTAAGTTAAAAGGATTTTCCACAACAGAACGCGGAGTCAATTCAATAGCCCCGCGTTTGGTTACATTAACCCTGTGTTTGAATAAAAACGCGGAGATGTTTAATAGCTCCGCGTTGATTCCGCAGTCTGGCTTGTATTAGCCTCGCGTTTGAGTAAAACGCGGAGATGATCAATAGCTCCGCGTTAGCTCCGCGTTTTGGTTATTTAGCGCCGCGTTTTGATGCGATGAAAGCTCCGCGTAAGCAGATAACCAGAATCTCAAATTGATTGAGATTATGATTCTGGGCCTATCCAAATACCCGAATCAAGTCTAATCAGAATTCCATCAAAACTAAGATATTTGATTGGAATCCTTGATGAATGCGAGTTATATTTAGATAGAAACTCTTGCATTAACCTGGGGCTATAAATACCTTCCTGGTGAAACCCTAGTGGTCTTTTTTTTGGGCATCGGAAGTCTCCTATCGATCCTTTGGCAATTCAAGTACGCGAGAGAGCCTTGAAGCCTTTGCTGATCATCTTCTGAAATCTTTGAGAATTCAAGTTACGCACAGAGCCTTGAGTTCGTGAAGATCAGAGAAAATTACCATCTTCTTTCTGGAGTTCTTGAGAAGTTCGAGTTACGCGAGAGAGCCTTGAACAAATCAATCAAAACCAGAGAAGATCGTCTATATTCGGCCGATATCTTTAAAAGAGAAGATTTCAACGTACCGATCGTCCAAAGGAACTACTATAGATCCCATCGCCGCAGATCCCACGAAACTATTGTAAAAGAGAGAGATTGAAGTATAAAATCCTCTCGTTTGTTCTTTTTATATCTTGTTCACTTCTATTGTAATCTAAGATGCATTCAATGGAAGGAAGCGAAGGAACTTTTGCACGGGAGGCTAATACTGAGCCAAGCGAGAAACGTGAGGCTAGTAATACTTGCGAGAAACGCAAGACTTCTTACACTCGCGAGGAACGCGAGGATAAAAGTTCTTTACGACCAGCGTGTAATTCTCCACGCGAGGTTAATACTGAGCCAAACGAGAAATGCGAGGCCAGTAATACTTGCAATAAACGCAAGATTTCTGACACTAGCGAGAAGTGTGAGGATAATTGGTAAATTGTTGTCAGTCGTAAAAACCGCGCTAGGCGCGAAACTATGACTTGCATTAATCACAAGGGTAAGGCGGCATGCAAGAATTTTCCTTCACGCAGAGCTACTATTCCAGAAGCTAAACTTCTAAAGACATGCCAAGCCAGCGAGGAACGCGAGGCTAGCGTGGCAAAACGCGGAGCTAATTTTCATCCCCGCGAGGAAAAACGCGAAGCTATCTTTAAGCTCCGCGTAGATCAACCCGACTTCAGAAACAAGGCTGATCGTCGCATTAATGGACCAAGACTGAACTTCAGCAATCAGAAGAAGTTTCAGTGGGTTCCTAAACCCTCTCAAAAGTTGGATGGGTCCATGACTCCATGGCTAAAGACACTGATCTCAGGGAGTATCTATCCAAGAAGAGGGACATAAAACAAGTTCAGGTTGAACCTATCTGTCACTGCCAGCAGCTTATGACAGCGGTATCCGCTGTAATGGACAACTGTGGCGCAACAAGAGCAGGGTATCAGTGTTCGACCGATTAACCGAGTCGGACAGGAACCCTACTAAGAAGCCAAAGACCACTTTCCTGGAAGAATGGAGAGCTGTAACCTCCAATATGGTGGAAAAAGGGAAGAAGGTTATAGAAACGGATGATGATTTAGAATCAAGAGATGAAGAACATCATCGTATCACTCGACCGAAATCAAGAGCCGTTCTGCCTCGGAATTATAAGAGGCTTGCAAGGGGTTCTTATGATGATGACAGCGATAATTCAGCTATAGCCTCACCTCGTTCATCTGCGTCATCTCGACTACAAAAGTCAGCATCACACATGGCGGATAAATCTGACGATATCGATCGGAGATTTGAAGCTCAAGAAAGAATGATTCGAGAGCAACAAAAGATGATTGAAGATCTTAAAATGATGCTCTCAAAATTTGTTGAGGATAACGCCAAGAAGGGCAAAGAAACTCTGAACGAAGAGGAAAGAGAAGAAAAAGCCCACTTGATGCACGAGGACGAGGACAGATTTTTTTTCCATGATCCACATGGAGAGAAAATAGAAAAATTACAAAGTCAACTCGAAGCACTGATGCATAAACAAGAGTTGAAAGAATCAGGGGTCTCAAGACCATATCCACTTGAATGGGATATGGTACCATACCCTCAGAAGTATAAGCCGCTCAAATTAGAACTATATGATGGGAAGGGATCTCCCAGTCAGCACATTTATTACTTCTTGTCCCAAGCTGGACATTTGATGGGTAATGACCCGATTATGACCAAAGTATTCACAAGCACTTTGCGAGGGCCTGTTTTTACTTGGTTCATGCAGTTGCCCCCAGGTACTATTAATACATGGTTAGATGTTGAGAAATTATTTCTTGCACGTTTCTTCGAGGATGATACCGAGATCACGGTTCATTCCCTCCTTGTGACCAAACAAGGGGAACAAGAAACAGTGAAGGACTTCATAGAAAGGTTCCGGGTGAAGTCTGTGCATTGTAAGCACGGAATAGTCCAGGAAACTTTAGTGAAGACACGCCGGCACAATCTTAAGACTAATGTGCTTCTAAAAATGGGGGCCGTAGAGTCTAAGACATGGAGATATTTGCTCAAACAGGAAGAACAGACCGAGAACTTGATCTGTCGAGTTGAAGAGTCTCGCGGACCGAGAAACAATGGGAACAATAGGCCATACTCCCAAAATAATAATAAAAACAAAGGGAAAGCGGTTATGGCATCAGAAACTGCTCCGCAGAAGATAAATCCTCCACCAAACCCGAAGCCCCATAATCAGAAGGGCACGAGACAAGATAGGCCCCAGCAAGCGAGGACCTATACTTTCAAGGCGGAGCAAACGCCTACACTCTTCCACTTACTCCAGAGAAAGAGAATGTTGAAACTTCCGGAAAATAGGAAGCCAGAGGACGCTGGTAAGACCAACGACCCCAATTACAGTCTTTATCACCGGAATGTTGGGCATCCGACTAGGGATTGTTACCCTCTTAAGAACAGAATCCAAGTACTAATACAAGCTGGAGTTCTGACGCTTAAGGAGGAGCAAAAGAAGGTCACTGCCAATATGGCAACCATAGTGGTTGGACCCACGAGTTCCCTGCAGGGGTGACCCCAATTCCAAAGGGTAAGTTGGTTACAAAGAACCTTGACCCTTATAAAAAAGCTCAAGAAGGACTTGTCCCCGTAACAACCCAAAAGGGGGAGTTATGTGGGTTCACCCTGATTTACTAGAGGATGAACAGTGGACTACCACAGGGGGTCAAGGGAAAAAGCGGCTATTAACGCCATTTCTGCAGAGATAAAGGAAGAATATATAGCCTCGGGAGCCTTCATAGATTCTGAAGAAGAGCCCGAACTATGACCACTCATCAAGATGGGGCAGGCCCTTCCAGCACTCGATCTGGGAAGACATATCTCAAGGACTACACTAGAGTAGATCCGAAAGACATATATGAGGAACTTGTAAAACCGGCAAAGCAGAAAGGACTTTGCTTCCAGAAGAATCCTATTAGAGATGAAGGAGCCAAGGAAACTACTTTCAAGTTTGACATAATAGCTCAGCTGGCTAACATTCCAGCACGAGTGACGCTTTACGAACTATTGAGATTATCAAAATCAACACGTGAAGCGTTAAGAGAGGCCCTAGCAGACTCTGAGTCATTCCTAACTCAGATTGTCGAGCCGGCCGATAAAGAACAGGACTCTTGCCCCTGCTGTCATCAAGTGAGGAGGCAGGTCCCACAAATAATTTTCTCTCCAGAGGATATGCAGGTGAGGAATATAAAGCATAACAAGCCTTTATATTTCACCAAATATGTCGGATCCACAAAGGTGGAACGAATTCAAATTGATCCTGGTTCTGCACTAAGTGTCGTGCTCAGAAGGTTGATGCAGCTGTTAGGGATTTCCCTCCATCGTCTGACGCCAACCAACACAACAATATATGGGTTTAATGCCAATAATAGCCGTCCCCTCGGAAAAATCCGACTCCAATGTCAAATCGGGGATTTGAGGATGGAGGCTACATGCTACGTTATTGATGCAGATACCTCTTACAATATTTTATTGGGACGCCCTTGGATCCGTGCTCACATGATAGTCCCGTCGACTCTTCACCAATGCATGAAATATTGCGATGAGGAAGGAGAAGTCCGGACACTAATTGCAGATAAGCAACCGTTCAAAGGGCTGGAGAATTACTTCACAGATGCTGCACTCTATAAGCCGGCCCATGAAGTCTCCAATGACGATCCTAGTAAGCCTCCAAAGCCTGACGAAAGTGGTAACGAGGCAGATACTAAGTATGAGCTTCCTGAAGAAGACGATGGGGGTGATTATAAAATCAATCCTCACTTAGATTTTAGTCTGAGTCTTGATAATGCAGCTGATGTAATAGAGGAAGAGTGGATTATAAATGAAAACATAAAGTTAGTCTATGAACCTGCTATAGCTACTGAGTCTGGACCTTCATGTACTTCCACTGAAGTGGATGGCCTATCCGAACTTGAAGTTCTGGCGGCATACCATTTGCCCCTTAGGTCGTCCCTCCTCTCTCAGTTAAAAGTAACCAAAGGACAAGGTCACTTCTTTGAAGTGCCTCCTCGACAGAAATCTCAAAGGCCGATTATGTTCGGCAAAGTAAGTACGTCACCTCGACAAAGTCAAAGCAGTGAAAGTGATGAACAAACATCACCTCAATTCCACTTGTATGAACAGAAATCCCAGCATATCATGTAGAAAATGGGTTATAATTTTACCCAGAGACCGGGATTAAACTTTGGAAGAGGGCGACGGAATCTCATACCCTCATTCAGACCAAGAGGAAAGAGTCCAGATTATTATCAGAAGACTCACAGGGGGTTGGGCTATGTATCTACTCCACCCTCATCACCGCTCAAAGATGAAGAGAGTTTTTCAGCCAAAAAAGACTCATCTCCACCCGACCATAACTCGGATATAAGTACTGGCACCTGGTTTCAATCCTTGACAGTCAATATGGTTTCAGTCGCACTTGAAAGCGGCGAGGAACCAATTGACGTTCAGGATGATTCCTGGGCTAAGTATATGGATACTCTCTGGGATGTCCGCTTTGAACAGCGTGACCCACCCACTGAAGATAAATTGATACAAGTCAATATGGGAACGGAAGAAAATCCAAAGCCCATCTTCATAAGCGATACGCTGACTCCCATGGAAAAGGAGGAACTTATATCTCTTATCAAAGAGTATATAGACGTGTTCGCATGGAGTTATGAAGACATGCCCGGTCTTGATCCTCAGATTGCCACACACCGATTAAATATTAAAGAAGGCGCCAAGCCAGTTAAACAATAGTAAAAGCATTTTCGGCCGGAATTAATGGAGGCAATAGTTGCTGAGGTCAATAAACTTATAAAATTCGGATTTATCCGTGAAGAACAGCATCCTGATTGGGTGGCTAACATAGTGCCGGTTCGAAAGAAGAATGACAAAATCCGGATATGCATCGATTTTCGAGAGCTGAACGCTGCATGTCCTAAGGATAAATTTCCATTTCCCATCACCGATGTGATGATTGATAATACTTGTGGTTACGAGAGGATGTCCTTTATGGACGGCTTCTCAGGATATAACCAGATCAAGATGCACCCAGATGATGAAAAGCATACAGTTTTCAGAATGCCGGTGGGGGTATACTGTTACATGGTGATGCCGTTCGGATTGAAGAACGCCGGTGCTACCTACCAACGTGCGATGAGCACTATGTTCGAAGAACACCTACGCAAAATAGTAGAGTGCTATGTCGATGACTTGGCGGTCAAAAGTAAAAATAAAGAGGACCACTTTCAGGACTTGAGAACGGTCTTTGATCTCATGAGAAAACATCATCTGAAAATGAATCCGACTAAGTCTTTCATGAGAGTGTCTAGCGGAAAATTCCTTGGGTTCATAATAACTTCACAAAAAATCTTTTTTGACCCTGAAAAGGTGAAAGCAATCAGCGAGATGTCGCCTCCTCGTAATCTTAAAGAATTAAGGGGGTTACAAGGAAAGCTCGCCTATATTAGAAGCTTCATTTCTAACCTATCTGGGCGATACCAGCCATTCTCCAAACTCATGAAAAAGGGGGTTTCTTTCGTGTGGGATGAGGCATGTCAACAAAGGTTTGATGACCTCAAAGAATACCTTACTAAACCTCCTATACTTATGGCATCAATCCCTCGACAGCTGTTTCTTATATATGTAAGGGCCATGGATAATGCCTTGGGAGCATTACTTGCTCAATATAATGAGCACGGCCATGAACATGCCCTCTATGATTTAAGCAGAACAATGATCGGGGCCGAACAGCGGTATACCCCGATTGAAAAAGAATGTTTAGCCCTAGTGTTCGTTGTTCAGAAAATGCGACACTATCTTTCTGGGCAAACTATTCATGTCATATCACGGGTTAATCCTCTGAAAATTTTGATGACAAAATCGGGATCCTTAAATGGCCGGTTAGCGAAATGGACATTATTACTATCGCCATATGACATACACTTCGTCCCTCAGAAAGCTATGAAGGGACAGGCGATTGCCAATTTCTTAGCAGACCATCCAATCTGGTCTAAACAGACGTCAGAGGTCAACTCAGTTAGCAAGGAACAACCATGGCAGATGTTCTTTGATGGTGCTGCCAGACGGTCTACTGCTGGAGTGGGGGTTGTACTGATTTTCCCACATAAATATATACTTCCTAACGGTTATTCTTTAACAGAATCCTGCACGAATAATGTGGCGGAATACAATGCACTCATTATCGCTTAAAAATGGTTCTGCAACTGGGGGTAAATTATTTAGAGGCATATGGAGACTCTAAACTCATCGTCAATCAGATGATGGGCGAGTATGAGGTCAGACATGAAACCCTCATCCCTTACCATCAGCTAGCCATTGAGCTAGCAAGATACTTTGAACAATTTTATATCTCTCATATATCTCGAAATGAGAACGTTTATGCAGATGCTCTTGCCGCATTAGCCGCGACATTGGCGATCCCGCCGGGCGAAGCAAAAAGTATCACTATTGGAAGCAGAGAGCTCTCCATCCAGATACTGTTTTTCAAAATAAAGAAGTATGCCAGACAGGCTTAACGCTGGAACCCCATGATTGGGATTTCCATTCATAAATTACGCTCTGTATGGGATATTGCCAGAGGATCCAAAGGAAGCCATCTCGATAAGGAGGAAGGCCCCGAGATTCTATTACGATCATACGTTTCAGACTTTATATAGAAAGTCGAGTGATGGTCTTCTACTACCTTACTTATCAAGAGCAGAAGCAGATGAAGTGCTGAAAGAGACACATGATGGAGTATGTGAAGCTCATCAGCCCAGACCAAAACTCAGAGACCGCATAAGAAGGCTAGGATACTACTGGCCAAAGATAATTACCGAGGCAATGGCATACGCTAAACGATGTCATGCATGCCAGGTACATGCTAACTTTATTCATCAACCCCCAGAATACTTGCACAATACCATTACTAGTTGGCCATTTGAGGCATGGGGAATGGATATTATGGGGCATATAACTCCCCCTTCATCCAAAGGACATCGGTTTATTCTTGCAATAACCGATTATTTTTCAAGATGGGCCGAAGCCGTGCCCATGAATAAGGTAAAGACGATATATGTGATTAAGTTCATTAAGCATCATGTCATTTACCGTTTTGGTGTCCCTCGGAGGATCATCCATGATAATGGACCTCAATTTATCAGCCAAGGGTTTTCAAGATTCTGTGATAAATTTAGGATCAAAGACATCGCTTCAATGCCATATAACCCCGCAGCAAATGGGTTGGCTGAAGCCTTCAACAAGACAATCATTAAACTCCTTCGGAAGTTTGTTTCTTCCAATAAACGAGATTGGGATGAAAAGCTAGGAGAGTGCCTGTGAGCTTATCGCACTACTGTTCGCACCCCAACAAAAGCTACCCCGTTCTATTTGGTTTATGGAAGCGAGGCCGTCTTGCCTCTCGAAATCCAGATTCCATCATTCAGAGTGGCCTTAGCCACAAAGATGACGACAGAAGAGTGCCATCAACAAAAATTGCAAGAACTAGAGGCGTTAAATGAAAAGCGTCTCAGGGCTCAACAATAAATTGAGTTGTATCAATCCCGAATCTCGCAAACGTTCAATAAGAAAGCTAAACCAAGGACCTTTAAACAAGGAGACTTGGTTCTGGCTGTTAAAAGGCCGATGGTCCTAACCCACAAGACTAAGGGTAAATTTGAATCCAAGTGAGAAGGACCGTTTATCGTGGAGACTGTATACTCCAGTGGAGCCTATCGCTTAATGAATCAGAACGGCGACAGAATGATGATACCGATCAACGACAAATTTCTGAAGAAATATTGTTCGTCGCAAAAGTTTCTTCGCTTCCTTCCATTGAACACATTTTAGATTACAATAGAAGTGAACAAGAGATAAAAGAACAAACGAGAGGATTTTATACTTCAATCTCTCTCTTTTACAATGTGTTGTGGGATCTGTGGCGATGGGATCTATAGTAGTTCCTTTGGACGATCGGTACGTTGAAATCTTCTCTTTTAAAGATATCGGCCGACTATAGACGATCTTCTCTGGTTTTGATTTGTTCAAGGCTCTCTCGTGTAACTCGAACTTCTCAAGAACTCCAGAAAGAAGACGGTGATTTTCTCTGATCTTCACGAACTCAAGGCTCTGTGCGTAACTTAAATTCTCCAAGATTTCAGAAAAAATATCTCAATTGCCGAAAAGAAGATCTCTAGGGTTTCACCAGGAAGGTATTTATAGCCCCAGGTTAATGCAAGAGTTTCTATCTAAATAGAACTCGTCATTATCAGGGATTCCAATCAAATATCTTAGTTTTGATGGAATTCTGATTAGACTTGATTCGGATATTTGGATAAGCCCAAAATCATAATCTTAATCAATTTGAGATTCTAGTTATCTGCTTACGCGGAGCTTTAATCGCATCAAAACGCGGTGCTAAATAACCAGTGCGCGGAGCTAACACGGAGCTATAGAACATCTCTGCGTTTACTCAAACGCGAGGCTAATACAAGCCAGACTGCGGAATCGACGCGGAGCTATTAAACATCTCCGCATTTTATTCAAACGCAAGGTTAATATAACAAACGCGGGGCTATCAAATTGGCTCCGCGTCCTGTTGTTGAAAATCCTTTTAACTTAGAAATTTTTACTGCCAACAAAACCCCCTCCAAAGTTTTCAAAATGGCTTAGAACTTAGCAGATTTTGAAATACTTTGGATCTTTTAAACTGAAACGCGGAGTTAGAATACCAAGTCTATCTCGCGTTATGCTCACTTACGCGGAGCTAATCAGCTTCACTTCGTCTTCAGTGAAATGAGTAATTATGTCATTAATTACCCTGAATTTCTACGCCGAATACCAAGCAACGGAAATTCTGTTTAAATAGAGCTCCCGGCTCATGTTCTTCTTTATCCGGAGATTTTTAGAAGAGCTCTCAACTCCTGCAACTGAGTGAGCGATGTCAATGAGCGATCTTCAATTGATCTCTCTTTAACTCTTCATAGATTTTCATCATTAGGATGTCACTTCAGAAGAGTTTTGATAGACGCATGTTGGCCGGCGTTAATGGCAGCAGCCGTGAAGGTAGACGCGACGGCGAACCAGTCTATGCAGCGTCTTCCGAAGGTAAAAACCTTAACTCTTGGGCTTCTAAGAACCATCTTGAGATGTTTTGACTTGGTTTAATCCGGCCAATTGTTTGTTTTACCGGCGAGATCGCCGTTCTCTGCGAAATTATCGCGTTATCCCCTGTGCTTGAAACGCGGGGCTTATCTGACTAGTGGTCTCGATGAATCTGCGAGGCTATCTTTGATTAGCAGTCGCGATGAATTGCGAGGCTATCTTTGATTAGCAGTCGCGATGAATTGCGAGGCTATCTTTGATTAGCAGTTGCGATGAATTGCGAGGCTATCTTTGATTAGCAGTCGCGACGAATTGCGAGGCTATCTTTGATTAGCAGTCGCGATGAATTGCGAGGCTATCTTTGATTAGCAGTCGCGATGAATTTGAAAGAGCAGAAAGAAATCTTGTCCCTCCTTTATGCGAAGTTATCGCATCATCCTCTGCATTTAAAGTACGAGGCTATTTCTTCAACTGTGCGCGGAGTTAGCTTAGCTCCGCGTTTTCACTCTTTTGGAAACTTTGTTCCTTTTGCAGTAAGTTCAATCCTTTCTGAAGAGGAGTATATGCGGGTCCATCGATCTTCATCAGCAAAAGTAACTCTAAGGAAGTCAGAAGCATATGCTTTACAATATAGTTGCAGGCTTCAAGCTCTGGCTCCGAGAGATAAACTCCTGAAGGGGCTGTAAATAGGGAGCTGCAGCACTTGCAGTTCATAATTGCTTCGATGCAGTACTTCTCTTTCCTCTCGTGCTTCATTTCAGATGACAGATCCTAGTTGACATTTGCAGAGGAGATCTTTTGCATGTGAATCAGGGAACTGAGCTTCAACACCCCGTAGAGAAATCTGGAGTTCTTTTGCATGTGAACCAGGGAACTGAGCTTCAATACCCCGTAGAGAAATCTTACTGTTAAGTTATTGATGAGTCGATGATGTAAAAGTTTTTGGGAGAGCTATAACTCCCTCTTTGTAATCTCTTGCTTCATGAATAAAGATAAATTATTTTCCTCTCTATCTGTTGGCTTCAATAATTTTTCTTGCTCAACAAACAGATGGCTAATAATTCTGGTAAATAATCTAAGGTTCTTCTGCGTAACTTAGATCATTAATACCTGAAGTGATCGGACATGGATCATCTTCAACTTAGCCAAAAATCCAAGTTTTTCATGAGAACGCGAAGCTAAAATACCAAGTTATCTTCGCGTTTCTCGGAGTTGCGTGGAGTTAATATCTTCACTTTTTTTTTTCACGCGAGGCTAATAGCTCCTCGTTATGGAGAGTAACTGACCAGTCATTTTCTCCGAAATCCGCACTGAACTCTAAGAGGCAGTTTCCCTCTTTTAAATAAAATCTCTATTCCTTTTCTTCTCACTTTACTTGAGAATTTTCCAGAAACTTAGAGATTCAGGCGATCACAGTTCAAGCGACCCGAGCTTCTTCCGACCGAGTTTCCTCCCGAGTTTCAGTCGATTTTCCTCAGCAATGGCACCCAAAACTCGTGCTACTTCTCGCACGGCTCCATCATCGGCAACTGGCGTAAGCAGTGGTGGCGGCAGCCATGGCAGCGACGCGCCAGCCCACATTTCGCCTATCGGGGGTAAGAATCTCTCCATCGAGACTCTTTAAAACATTTCTAGAGTGATTTGGCTTAATTTTAACTGATCAATCAACTCTTTTACCGGCGAGACCGCCGTACTCCTGCTGTAAGGCTTGGAGAAGAAGAAAAGTCTCTGACTTTCTTCTTACGCGAAGTTATCGCGTCATCCTCGCGTTTTGAAGTGCGGGGCTATCTGATGTAGCAGTCGCGATGAATCGCGAGGCTATTTTGAGTAGCAGTCGCGCTGAAACGCGAGGCTATTTTAAGTAGCAGTCGCGCTGAAATGCGAGGCTATTTTAAGTAGCAGTCACGTGGAAACGCGAGGCTATTTTAAGTAGCAGTCGCGTGGAAACGCAAGGCTATTTTAAGTAGCAGTCGCATGGAAACGCGAGGCTATTTTAAGTAGCAGTCGCGCTGAAACGCGAGGCTATTTTAAGTAGCAGTCGCGTTGAAACGCGAGGCTATTTTGAGCAGCAGTCGCATTGAAACGCGAGGCTATTTGATTTCTGCGCGGTCTAATTTTTAGCTTCGCGCGGCGCTATTCTTAGCTTCGCGCGTTCTAATTTTTAGCTTCGCGCGTCCATACTTAGAGAATTTTTCTGTCTTATAGAAACTTCTCTCACTCTGCTTTCTTCTTCTTTTTTTTTGCAGTAGGGTATTCGATGGAATCTCTTCCCCACAAGAATTACTTCGGCGTTGCTGGGGGTTCTGATCCCTCAGGCCAATTTCGCTTCACCACTATCTTGGCTTCATATAAGCCAGACCCGAAGGAGCGCAAGGAGAAGTTGATCAAGTATCACCCCACTACTGCGCGAGAAATCATAACCGATGCAGCCTTCGAAACTTTGAATAGAGAAGGGATGGAGAAACCCGCCTTCCTCTTTGGAGACCAGATGGATCAATCAGATGAGATCCTTTCTGAAGAGGAGTGTGTTTGGTTATATAACTCAGGCGAAATGCTGATGTTTCTGCCTAGAATGGCTCGTAGCTATCCTCTGGTCTATCTTCAGAGGCTGGCGATGCCTCGGGAATTAAAGTGGGGACTGACTCAAGAGCAAGATGGCGTCCCAACAGGCAAATTTGGTGCAAAAGGGGTTTATCAAGATGGTCCCCCCAGATACATTACTGGCTTGCTTCCAGGCCGATTTGGCAAGGAGCTTCCAGTGGGAGAAGTCCCATCTCATGCCCGAACTTTCTTAAGTGAGTTCCTGGCGAAGGATGGTCAGTACCCGGCTAGCGACTTCAGGATGCCTGGCTGGGTTCATTCTTCTAACAATATGTGGTGGGCCCGCCTCGTTCAGTACATGCTGGATTCCCACGAGCCCATTTTAAAGGATATTGGCTTGTATAAAGCTATCAGGAATGTCCAATTCGGATTTCCCCAGAGTGCTTATCATTTTTACTGCCTCTTGGAGATGTATAACCCTGAGGCTTGTACTCTCTTTACACCAGTGGGTGAGCTAGGATTCGCT
This sequence comes from Dracaena cambodiana, assembly GCA_036321105.1. NCBI lineage: Eukaryota > Viridiplantae > Streptophyta > Magnoliopsida > Asparagales > Asparagaceae > Dracaena > Dracaena cambodiana. The sequence continues at coordinate 75,614,008 of JAYEPQ010000003.1, forward strand.
CTTCACGAGATGTTCGAGGTTTCCGGGCTTTCCATGGGTGAAATCCCCTATGAAGAGTATATCCCCACCACCGATGAGCTGAACATGCTACTGGCGAGGGATGAGCGCATTTATGCCACATACTGGGAGATGATGTGCCATTATCACATTTGTGCTGACTTGACGGGTGCGCGTAACCACGGTATCGGCCATAAGAAATGGGCCGAGTATCTCTTTGCCAATTTAAACTCTAAGGATAGCTCGGCCACTATCCATGGTCATTCTCCTGTCCCCATCCTAGAGATTGACCAACGTGTAGCCAGGGGCCATTACCGTCTGTATCATACTACAGACTCCAATGAGAACGGATATGATCCCGGCACTTCATTCAAGAGCTATCACTATCAAGCCGAGTTCCCGATCTCCAACAGAGGTCTCATTGCCGGATTTCTGATGCTGTGGCTGAAGAGATGTGTCGTGCCGTCGTTGCCCAAAGAGGCAATTGCAGTGACCGTGGTATATCCAGCAGTTCTTCTCGCATATGGCCGACCCCTTGGACTTCTTCCCGCCATGGTATGCAATTTGCAGTATGGACTGAGGGTGCTCTATCGTGATTTCCTCCCCACTATTAAGGTCAAGGGGAAAGGAAAGGGCAAGTCGAAAGAGGCTGCCCAGCCGAAAACTCCAAACCCTAGGGTGGAGATGCCCTACACCTATTTGATGGCATGGCTCGTCTTGCACTGTCCTTCTTTAATGAGTGCACCAGAGCGTCGTTCGGGCGAAAAGTGCTTCTTTGTAGAGCTGTATGAACGCTCTTCGTGGAGGCAGAATTATATGTCTCAAATTCGGAAGACTCTTCATAGTTTTCAGAATTGTGAGATCTTCCGGTGTTTCCCTGACTTTCCCGGCGGAGGATATGGAATGAGGCTGAAGGATGCCGTGGGAGCAAATAAGTTCACTACTTTATCTGCAGGAGCGTTCTGGTGGCTTCTCAACATCCGTCCCGGACACTTGGTGTATCGTCAAGATTTCGGGTGTCGGATCGAGCCATACACTCCGAGTCGCTTTGCTCGCCAGTTTGGATACTCCCAACTTTATGTGGGCAATCCAAATAAAGATCTTGCTTATGAGGGGAATTTATACGAAGGCGCTCGTGGCTGGTTCCATTTCGCAGCAGGCGGAACCGAGGCTGAATTCTCCTTGCCCCAGAAGGCGCCAGAATTGGCCATGACCCTCAGCTTCTGCAATTGGTTCAGTATTGCGAATGCTGACGTGTCCGGCTTCTCTCTCAATCGCAGTTGTTGCAAAGAGATTGAAGCCCTCTACGTTAGTCGTCAGGGTGCTTCTAGAGTGAGAATAAAAGGAATGGAAGAATTCCTTGGCGCCGCGGCTGAGCCTTCAGACGCCAGCGAGTCCGACGACGATGCCGGTGATGACGATGACAATACTGGTGCTGGTGGAGCTCCCCAGCCTGTTGTCAGTCTTTCCTTGAGTCCAGCTCTCAAACGCCGCGGCACTTTAAAGAAAAGACCCGGTAAGAAGCAAAAGTTGGGCAGGAGACTTTGATAACTCCCCAAGAAGTGGCTGTCAAACTTGCTTCAGACTTGTTGGCTTCGGCTCTACCCCCAGCATCGGCAAAGGAGGACGAACCTGCTAAAACTCCAAGTATTGTTGAGGTTTCGGCCCCTTTGGCCGTAGGGCCTGTGGCAGAACCCGTGGCGCAACTAACGGGTAGCGAGACGGGTACATTGCTGGAAACAACAATGACTCCCCCTTCAAGTCCGACAACTGGACTTGTATCGCCTGGTATGGCCTTTAGCATTTTATCTTTTGCCCGTTATTATTTTAACGTAACACTGCTTTTCTGGTCTTCTGAAATGCAGGTGATCAACTTCTCTCGTCAATGCATTCGACTACCTAAGTAGAATCTGACGATAGGATGGACCATTCCGGCTCCGTTGGTGGTGTGGGTAGCTCTGCTGGCGAGTTTGCGGCTGATTATTCCACACCGGCTCCTGCCTCTGTTCCCTCTTCAATTCCCCCAATTGACGAACTGGGAAGTGATGAGAGAACTGAGGTCATTATCGCAGCTGCTGCTAGGGAGGCTACGCCTTCTCCTAGCATGCCATCTCCAACGCCAGTCTGTTCCACTGAGACATTTCCCACGGTCGTTGGAGTACCTTTTGTTTCTCAGTCAGCGATTTTAACGCCTTCTACTATAATGGCTGTTGAGACATCTGTACTTCCTCCAGCTTCTAATCTTCCAGTCGGGGATGAGGAGAACTTAAAGTTCTCATTTGAAGTTTCTTCTGCCATCGGAGGAACTTCTGGTAGAGATACCCCCTCATCTTCTCATGTTGGTGGCGCTCTTCGGGTGACTTGTATTAGCAGCCCTCCTTCTCAATTTCCTGATTCCACCAGATCTGCATTGGCTTTACTGGCCCCGCATGTTATGAATCCGGTACAAGGACGGTCTTCTTCTTCGACACCGGTAGCCACTGCTCCTCTGCCCGTGACATCTTCCTTAGCATTACTTGCTTTGTCTGTTGGCACTGTAAATCCTCTTGAAGAACTTTTCAACTTCAGTGTCGCCGATTTTATGCGTTTGATAAGGAGATGTATTGAGATGGTCCTTGCTGGCCACGATTTCTTCAACTTCGCACGTCCGCTGTTATTCCGCTATCTGGAAAATATCGAAGAAATTGGGGGACGAGATCGAGCAGCTCCTTACCGGGCCCGTTTTGGAATTTTGGAAGAGCAAATGAACATACTCAACACCGTTCGCCAAGCGGATGTTGAGTCGATTACTGGGATCGAATGGGCTCGTCTTCGGGCAGAGTTGGTTGCTCGTCGAGAGGAATTGAGGCGCCAAGAAGAAGAGTGGTCTCGAGCGTTAGCAGGGTTCCAGGCTAGTCGGGAGTCCATTCTTAGAGGGTTGGATTTGGTGAACTCTGAAATTGAGGGGAGCCAGGCTGCCATTCTCAGCGCCCAGGAGGCTATTGCTAATGCTCGGGCGATCTTAGCAGAGAGCGAGCTTCAATTAGGGGAAGCTGTTAAGAAGCGGGAAGCGCTGATCCTTCAACGGGAGCAAGTTGATCAGGAGGAGACAATAAGAAGCCGTACTATGGAAGAGTCTCGCCAGCATCTCATCAGCAAGTTGGAATGAATGATGATGACCTACTCCGGCAGGCTCAACACTCTATAGAGGCAACTCGTCGTCGAGTGGTTGACGAAGCGACGAGTAAGTTAAAGCATCTCGGAGATCCATAGTTTTCTTTTATTCTTCATTCCTTTTTTGTAATGAGAACTTGTAATAAAAGAAAGAACTTTATTGGTTCTCAGACTTCTTTTGTAACTCCATTCTTTTTAAATGATGAATAAGGATAACTATTTTTTGATTCTTTTATTAGTTGGCTAGGAAATCTTTTTGCACAACAAATAACTTGCCATCAAAAAAGTAGTTTTCTCTGCAAAGCGTTCCAGGTTGTACTGTCAGAGGTAAGAATTTAACATGACAGGTTTAATGGGATTTTTAGCAAATCCCCAGCTATCAACGGGTTTGATTGGCCTTTACCAACTACCGTTTGAGTTGGGCTAGCCATATTATTCCCCTCAACATGGTGAGTTGTCGAGAAATTAATCTCCTCTCCCCCTTTTGCCTTTAATCAGTATTGGGTAGTTAATCTCATACTCTTACCCCTAGTATGATAGGGTTGGCGAGAAATTTGTTCTCTTCCCATTGCCTGGTCGGCGTTGGGCAATTCATACTTTTACCCCAGTATGATGGGTTGGCGAGAAATTAGATCTCTTCCCATTGCCTAGTCGGCGTTGGGTAATTCATACTTTTACCCCAGTATGATGGGTTGGCGAGAAATTAGATCTCTTCCCATTGCCTAGTCGGCGTTGGGCAATTCATACTTTTACCCCAGTATGATGGGTTGGCGAGAAATTAGATCTCTTCCCATTGCCTAGTCGGCGTTGGGCAATTCATACCTTTTAGGTCAGAGGCGCTTAATTACACATGCCTAAAAGAAAGATTGGGGGCTGTTCAAACTTGAGAACTGAGCACACCAGGTTTGGGTCAGAGGCGCCAAACTGCGCATGCCCAAGAAAAGACTGATAGTGGTTCAAACTTGAGAACCAAACTGGAGGCGGTTCAAGGCTCTCTCGCGTAACTTGAAGTGGGCACTCCAAACACACCAGGTTTAGGTCAGAGGCGCCAAACTGCGCATGCCTAAGAAAAGATTGATGGTGGTTCAAACTTGAGAACTAAACTGGAGGCGGTTCAAGGCTCTCTCGCGTAACTTGAACTGGGCACTCCAAACACACCAGGTTTAGGTCAGAGGCGCCAAAAGGTGGTTCAAACTTCAGAACCAAACGCACCAGGATTAGGTCAGAGGCGCCAAACTGCGCATGCCTAAGAAAAAGAAGACGCGTATCTCCAAGGGTACTAAGAATAGTATTTCTTCAGAAATTTGCCATTGATTGGCATCATCATCCTGTCGCCATCTTGATTCATTAAGCGATAGGCTCCACTAGAGTATACTGTCTCCACAACAAATGGTCCTTCCCACTTGGGTTCAAATTTATCCTTAGTCTTGTGGGTTAGCACCATTGGCCTTTTAACAGCCAAAACCAAGTCTCCTTGTTTAAAGGTCCTTGGCTTAACGCTCTTATTGAACGTTCGAGATATTCGGGCTTGATACAACTCAATTTGTTGCTGAGCCCTGAGACGTTTTTCATCTAACGCCTCTAGTTCTTGCGATCTTTGCTGATGGCGCTCTTCTGTCGTCATCCTTGTGGCTAAAGCCACTCTTAATGATGGTATCTGGATTTCAAGAGGCAAGACAGCCTCACTTCCATAAACCAAAGAGAACGGGGTAGCTTTGGTCGGGGTGCGAATGGTGGTGCGATAAGCCCACAAACATTCTCCCAACTTTTCATCCCAATCTCGTTTATTGGAAGAGACGAACTTCAGAAGGATTTTGATGATCGTCTTGTTGAAAGCTTCTGCTAACCCATTAGCTGCAGGGTTATATGGTGTAGAAGCGATATCTTTGATTCTGAACTTGTTGCAGAATCTGGAGAATCCCTGACTAATGAATTGCGGACCCTTATCATGAATGATCCGTCGAGGGATGCCAAATCGGTAAATGACATGATGCTTGATAAACTTGATCACATCTGTCGTTTTCACCTCTTTCATGGGCATGGCTTCGGCCCATTTTGAAAACTAATCGGTTATTGCAAGAATAAACCGATGTCCTCTGGATGACGGGGGAGTTATTGGCCCCACAATGTCCATTCCCCAGGTCTCAAACGGCCAACTAGCGACGGTATTGTGCAAGTATTCTGGGGGTTGGTGAATAAAATTAGCATGAACTTGGCATGCATGGCATCGTTTAGCGTATGCCATTGCTTCCGTGATCATATTTGGCCAGTAGTATCCTAGCCTTTTTATACGGTCTCATAGTTTTGGACCAGGCTGATGAGCTCCACATACTCTATCGTGTGTTTCTCTCGGCACTTCTTCTGCTTCCACTTTTGATATGCAGCGTAGTAGCAGACCATCTCTCGACTTTCTATATAAAGTCTGAAGTTTACGGTCATAATAAAATCTTTGGGCCTTCCTCTATATAGAGGTGGCTTCCTTAGGATCTTCTGGTAATATCCCATGTAAAGCGTAATCCACAAACAGAAATCCCAATAACGGGGCTCCAGGGTCAGGCCTACTTGGCACACTTCTTTATTTTGAAGAAGAGTATCTGGATGAAGGAGCTCTCTGCTTTCAATGGTGATGCCTTTAGCTTCACCTGGCGGGATTGCCAGTGTTGCGGCTAATGCGGCAAGAGCATCTGCATAAACGTTCTCATTTCGAGATATGTGGTATATGTAAAATTGTTCAAAATATCTCGCTAGCTCAATAGCTAGCTGATGATAGGGGATGAGGGTTTCATGTCTGACTTCATACTCACCTGTCATCTGATTGACGATGAGCTTAGAGTCTCCATATGCCTCTAGATGGTTCACCCCCAGCTGCAGAGCTATTTTTAAGCCGATAATGAGCGCGTTGTATTCCGCTATATTATTCGTGCACGGTTCTGTTAATGAGTAACCGTTAGGCAATATATGTTTATGTGGGGATATAAGCACAACCCCCACTCCAGCAGCAGATCGTCTCGCAGCACTATCAAAGAACATTTGCCATGGTTGCTCTTTGCTAACTGTGTTGACCCCTGACATCTGTTTGGTATTAGACCGAATTGGGTGGTCTGCAAGAAAATCGGCAATTGCATGTCCCTTCATCGCCTTCTGAGGAACGAAGTGTATGTCATAGGGCGACAGTAGCAGGGCGCATTTTGCCAGTCGGCCATTTAAGGATCCCGGTTTTGTCATCAGAATCTTCAGGGGATTAACCCGTGATATGACATGAATCGTTTGCCCAGAAAGATAGTGTCGCATTTTCTGAACGACGAACACTAGGGCTAAACATTTCTTTTCAATCGGGGTATACCGTTGTTCGCCCCCAATCATTGTCCTGCTTAGATAATAAAGGGCATGTTCATGGCCGTGCTCATTATATTGAGCCAGTAATGTGCCTAAGGCATTATCCATGGCCCTCACATATATGAGGAAGAGCTGCCCGGGGATCGGTGCCATAAGAACAGGAGGTTTGGTGAGGTATTCTTTAATGTCGTCAAAGGCCTGTTGACATGCCTCATCCCATATGAAAGACACTCCCTTTTTCATAGAATGGCTGGCATCGTCCAGATAGGTTGGAAATGAAGCGTCGAATATAGGCGAGCTTTCCCTGTAATCCCCTTAATTCCTTAAGATTGCGGGGAGGCGGCATTTCGCTAATCACTTTTACCTTTTCAGGGTCGAGAAAAATTCCTTTTGAGGTGATTATGAACCCAAGAAATTTCCCGCTGGATACCCCCATGAACGAATTAGTAGGATTCATCTTCAGATGATGTTTCCTCATAAGATCGAAGACCACTCTTAATCATGAAGATGATCTTCTTTGTTTTTGCTTTTGACTGCTAAGTCATCCACATAGCACTCCACTGTTCTGCGCAGGTGTTCCTTGAATATGACACTCATTGTGCGTTGGTAGGTGGCACCTGCATTCTTTAATCCGAATGGCATCACCGTATAATAGTATACTCCCAGCGGCGTTCTGAAAGCTGTATGCTTTTCATCATCCGGGTGCACTTTAATTTGGTTATAACCTGAGAAGCCATCCATAAAGGACATCCTCTCATAACCGCAAGTATTATCAATCATCACATCGGTGATGGGGAGTGAAAACTCATCCTTGGGACATGCAGCGTTTAGATCTCGAAAATCGATGCATATTCGGATTTTGCCATTCTTTTTGCGAACCGGCACTATGTTAGCCACCCAGTCAGGATGCTGCTCTTCTCGGATGAATCCAGATTGTATAAGCTTGTTGACGTCAGTAACTATCGCCTCCATCAGTTCCGGTCGAAAATGCCTTTGCTGTTGTTTGACAGGCTTAGCATCTTCTTTAATATTTAACCAGTGTGTGGCAATTTGAGGGTCAAGCCCAGGCATATCTTCATAACTCCATGCGAACACATCTATATACTCTTTGATAAGAGATATAAGTTCCTCCTTTTCTAAAGGAGTTAGTGTGTCGCTTATGAAAATGGGTTTCGGATTTTCTTCCGTTCCCATGTTAACTTGTATTAATTTGTCTTCTGTGGGCGGATCATGCTATTCAAAGCGGACATCCCAGAGAGTGTCCATATGCCTAGCCCAAGCATCATCTTGGACGTCAATTGGTTCCTCGTCGCTTTCTGGCGCGGATGAAACCATATTGACCGTCAAAAATTAAAACCAAGCACCGGTACTTACATCCGAATCATGATCGGGTGAAGATGTTTCTCCTTTGGCCAAAGAACTCTCTTCATCTTTTAATGGTGAAGAAGGTGGGGTAGATACATAACCCAACCCCCTGTGGGTCTTCTGATAATAATCAGGACTCTTTCCTCTTGGTCTAAACGAGGGTATGAGATTCCGTCGCCCTTTTCCAAAGTTTAATCCTGGTTTCTGGGTAAAATTATATCCCATCTTTTCCATCATCTGTCGGGATCTTTGTTCATACATATGAAATTGGGGTGATGTTTGCTCATCACTTTCACTGCTTTGTTTTCGCCGAGGTGACGTAATTACCTTGCCGAACATAATCGGCTTTTGGGATCCTCTCCGAGGAGGCACTTCAAAGTAGTGACCTTTTTCTTCAGCTATCTTAGACTGGGAGAGGAGGGATGACCTAAGTGGCAAATGATATGCCGCCAGAACTTCAAGTTCGGATAGGTCATCCACTTCGGTGGAAGTACAAGAGGGTTCAGACTCAGTAGCTACAGCATGCTCGTAGACTAACTTTACATTTTCATTAATAACCCATTCACTCTCTATTACATCCACTATATTATCAAAACTAAGAGTAAAATCTAGGTTGGGGTTAATTTCATAATCACCCCCATCATCCTCTTCAAAAGGTTCATACTCCGTGTCTGCCTCGTTACCACTTTCATCAGGGTTTTGAGGCTTGCCAGGATCATCATTGGAGATTTCATGAGCTGGTTTGTAGAGTGAAACATCTATGAAGTAATTCTCCAGTCCTTTGAAAGGTTGTTTATCTGCAATTAGTGTCCGGACTTCTCCTTCCTCATTGCAATATTTCACGCATTGGTGAAGAGTCGATGGGACGATCATGTAAGCATGGATCCAAGGTCGTCCTAGTAGAATATTGTAGGAGGTATCTGCATCAATAACATAGCATGTAACCTCCGTCCTTAGATCTCCAATTTGGCATCGGAGTCGAATTTTCCCGAGGGGGCTGCTATTATTGGCGTTGAACCCATATATTGACGTGTTGGTTGGTGTCAGACGATGGAGGGAGATCCCTAACAGCTGCATCAACCTTCTGGGTACGACACTTAGTGCAGAGCCCGGATCAATTTGAATTCGGTCCACTTTTGTGGATCCGACATATCCGGTGAAATATAAAGACCTGTTGTGCTTTATATTCCTTACCTACATGTCTTCTGGAGAGAAAACTATTTGTGGGATCTGCCTCCTCACTTGATGACAGCAGGGGCAAGAATCCTGTTCTTCATTAGCCGACTCGACAATCTGAGCTAGGAATGACTCAGAGTCTGCCAAAGCTTCCCTTAACGCCTCACGAGTTGATTTTGACAATCGTAACAACTCGTATAGCGTTACTCGAGCTGGAATATTTGCCAGCTGAGTTATGATATCAAATTGGAAGGAAGTATTCTTAACTCCTTCGTCTCTTCGCGGATTCTTCTGGAAACGAACACCTTTTTGCTTTGCAGGATTAGTAGCTTCCGCATATATATCCTTCGGATCTACTCTGGTGTAGTCTCTAAGATATGTTTTTCCAGACCGAGTGCCGGAAGGGCCTGCCCCATCTTGATGAGTGGCCATGGCTTCGGGCTCCTCTTCAGAGTCGGTGGGTATTCCTGCAATATATTCATCCTTTATTTCCGCGGGAATAGCATTGCTAGTCCGCTTTTTCTTGTGACCCCCTGTGTTTGTCCACTGCTCGTCTTCTATCAAATCGGGGTGAACCCACATAACTTCCCCTCTTTGGGTCGTTACAGGGACAAGTCCTTCTTGGACTTTGTTGTAAGGATCAAGATTCTTTGTAACTGCCTCACCCTTTGGGATTGGGGTCACTCCTGCGGGGAACTCGTGGGTTCCAACCACTATGGTTGCCATATTGGCAGTGACCTTCTTCTGCTCTTCCTTAAGCATCAGAACCCCAGCTTCTATTAGTGCTTGGATCTGTTCTTAAGGGGAAAACAATCCCGGGTAGGGTGCCCAACATTCCGGTGATAGAGACAGTAGTTGGGATCTTTAGTCTTACCAGCGTCTTCTGACTTCTTATTTTTCGGAAGTTTTAGCATTCCCTTTTTCTGGAGTAAGTGAAAGAGGACAGGTGTCTGTTCAGCTTTGAAAGTGTAATTCCTTTCTTGCTGCGGTCTAATTTGCCTTGATCCTCGCTGACCTTGAGACTTCGGCTCTGGCGGAGGACTGGCTTTTTGAGGAGCAGCTTCTGACGACATCGTTGCTTTCCCTTTATTCTTATTGATGTTGTTTTGAGTATATGACTTATTACCCCCAGCATTTCTTGGCCCGCGGGACTCTTCAACTCGGCGAATCAAGTCTTCAGCTTGCTCTCCTTATTTGAGCAGGTCCCTCCATGTTTTGGACTCTACGGCCCCCATTTTGAGGAGCACATTGGTCTTAAGATTGTATCGACAGGTCTCTACTAGAGTTCCTGGATCATTCCATGTTTGCAATGTACGGATTTCTCCCGAAACCTTTCTATGAAATCTTTAACCGTTTCTTGTTCTCCTTATCTAGTTGCAAGGAGGGAATGAACCGTAATCTCTGTATCATCCTCAAAGAATCGTGAGAGAAATAATTTCTCGACATCAAACCAGGCATTAATAGATCCTGGGGGCAACTGCATGAACCAAGTAAAGGCAGGCCCTCGCAAAGTGCTCGCGAATACTTTTATCATAATTGGGTCATTACCCAACAAATGTCCTGCTTGGGACAAGAAATAATAGACGTGCTGACTGGGCAATCCCTTCCCGTCATAAGGCTCTAACTTGAGCGGTTTATACTTCTGTGGGTATGGTATCGTATCCCATTCAGGAGGATACGGTCTTGAGACCCCTGATTCTTTCAACTCTTTTTTACACATTAAAGCTTCGAGTTGATTCTGTAATTTTTCAAGCTTTTCTTCATGCGGATCATGGAAAGAAAATCTATCTTCTTCCTCATGCATCGAGTGGGCTTTCTCCTCCTGTTCTTCTTCATTTGGATTTTCCTTGCCCATTTTGGCATTATCTTCAACAAATCTCGATAGCATGACTTTAAGACCTTCAATCATCTTTTGCTGCTCTCGAATTATTCTTTCTTGAGCTTCAAATCTCTGATTGATATCATCAGATTTATCTGCCATGTGAGATGCTGACTTCTGTAGTCGAGACGATGCAGAGGAACGAGGTGAGGCTATAGCTGAATTATCGCTGTCCTCATCGTAAAAACCCCCTGCGAGCCTCTTATAATTTCGAGGCGAGACGGCTCCTGATTTAAGTCGAGTAACACGATGAGGTTCTTCATTGCTCGATTCTGAATTATCATCCGTCCCTATAACTTTCTTCTCTTTTCCTACCATGTTGGAGATTACAGCTCTCCCTTGCTTCAAGGAAGTAGTTCTTGTCTTCTTAGCAGGATTCTGGTTTGACTCGTTTAATCGGTCGAACACAGATATCCTGTTCTTGCTGCAACTACAGTTGTCCATCACGGCTGATACCGCCGTCACAAGTTGCTGGCAATGACAGATAGGCTCAACCTGAAGTTGGTCTATGCTTCTCTTCTTAGAGAGATATTCCCTGAGATCAGCGCCTTTAGTGATAGAGTCAAGAGGTCCATTCAACTCTTGAGAAGACCTGGGAACCCACTGAAGCTTCTTTGTCTGATCAACCCTGACTCTGGGGTTGGACCAATCCTCGCGTGGCTTAGGAATAGCCTCGCGTTTCACATTGCGGGCCTGAAGAATAGCTCCGCGCTTATCCACACTAGCCTCGCGTCTCTCGCTGGCTTGGTATGTCTTTAGAAGTTTAGTTTCTAGAATAATAGCCCCGCGTGAAGGGAAGGTCTTACACGCTGGCTTATCTTTGCGATTAACGCAGATCATAGCTTCGCGCCTAGCACGATTTTTATGACTGACAACTATTTGCCAATCATCCTCGTGTTCCTCGCGGGTATCAGAAGTCTTGCGTTTATTGCAAGTATTACTGGCTTCGCGTCTCTCGCTCTGCTCAGTAATAGCCTTGCGTGGAGAATCACACGCTGGCTTTGAAGGATTTTTATACTCGCATAACTCGCGAGTGTCGGGTATTCTGCGACTAGCGCAACCCTTACTGGCTTCGCGTCTCTCGCTAGGCTCAGTAATAGCCTCGCGTGGAAAATCACACGCTGGCTTTGAAGAATTTTTATACTCGCGTCTCTCGCGAGTGTTGGGTATTCTGCGACTAGCGCAACCCTTACTGGCTTCGCATCTCTCGCTAGGCTCAGTAATAGCCTCGCGTGGAAAATCACACGCTGGCTTTGAAGAATTTTTATACTCGCGTCTCTCGCGAGTGTTGGGTATTCTGCGACTAGCGCAACCCTTACTGGCTTCGCGTCTCTCGCTAGGCTCAGTAATAGCCTCGCGTGGAAAATCACACGCTGGCTTTGAAGAATTTTTATACTCGCGTCTCTCGCGAGTGTTGGGTATTCTGCGACTAGCGCAACCCTTACTGGCTTCGCGTCTTGCTAGGCTCAGTAATAGCCTCGCGTAAAAAATCACACGCTGGCTTTTTCTTGCTTTTAAGACAAGTTGTATCTTCGCGTTTAACGCGGTAGAGACTAGTCTCGAGGGTAGCGCGAGCCAGTTTGCGAGGGACCATAGCCTCGCATCCTCTAGAGTTGCTCCACCTCCAAGGCGGGCTTTGAGGGCTCTACGCCTCGCTCTCCGGTTCCTATTCCGGAGTTGGGTCCTGGTCAGTCCAGTCTCTAGATCTTCTTCGGCAGTCGGAAGCTCATCCTCGGCTAGGATTTCTTGTGTGAACTCCGGCTCTATAGCCGCAGTCTCTAAGGATCCCCGTCTCTCGGTGGATACCTTTCTACCCGTCACTCGGGCATTGGAGTACATGCGACGATAGTGCCGTGTCTCATCCAAGTCACCTGATCCGGAGGAGAGGAACTCCTCGTACTTCTGCTGGTCGATTTCAACGACCAGCGTGTCTACTTTGGATCCGATCAAGTCAACGTCCGATTGCGCCACTATCTCTTCATCAGTGAAAGAGATGGCTCCCACTGTGGTCGCCAGTTTGTTCGTCGCAAAAGTTTCTTCGCTTCCTTCCATTGAACACATCTTAGATTACAATAGAAGTGAACAAGAGATAAAAAGAACAAACGAGAGGATTTTATACTTCAATCTCTCTCTGTTACAATGTGTTGTGGGATCTGTGGCGATGGGATCTATAGTAGTTCCTTTGGACGATCGGTACGTTGAAATCTTCTCTTTTAAAGATATCGGCCGACTATAGACGATCTTCTCTGGTTTTGATTTGTTCAAGGCTCTCTCGCGTAACTCAAACTTCTCAAGAACTCCAGAAAGAAGACGGTGATTTTCTCTGATCTTCAAGAACTCAAGGCTCTGTGCGTAACTTGAATTCTCCAAGATTTCAGAAAAAATATCTCAATTGCCGAAAAGAAGATCTCTAGGGTTTCACCAGGAAGGTATTTATAGCCCCAGATTAATGCAAGAGTTTCTATCTAAATAGAACTCGTCATTATCAGGGATTCCAATCAAATATCTTAGTTTTGATGGAATTCTGATTAGACTTGATTCGGGTATTTGGATAAGCCCAAAATCATAATCTTAATCCATTTGAGATTCTGGTTATCTGCTTACACGGAGCTTTAATCGCATCAAAACGCGGTGCTAAATAACCAGTGCACAGAGCTAACGCGGAGTTATAGAACATCTCCGCGTTTACTCAAACGCGAGGCTAATACAAGCCAGACTGCGGAATCGACGCGGAGCTATTAAACATCTCCGCGTTTTATTCAAACGCAAGGTTAATATAACCAAACGCGGGGCTATCAAATTGGCTCCGCGTCCTGTTGTGGAAAATCCTTTTAACTTAGAAATTTTCACTGCCAACAAATACTATGCTTAATATCCCTGGAAGAACACGCCTCCACTTATCCAAGTTACGCAGAAGATCACTTGGACTTCTTCATTTCTTGGCATGTGCAATTGAGCACCTCTGACCAAAGTCCGGTGATTTTAACCCAATCACCCTGGTGTGCCAAGTTCAAGTATGCAGTTGAGCCTTGAATCGCCTCCACTTATCCAAGTTACGCAGATGAGCACTTGGACTTTTTCATTTCTTGGCATGTGTAATTGAGCACCTCTGACCAAAGTCTGGTGATTTTAACCCAATCACCCTAGTGTGCTCAGTTCAAGTTACGCAGTTGAGCCTTGAACCCCCTCCACTTATCCAAGTTATGCAGATGAGCACTTGGACTTCTTCATTTCTTGGCATGTGCAATTGAGCACCTCTGACCAAAGTCTGGTGATTTTAACCCAATCACCCTGGTGTGCCCAGTTCAAGTTACGCAGTTGAGTCTTGAACCGCCTCCACTTATCCAAGTTACGCAGATGAGCACTTGGACTTCTTCATTTCTTGGCATGTGCAATTGAGCACCTCTGACTAAAGTCTGGTGATTTTAACCCAATCACCCTGGTGTGCCCAGTTCAAGTTACGCAGTTGAGCCTTGAATCATCTCCAATCAAAAATTAGGCATACGCAATTGAGCGACTCTGACCTAAATCTAATGATCCTAACACGATCATCCTGGTGTGCCCAGTTCAAGTTACGCAGTTGAGCCTTGAACCACCTCCAATCAAATTCTAGGCATGCGCAATTAGGCGCCTCTGCCAAAAATTTGGTAATCCTGACACGATTATCTCGGTATCATCAGTCTGAGTTACGCAGATGAGCCTTGGACTGCTTTACCTATTTAACTAAATCATTTTGATGATAGGTTATCTGTTGTGCAAACAAATTTTGTAGCCAGTAGGTAAAAGAATCAAATGATTATCTTTATTTCATTGACAAAAGAATGAAGTTACAAAAATTCTCTCTTTTATTACAAGTTCTTATTGCAAAAAGAATGAAGAATAAAGAATAAAAGAAAACTATGGATCTCCTAGATGCTTCAACTTATTCATCGCCTCGTCAATCACTCAACGACGAGTTGCTTCCACAGATTGTTGAGCCTGCCGGAGTAAGTCATCGTCATTCATTGCAAGTTACTGAGTTAGATGCTGACGAGACTCTTCCATAGCACGGCTTTTTATTGTCTCCTCCTGCTCGACCTGCTCCTGTTGGAGGTTCAGCGCTTTCCATTTCTTAACGGATTCCCCTAATTGAAGCTCGTTGGCTACTAAGACCGTCCAAGCTCTAACAATGGTCTCCTGAGCTTTAAGGATGGCAGCCTGACTCTCCTCAATCTCGGAGTCCACTGCCTTCAAAACCCTAAGAATGGATTCCCGATTAGCTTGGAACTCTGCCAATTCCCGAGACCATCCTGCTTCCTGTAGCATTAATTCCTCTCGATGCGCCACTAACTCCACCCGAAGCCGCGCTAAATCTATTGCGATGATCGCTTCCACGTCCGCTTGATGAACTGTGTTCAGCATACTCACTTGCTCTTATAAGTCTGTAAGGCGGGCCCAGTAAGGAGCTGCTCGGTCTTGTCCTCCGATCCTTTCAATATTATCCAGATAACTGGATAATATTGGACATCCGAGACTAAGGAAATCTCTTCCGTCAAGGGTCATCTCGATGCATCTTCTTAGCAATCACATAAAATCATTAACACTGTAGTTGAAGAGTTCTTCAAGAGGGTCTACAGTGTCTGTATTTAAGGCAGGCAGCGCTAAAGAAGATGTCACGGGAGAAGGAGCGGTATCTACGGGAATTGAAGAGGATGAAGCCCATCCCTGTACCAAGCTCATAATATGCGGGGCCAGTAAAGCCAACGCAGATATGGCTGAACTGGGAATCCGAGGAGAAGTGTCGCTAGTACAAATCACTCAGGCAGCACCACCAACAGGAGAAGATGAAGGAGTATTTCCGCCAGAAGCTCCTCCGGTGGCAGAAGTAGTTTCGAATGAGAACTTCAAATTTTCCTCATCCACTGCTGGAAGACTTGGAGCTGGAGGAGTTGCAGGAGTCTCAGCAGCCACAATGATAGATGATGTTAAAATCACTGGCTGAGAAGCAGAAGGTGTGCCAGAAACCACTGGAAAGGTCTCTGTGGAGCAGACCGGTGGTGTTGGAGACGGCATACTTGGAGACGGTGTAGCCTCTTTTGCAGTGGCCGCAATGACAACTTCCTTTCTCTCATCACTCCCTAGCTCGTCAATGGGAGGAATTGATGAGGGAACTGGGCACGTGGCCGATGTGATATAGTCAGCGTCAAATTCGCTTGCAGAGCTACCCAAACCACCCGCTGAGCCAGTCATGCCAGAATAGTCCACCCTCTCCTCAGACTCCCCCTTGGTAGTCGAATGCATTGGCGAGAGGGGCTGACCACCTGTATTTCAGGAAGCAAGCAGATGGTGTTACGTATAATGATAAAGTAAATAATGGACAAGAGATAGAACACGAAGAGCCATACTAGGAGATACAAGTCCGGTTGTCGGGCTTGAAGGGGGAGCCGCTGTTGTTTCTAGGAGCATACCCGTCTCACTACTCAATAGATGCGCCGCAGGGTGTTCAACAGGTACTATGGTCGGAGGGGCCGGAACTTCGGGAGCACTTGGAGCTCCAGCAGGTCCACTCTCCCCTGCCGGCACTGGAGGTAGAGTCGAAGCCAGCAGATCCGAAGCAAACTTGATAGCTTCTTCTTGAGGAGCTACTAGGGTTACCGGAGCTAACTTCTTTTTCTTTTTGGCAGGCCCTTCCTCTGGGGCACCGCGACGTTTGAGGGTCGGGCTCCGAGGATGAATGACGACAGGTTGGGGAGCACCTCCAACATCAGGGTTGTCATCATTATTATTATTATCATCGTCAGACTCGCTGACGTCTGATGGTTCGGCCGCTGCGCCAAGGAATTCATCTATTCCTTTTATCTCACTCTTGAAGCACCTTGGCGGCTAATGTAGAAAACCTCAATCTCCTTGCAACAGTTTCGGTTGATAGAGAAGTGGGGCACGTCAGCATTTGCGACGCTGTACCATGTGCAAAAGTAAAAGTCATGGCCAGTTCTGGCGACTTCTGTGGAAGGATGAATTCGGCTCCGGTTCCACCAGCTACAAAATGGAACCAGCCACGGGCACCCTCGTACAAATTCCTCTCATAAGCAAAATTCTTGTTCGGATTACCCACATAAAGTTGGGAATATCCGAACTGGCGAGCAAAGCGGCTCGGGGCGTACGGTTCAATAAGACATTTACCATTTTGACGATACACCAGGTGCCCGGGTCGGATGTTAAGGAGCCACCAGAACGCTCCCGCGAATAAAGCAGTGAAGTTATCTACTCCTGCAATATCCTTCAACTTCAACCCATATCCACCACCAGGAAAGTCGGGGAAGCACAGGAAGATCTCATAATTTTAGTGATACTGGAGAGTCTTCCGGATTTGAGACATATAGTGATGCTTCCATGAGGAGCGCTCGTATAACTCCACAAAGTAGCACTTGTCACTAGAGCGGTATTCAGTCGCACTCATCAGAGAAGGGCAGTGTATGACGAGCCACACCATCAGATAGGTGTAAGGCATCTCCACCCTAGGGTTCGGAGTTTTCACCTGGGTAGTCTCTTTTGACTTGCCCTTTCCTTTCCCCTTGCCCTTGTCAGCAGGGATGAAGTCATTGCAGAGCGTTTACAATCCATGTTGTAGATTGCACACCATGGCGGGGAGGAGTCTGAAGGGACGGCCGTATGCAAGGAGGACTGCTGGATATACCACAGTCACTGCAATTGCCTCTTTTGGCAAAGATGGCACGACACACCTTTTCAACCACAACATCAAGAACCCAGCAATGAGGCATCTATTGGATACTGGGAATTGAGCTTGATAGTGGTAGCTCTTGAAAGAGATGACAGGACCAAATCCACCTTCGTTGGAGTCAGTAGTATAATACATTAGGCGGGTCTTGGCGATGCGGCGATCGATCTCCGTGATGTAGGCAGGAGCGTAGCCATGGATAGTTGTTGAACTATCCTTAGAGTTCAAATTGGCGAAAAGGTACTCGGCCTATTTCTTGTGGCCGATACCCTGATTACGCACACTTGCTAAGTCAGCACAGATGCGGTAATGACACATCATTTTCCAGTATGTAGCATAGATACGCTCATTCTTCGCCATTAGCATGTTCAACTCTTCGGTAGTGGGGAAGTACTCAACATATGGGACTTCACCCATTGAAAGCCCAGATACCTCGAACATCTCATGGAGAGCGAACCCTAGCTCACCCACTGGCGTAAAAAGAGTACAGGTCTCGGGGTTGTACATCTCCAGAAAGCAGAAGAAATGATAAGTACTCTGAGAGAACCCAAATTGAACGTTTCTGATGGCCTTGTACAAACCAATCTCCTTCAAAATGGGTTCATGGGAATCCAACATGTATTGAACAAGGCGGGCCCACCACATGTTGCCAGAAGAGTAAACCCAGCCAGGCATCCTGAAGTCACTAGCCGGGTATTGGCCTTCTTTCACCAGGAACTCACTTAGGAAAGTTCGTGCATGGATCGGAACCTCTCCTACTGGGTGCTCCTTGATAAATTTGTACGGAAGCAAACCAGTAATACATCTGGTGGGGCCATCTTGATAAGCCCCATGTGCGTCCAATTTATCTGTTGGGACACCATCTTGTTCTTGAGTTAACCCCCCACTCTAATTCACGATGCATTGCTAGCCTTTGAAGATAGACCAGGGGATAGCCACGCTCCATTCTAGGCAGAAACATTAAAGCTTCGCCGGAGTTATAAAGCCACATGCACTCCTCTTCAAAGAGGATCTGGTCTGATTGCTCCATCTGGTCCCCAAAAAGAAATGCGGGCTTCTCTAGCACTTCTCTGTTCATGGCTTCGAAGGCTGCATCAGTTATAATCTCCCGTGCAGTAGTGGGATGATGTTTGATCAACTTCTACCTGCGCTCTCTCGAATCTAGTTTGTATGCAGCCAGGATGGTGGTGAAGCGAAATTGAGCTGATGGATCAGAACCCCCAGCAAAACCAAAGTAGTTCTTATGGGGAGGAGCTTCCACCGAATACCCTCTGCAAAAGGAGAATCAAAATTAGAAAAGTTTTTACAAAACAGAAATTTTTTTCTAAGTATGGAAGCGCGAAGCTAAAAATTAGACCGCGCAGAAGCTAAAAGTAACTCCGCGCGAAGCTAAAATTTAGACTGCGCAGAAGTCAAAAAGGTAGCCTCACGTTTTAGCGTGACTGCTACTCATAATAGCCTCGCGTTTTAGCACGACTGCTGCTCATAATAGCCTCGCATTTTAGCGCGATTGCTACTCATAATAGCCTCGCGTTTCAATGCGACTGCTACTCAGAATAGCCTCGCATTTCAACGCGACTGCTAATCAAAAAGCCCCGCGTTTCAAAACGCGAGGATAACGCGATAGCTTCGCGTAAGAAGAAAACCAGAGGTTTTTCTTCCTCTCCAAGCCATACGGCCGGAGTACGGCGATCTCTCCGATAAAAGCGAATTGGCCGGTTAAAACCAAGCCAAATCACTCTCTAAATGTTCTACAAAGCCCTAAAAGTAAGGTTCTTATCTCCGATGGCGAGGCGTGGACTGGCCTGCCTCTGCCATGGCCGCTGCTGCCACTACTTGCGCCAGTCGCAGACGATGGGGCTGCACGGGAGGAAGCGCGAGTCTTGGGTGCCATTGCTCTTGGATAGATTGACGGAAGTACGGTCGAAATTAGTCGGGTCGCCTGAAATCGCCTGGTCACCTGGAATCGCCTGAGCTCTGGTCGCCGGAGTTCTTGAAATCTCTTTGAATGAAGTAAAGAAGAGAAAAGGGTTTTAAACTCCATTTAAATGAAGAAACCGCCTCTTGGAGTTCGGAGCGACTTTCGGAGAAAATGACTGATCAGTTACTCTCCAAACGCGAAGCTATTAGCCTCGCGTGACGATGGAAAACACGAAGTTATTAACTCCGCGCGACTATGCAAAAAAGCGAGGCTAACTTTGTATTTTAGCTTCGCGTTCCTTTGAAGAACTTGGATTTTTGGCGAGTGCAATTAGGCACTTCCATCTACGTTAGATGATCTTTACCCGATCATCTTGGTATTAATGATCTAAGTAAAGCAAATGAGCCTTAGATTATTTTACCAAAATTATAAACCATCTATTTGTTGAGCAAGTAAGATTCTTGAAACCGACAGATAGAGAGGAAAATAATTGCCTTTATTCATAAAAGAAAAGATTACAAAAAAAGAGGGAGTTATAGCTCTCCCAAAAGTTTCTACATATTCATCGACTCATCAATAACCTAACGGTGAGATTCCTCCGCGGCGTGTTGAAGCTCAATTCCAGGATTCACATACAAAAGATCTCATCTGCAAATGTCAACTATGATCTGTTTAAAGTTCTTAGTGGATTATCTGAAGATAATGCTACAAGAATCCTAATGAAGATGAGCAAGTTGGATTCGACATGCTACAAGCTCTTAGATGATCATCTCTATCGCTTTGGAAAGCAACAGAGGTTGTCATCTAATAGAAATTGTCCTCAAGAAAACTTAGTGGGCTGTCGCAGAGTCCTTGTAACTCCTATAAAAGGAGCCAGAGCTTAAAAACTGCAAAGCATATGCTTCTGGCTTCCTTAGAGTTATTTTTGTTGATGAAGATCGGTGCACGGCCAGCCTTTGAAGATATATTAGGGAAAAGCTACACTCCACGCTGGCTAGAGATATCAGCAAGTCATCAGACTGAATTTGGTTCACTGCAAAAGAAAAATCAGGAGTTCGACAAAACTTGAAAAATCTTCTAAGTATAAAAACGCGGAGCTAAGCTAACTCCCCGTGCAGCTGAAGAAATAGCCTCGCGTTTCAACGTGATTGCTAGTCAAATAGCCTCGCGTTTCAAGCGCGAGGATGATGCGATAATTTCACATAGAGAAAGATTAGAGTTCCTCTCTGACTTCTCCTTCTCCTTCAAGCCATACTGCCAGAGAACGGCAATCTCGCCGGTGAAATAAACAATTGGCCGGTTTAAAACCGAGCCAAAACATCCTAGAATGGTTCTAAAGTAACCAAAAGTTAAGGTTTTTATCTTCAAATAATCGCTGCATAGACTGGTTCACCGCAGTGTCTACTTTCATGACCAACGTGCATGAAGTCGTACTCTTCTGGAGCAACATCCTAAACGGAGAATTGAGGGAAGATCAGTCGAAGATTGTTCGTCGACATGAGTCACTCGGTTGCCGAAGCTCCGGATTCTTCAAACTCTTCAGATGAAGAAAAAGATGAGTCAAAGCCTCTATTTAAACAAGATTTCCGTCGCTTGGTATTCGGCACGGAAATTTAGAGTAATTAATGAAGCAATTACTCATTTCACTGAAAAAGTGAAGCTAATTAGCTCCGCGTAGGCGAACATAACGCAAGGTAAACTTGGTATTTTAACTCTGCGTTTAAAGATCCAAAGTATTTTAAAATTTGCTAAGTTCTAAGACATTTTGAAAACTTTGGAGGGGGTTCTGTTGGCAGTGAAAATTTCTAAGTAGATAGGATTTTCCACAACAGAACGCGGAGCTAACTCGATAGCTCCGCGTTTGGCTAGTTTTAGCCTCGCGTTGAGTAAAACGCGAAGCTATCGATAGCTCTGCGTTAGCTCCGCATTCTGGTTATTTAGCGTCGCGTTTTGATGCGATTAGCTCCACGTGAGCAGATAACCAAAATTTCAAATTGATTGAGATTATGATTTGGGCTTATCCAAATACCCAAATCAAGTCCAATCAGAACTCTAAATCAAGAGATTTAAATCAAAACTAAGATATTTGATTGGAATTCTTAATGAGTGCGAATTCTATTTAGATAGAAACTCTTGCATTGACCTGGGGCGATAAATATCTTCTTGGTGAAACCCTAGAGGTCTTCTTTTTTTTTCGGCGTCTTCTTTTCGGCAATTGAGATCTTTTCCTCTTGGAGAATTCAAGTTACGCAAAGAGCCTTGAGTTCGTGAAAGACCAGAGAAGATCGTCTACCGTCGGCCGCCATCTTCAAGAGAGAAGAGTTCGACGTTCGATTGTCCAAAGAAACTGCTTGACAGATCCCATCGGCACTGATCCTACAACATATTGTAAAAGAGAGCGATTTAGATATAAAATCCTCTCGTTTGTTCATCTTTATTTCTTGTTCTCTTTTATTGTAATTCAAGCTTATTCAATGGAAGGAAAGGCGAATAGATTTTCAGCCGCGAATAGATACTTGCAAGGCTTGTTTTGAAAAGAGCCAATTGAACAGTCAGTCTCTAGTTCTTCAGGTGCAGAATGCTGTTTCGATTGTTAAGGATCACGATCAAGCCATTGCCAGAACTCTGAAATCAATCGCTAAAGCCCAAGCTTTCCTGGCTAAAATCACCAAGGAGCGTGAAGAATCAATGAAGAACCTTATGAGCTTGTCTAGACAGTACGACAATGCAGCTAAAGATCTTCAGGCTATCCAAACTGAATTAGAAGCACTAGAGGCTGCTTCAGAAAGAAGTACAATTGCCAGTGAAGAAGAATTACGTTGACAAACTGCTGTCCAACCTTATGAGATTATCCAACAAGTGATTAGTGATGCTGAGAAAAAGATAAAGGCTCTTCTGAATCACTGAACTGTAATGAAAAATTTTCTTTTCAAAGGAACTCATGTAATCTGCATATTTTGAAAGAATTCCTTTAATAGCGCTTCTTAGTCTCTGTATATTAGATACAACTTTGTGCTTTAAACATGAGACTTTGTATTTGTCTTCACAAATTTGTATAATACTTGCGGCTTTATATATGGAAGTCAGCGAATTTACATCAAAACTTCTTTTTTATAATTTAAATGGCAACCCTGGATGGGAAGTTCTAAAGGCACACCCCATTTACTGTTTCCTTTTTTGAACTGATTTGAGTTTTTTTTTTTTTTAACCCCTCTCAGATTCATATTGGTAGTCCTGTTAATCGGGCCGGGCGGCCCGTTGGCACGCCTGGCCCGGCACCTCGGCTTGGCCAGTGTGCCCGGGCCGAGGCCGGCCGTGCCAGCGGCACGTTCCGGTACTGCTGTGCCGGGCCGTGCCTTTTTTTTTAAAAATAGCCGTTAGGGGTGTTTAGGGGGGGTTTTGCAATTTTTTTTGCAAATAGCCCCCCAACGGCTATTTTTATAGCCGTTGGGGGTTTCTTGCAAAATAAAATTACAGATTTCTCCCCCAACGGTCAAAATAGCCATTGGAGGGGGTTTTGTAATTTTTTTTGCAAATTAAAATCTTTCTTTCTCTATAAATACCTCAATATCTCTTTTATTATCATTCATCATTCTTATACACTAAATTCTTTCTAAAAAATCTCCTAAAATCTTTAATTCTCAAGAAATCTCAAGCAAAGCAAATAGCAAGTTTCAATCAAGTGATCAAGAAGTCTCAAGTAAGCAAGTCTCCCAAACAAGATCCAAGCAAGTTTTCTCATTGAAGCAAGTTTTTTTCGCTATTTTGGTTTCCAGCTTCATCTCTCTAATTAGATATTTCACACTCTCTCTCTCAAATAGTTTAGCGGTTAACAGGTATTTATAATTTAAACTTTTTTTTTGAGAATTTTAATTTGTTTTTTTGGGATTTTATTAAAATGGATCAACACTCGTCTGGCGCTTCTTGCTCTCAAGCCACGGGTTCTTTTATTCCATTTTTAACTGATGAAGAATATCAAAATCTATGTCAACTCTTACAACAACCTCCTCAAGTACCATTTTCTGTATCTCAGGAAGAAACAACTGATACAACCATACCCGAAACACAAACTACCGCATCTACTAGGGCTGTTAGATCACATATGGAAACATTTTGAAAAAATAATAGAAAACAATGTTAGGAAAGCTAAGTGTAAACACTGTCATAAAATTTATTCGTTTCTTTTAAGTAGCGAAACGGGTCATCTTAAAAGACACGTAGAAAAAAATCACCCACCAAATGTACCACATCAAACACAAATAAGCACATTTGGTGGATCATTAGGTATACGTAAATATGATCCAATTAAAACAAGAGAAAATTTAGCAAGATTTATAATACATGACGAACAATCATTTACTTTTTCGTAAAATCGCAAATTTGAAAGATTTTGTAAATCAACATTTACTGACGAATTTAAAAAAGTCCCACGTTCAACATGTACATCCGACATGTTCAAATTATATAAACAACAGAGGGACACTTTAATAGCTATTTTTACTTCTTTAATTTTTAGAGTTGCTATAACTGCAGATTCTTGGAAAGCTAAAAATATGACTCATTATTTATGCGTGACGGCACACTATATAGATCAAGAATGGTACATACAGAAAAGAATAATAGGGTTTAGGGTATTTGAATTTCCTCACAATGCACATAATTTATCACAAACCATGTTAAGTGTTTTTTCAGCTTTTGGAATAGACAATAAAATATTTACCATTTCTTTGGATAATGCTTCTGAAAATACGGCCGCAATTAGAATTCTTAAAAATTATACAAAACCAATTCTAGATGGAAAATTATTCCACGTTAGGTGTATTTGCCACATACTAAACTTATGCATTCAAGATGGATTAAAAATAGTAAATGATTCACTAATGAAACTTAGGTATACATTACTTTTTATTAAAGATAGTAGGCCAAGAAGACAAATATTTAAACAAATATGTAAAAATATGAAAATATCACCTAGAATTGTACCTATAGATGTTAGAACAAGATGGAATTCTACATATAAAATGTTAAACATAACTATTCAGTATAAAAATGTAATAAATATTTTTAATGAAATGGAGTCACCAATGTATAGTTTAGATAACAATGAATGGTGCCAGTTGCATTGCATTTCTAAGTTTTTAGGCAAATTTGAAAATGCATCTAGAGCACTGTCAGGAACTTATTATCCAACTACACACATTGCATTATATTATTTAACCGAAATTACTTCGGTTTTTAATGAATGTAGAAATCACTCTCTACTTGAAAGTATTGTTCAACCTATGGAAATTAAATTTAATAAATATTTTAAAGATTTTCCATACTTATTATATTTTGCAACTGTTGTGGATCCCCGTTGCAAATTAGATGGACTTGAAATATTAATAGATTTATTTTATACGAATATGTCTTATGAAAATAATGTGAGGGATTTACTTAATGATATTAAAACATGTTTAGATATTATGTATAAAACTTATGAAGATATGTATGGTGTGCCAACACAAACTACAAAAGAACTATTTACTAGGGAAATTCGTAATCCAATAATATCATCTCTATTTCATAGAAAAAAACCAAGACAAACTAGTACATATTTTAATGAATTATATTATTATTTAGAGAGAGCTAACTATGAAGATAATAAGTTAATAACGCATCTCCTGAAAAGTATGAATCCTTTGATATTTTGGCATGGTGGAAATCACAGGAACAAACATATCCCGTGCTTTCCAACATGGCCCGTGATCTACTAACTCCTCCAGTGTCTACTGTAGCATCGGAGTCTGCTTTTAGCGCAGGTGGTAGAGTGCTCACGGACTTGAGAACCTCAATGACGGCGGAAACATTGGATATGTGTGTCTGCTTGAAGGATTGGTACGACGCAGAAGACAGGGAATAAGACTTGACTAATGAAGATGTACTAGAGATCTTAGGCTTACCAGAAGAAAATGAAGTTTGATTAAAAATATTTAAATTTGTAAGAATATTCATGTATTTTCAATTTTTTTTTAATTTTTAACTTATAAATCTCTTAGAAAATATATTAAGAACAAGTTGAGGGTGACGGTTAGGGTCCTCTCCCCTCTCTTCGGGCTTTGTATAATTTCTAAAGAGATTTATAGAGTAATTACATAAATGTAATGAGATTATATATAATATGACATCTGTTTTTATTGTTATTATAATGTGTTAACTCCCTTTTTTTTTTCTTTCTCTAAAAAAACCGGGCCGGCCCGGGCACGGCACAGGCCTGCCGTGCCGTGCCGACGGGCCGATCCCGGGCCTAGGCCCGGGAAACCGTGCCGTGCCGGCGGCACGGCACGGCCGTGCTGGGCACGGGCCTGGGCCGGGCCTGGTCGGACCGGGCACGGCCCGATAGTCACCTCTACACCAGGCCCGATAGTCACCTCTACATATTGGGGAAGGCCAACCACGGGCCTTTTGGCGCAAGTTATTTTGTATGGGCTTTTTTTCACCCTGATGGACCGAGAGGTCATCACAAAGATTTCGAGGTTTCTTCTCGGCTCAGGTTCTTACTTTTTATTATTTCTTTTTTGTTAATTAATACGATATTTTATTATTTTGTAATTGATTTAGCGTAGTGTATGCCAACTTTGTTTTATATAGCATTTACTGAAAAATGAGGCTAATGCAAGCCAGCCAAAAAAAGATATGCAAACATACGTAAAAGCTATTTAATTAGTTTTTTGGTTGAGAAAGACACGTGTGACTACATCAAAACTCTCTCAATAAGAAATCAAGCTAGGAATCTTGACTTAAAAATATTCAATATATTCCGTATTCCAAAGTCAAATATATGTATTCCAGAGCCAAATATATGTATCCAGACTACTGCTAAAGTAACTCCTATACCTTATCAGAAAAGTTATTAACTAGTTAATCCATTTTAAGTAGGATTACATCTTAATATTGACTAGCAAGTAAGTAATATATATATATATATATATATATATATATATATATATATATATATATATATATATATATATATATATATATATATATATATATATATATATATATTAATATTAATCATTATGCTTTAATTCATGCTTGGTAAAAGAAACAATTTACTATATATGTTTTCTTTATGAAGAGTAGTTTCTTACGTCTCTAAAAGGGTGGATTAGTAAATTCCTCTTTTTAGAGAGATTAATATCTTAAGCTGTATAGTCGGATTAATTTAGCCGCTTTATTGCCTATTTTATTTGGTAAAGTAAAAAAAAGGATTAATTTTGTATATATATATATATATATATATATATATATATATATATATATATATATATATATAGCTTGTTAATTAACATTGGACCAACCTTCTTGATCTCTCACTTATTCTTTTAATTTAATGGTCGACCAAGCTAAAATAGATATATGAACTCAACTCAACTCCAACTTAATCTTTACAGCCGAGAAGAGAAACGACAACAAACAATGGAGTCTTATAATTAATAACTCGTTGTCGGCCGCCCGCATGTCCTTAGTCAGTTATAGGCCCATGCATGGATATGTACGTAACCAAATATCGTCCAATAAATACTATATTTGTATAATGTGGAATATGTGTATTGTATATATACCTTCCTTCCGACCATCCGTATAATAATAATTATTATTATTATTATTTTCAGTTAATTAATTAAAAAGAAAAAAGAAAGCAATTAATTAATCAACAATAATTTGACACGTGCTCAGCTATTATAGCTTGCCAGCCCACTTGCCCACTGACATCTTATCTTATTGTAGTTTAATGCTCGCGCTGTATTTGTTTGACTACATATCATTTTTAAATTTTTGTTTCAAACTTGTCCACGTAAAATATTAATATTTTAGCATTTTACGGAGGGAATTATCCCACGGATTTTATAGTGACTCTGCTTCTTTAAGAGAGAATCGAATTATCACGAAATAAAATAAATAAAAAAACAAAACTATGATTAGTTGGTTGGTTTTACCTTTAACCATGTCAAATTCAAATTAGGAGACAGACGTGAAGAAGAAAGAGTAATAAAATAATGATCAAGAAAGACTGTGCAAAGTGAAAAAAAATTTAAAAAAAATAAAAAAAACGAAGTAGAGAAGTAGTCTTCAAAGGTTTGTCAAATACAAGGGCAGCTTTATTTTTAATCAATGGGAAGTTAAATAAAATAGATGGTTTGATAGCATAATTCTAAATCTTAGATCTTAGGGAGTTAAAATAAGCAACTATAATTAGTAATTAGAATGGACTATTTCGAAGACCAACTTTTGATTTGTTTCTCTTTAAAATTTTAAATTAGTGGAACCAGATTTTTACTTTTTAATTAAAAATTTTAAATGGTACATATAAAAAATAACCTAGGCACGCCAATTCTCATGGTATATACGATATTTCTAAATTCTTTTTAAACAATATATATATATATATATATATATATATATATATTGCATTATGATCTCGGCTCCTTGGAGTTCACTCATATCCGATTTTTTAGGTTTTAATTTTGATTTGGTCCTCTATCAAGTAGACACAAATTTTAACAGTTTTTAATGAATAAATATTTTGTATGCACTTGATAAAAGTGTAAATAAACTCCAAAATTCTTTTAATTTAATCTTGTTAAAATTAAAGAGAAAGATATTCTAATTCTCTAAAAAATTTGAATGAAAAATATTTGAATTACTCTATATATATATATATATATATATATATATATATATATATATATATATATATATTCCTAAATCAAACTTAGGCGGCGGGACCTCTCGCTTGGGCCCTTCTAAGGGGAATTTCTAGAGGGGCACAATTTTTTTCTAATGAGCCCACTTCTCCTAGTGAGCACACTTTCTCTTTTGAAAGAGATTGTTTTTTCCAGTGAGCACACTAATATTTCCAAAATACCCTTCAATTTTCTTCTTTCTCTCATGTTTTTTATTGGAGTTAACAATTTCAAATAAATTTAAAGTGATCCGGAACTGTTAGCCTGAATCACATTGGTTGATTCAGATTGTCTACCCCAGATAAAAAATGACTTATTTAGAACTGTTAATCTAAAAATTCAAACTTTTTGCCCTTCCTTCATTTCTTTTCCTTTTCTTTTCTTATTAAATAGTTTATTCTCTCCCCATTTTCTCCTCGTCTCCTCTCCTCTTCCTCTTCCTCTTCCTCCCTCCTCTTCCTCTTTTCTTCTCTTTCAAAAAATCTTCTCTAATCTAAATACCCAATTCTTTCTTTTCTCTTCCTCTTTTCTTCTCTAAATTCATTACTATCTAATCTCTCTTCTCTTCCTTTTATGGCGGCGGCAGGCCGGCTTTCACCATCGCCAGTTCAGATAATGCCGCTGCTGAACCTCTTTCTTTATTTTTTATGAGTTTTTTTTTTGGTTTTTTTAGGTTAACTGCGAGAAGAGAAGAAGAGAGAGAAAAAGGACAAAAATATTTTGGTTCAAAAAATTTATAGAAAAAATTATAATTTAATAGAAGGTTCTAAGGGTAGAAAAAATACTGTGCCCGTCTAGAAACTTCCCCTTCCAAGTCTGTCAACTATTTCTCCTCGCCTGTCCCACGGACAGGGCACAGCGCAGCTCAGTCCCCGACTAAATTTGTCTCATTACTAATCCATCATCTCCAATCTCTTATCTATTTATTATTATACTTCTCCATTCCTTTGCAATGCAATTATAAGCTCCATCGATCCATCAATGGCGGCCTCTTCTCTCACTAATCATCTCTCTCTCATCCTCATTTTCCTCTCACTCTCTAATTCCCTCTCTCACTCCACCACCACCACCACCACCACCACCACCACCACCTCATCCTCATCGTCCCCTCTCTCCCCCAAAGCATCCCTCCTCCGCTACTGGAACCGCAAGGTCTCCAACAACCACCCCCTTCCCCCATTCCTCCTCTCCAAGCTCTCCCCACTCTCCCCTCTCGACGCCGCCACCTACTCCTCCATCTCCCCCCACTCCCTCTCCTCCAAGCTCCCCACCTTCTGCTCCTCGGCCCACCTCCTCTGCCCCTCCTCCTCCTCAGCACTGTCATCATCTCTCAAGGCCCACGACGGCCCATCCGACTTCAAGCTGTACGTCAACTCCAGCTTCACCAACTACGCCACCAAGCTCACCGGCATCACCTCCGCCTTCTCCAACTACTCCGGCGGCGACAATGGCGTCACCACCGACACCTTCCGCCAGTACAGCCGCGACGCCACCGCCTTCACCGACTCCTTCACCAACTACTCCAACTTCGCCCCCCAGTTCGGCGGCGTCGTCACCACCAACTTCACCTCCTACTCCGCCCACTCCCGGGCCGGCACCGGCCAGTTCTCGGCCTACCACGACAACGCCAACAGCATCGAACTCGCCTTCACCAACTACGACGACGGCGCCGGCTCCCCCACCCGTGAGTTCAACTCCTATGCTTCGGAGACCAACTCCGGCGACGAGAGCTTCTCCGGCTACGCCAAGCACGGCGAAGGGGTAGACTCCACCTTCACACACTACGCCGACGGGTCCAACGCCATCGACTCCGTGTTCTCCAACTACGGCGAGCAAGGCAACGGGGCCACCGACAAGTTCACGACGTACGGGCTGGGGAACAACGACCCGACCACGAAGTTCAGCACCTACGATGCCGACGCCAACGGCGAGGACAGGACCTTCGCGTCCTACCACGTGAACACCAACGCCGGCGACGAGAGCTTCGCCAGCTACAGCAAGCACGGCAACGGTGCGCAGACCAAGTTTACGGAATACATCACCAACACCAACCCCGGCACGTCGGAGTTCTCGGGCTACGGCGTGGACGGTAACGGGCTCGACACTAACTTCACGTCGTACGGCGTGAACGCCAACGACCCGGCGCTGGGGTTCAGAGCCTACGGCGACAACGGCAACGGGGAGGTGGACAGCTTTACGACGTACATGAACCAGTCCAACACAGACGACGAGACCTTCGCCTCGTACGGGAAGAACGCCGACAGCCAGCAGTCGGTCTTCGCCAACTACGGGCAGGCGTTTCACGACCAGGTCGACAACTTCACTGCCTACGGCGAGGGATCGTCCAGCGACGCGTTCAACTTTACGAGCTACTCGGCCGAGAACACCGCATTCAAAGGGTACTACAATGCGACCAAGGGGAACGAGTTCTCGTTCAAGTCGTATGCGAACGCGTCGACGGTGCCGCATTCCGACGGCGCGAAGGTGGTGAGCTCCGGTGAAGACATGAAAGCGGTGGCGATGCGGAGGAAGAAGAAGATGGGGAGTGGCAGTTTCGTAAATAGGTGGGTGGAGCCGGGCAAATTCTTCAGGGAGAGCAGCCTGAAGAAGGGGACGGTGATGCCGATGGCCGACATCAGGGACAAGATGCTGCCGAGGTCGTTCCTCCCGAGATCCATCGCCGCCAGGATCCCTTTCTCCGCCGGCGAGGTCAGGAAGATCTTCGGCCTGCCGGAAGGCACGGCGATGGGCAAGGCCGTCGGCGACACGGTGGCCGAGTGCGAGCGGGCGCCGAGCAGGGGGGAGACCAAGCTGTGCGCCACGTCGGCTGAGGAGATGATCGACTTCGCGGTGTCGGTGCTGGGGCCGGACGTGGGGGTGAGGAGCACGGAGGGGACGAGGGGGTGGGGAGGGGACGTGGTGGTGGGGGACGTGAGGGGGGTGAACGGGGGTAAGGTTACCGAGTCGGTGTCGTGCCACCAGTCGCTGTTCCCTTACTTGGTGTACTACTGCCACTCGGTGCCCAAGGTGAGGGTGTACGAGGCCGACATCCTGGCCGTCGATTCGAGGGAGAAGATCAACCGGGGCGTCGCCATCTGTCACCTTGACACGTCGGACTGGAGCGCGGGCCATGGCGCCTTCGTGGCGCTGGGGTCGGCGCCGGGTCAGATCGAGGTGTGCCACTGGATCTTCGAAGGGGACATGACATGGGCCAGAGCTGATTAATTAACTAATTAGTTCTATTCGCAAATGTGGTGGTGTTAATTTGTGTTAAGAGTTTTGGTGGTAATGATGGGATTAGTGCCTCTAAGCTCAACCTTGTATTTGGTTTATATATGTGATTTGGGTGAACAAGTGATGGGAGTGAAGGCAGGAGTTTAATGGGAGGTAATGGTCAAGAATAATGACCGTTTGATGATGATTAAGTTCTAGCTTTGGGGTGCTGATCTGAACTCGATGTTTCATATCTGTTTGCTGAGGTGAATTGTGCGGAAACTGGAACTACGTACGTACATATTTTTTTTTAGGGGTATTTACTAATTTATTCCTCAAATCTTTATATATTATGATTTAGTCTCCAAATCTTCATATTTAGGATTTAGTTCTTCAAATATTCTAAATTACTACAATTTAGTCTATCTCTCTGACTTCCTTTAATTTTTGACCTTATATTACCATTTTACCCCTTATTGTTCATTTTTTCTCTTCCTCATCTCTTCTCCTCCTCTCTTCTTCTTTTCTTCATTATTCCTCCTCTCTTCTCCTTCTCTCCTCCTCCTTTCTTTTCCCAATGAAAAAAAGAGGAGGAAGAGAGAAGGATAAGAAAAAAAGAATAATGAAGAAAATGAGAAGAGATAAGAAAGAGAGGAGGAGAAGGGAGAAGGAGAAGAGAGGAGAAGATAAAGAATGAATAAGGAGGGGTAAAATAGTAATATCAGGTCAAAAATTAAAAAAAAGTTAGAGACAGACTAAATTGTAGTAACTTAGGAGATTTTGGGACTAAATTCTAAATATGAAGATTTAAGGGACTAAATCATAATATATAAATATTTGAAGGGTAAATCAGTAAATACCCCTTTTTTTAAAAAAGGGCGATAGCAAAATGGTGCACGTGTAGTTTCTGTCATGTGGTATGCCACGAAGAATGACATGCTTCCATTGAAAATACCATTTCCGGCATAATATTATATTAGGTGGGCATACATAATATTAATCAATGTAACTTTCAGAAGTTTCAATTTTTATTTAAAAAAGAAAAATAATCTCAATGACTACGTTCTCGTATAGCATAAATAATAAATATATTATGCTAATTTAGTTTTGCCATCCATCATTTTCGACAATTGCGTTTTTCAAAATGGTGAGAAAGAAATGATATAGTTTATATTATGCTAATTTTCTTTGTGTTTGTTTGCATAGAAGTAGAAAGAAAATAGTAAAAGTAAAATTACTTCTACTATTTCATGTGTATGTTTGGTTAAGAATCAAAGTGAAAGCTATTTCTATAATGATAAGGTGGATTTTATGTGGCATTCCTACTTCTCAATTTTTACTTTACATTGATTTTGAATCGAAGTAGAGTTGGAAGTAAAAAAATATTAATATTTTATTGTTCGTATCTCTTTCACTTTTTCTTTCTTCCAAAAAAAATAAATAATTTATTTCTCTTCAATTTCTTCCTTCCAAAAAATAAAAAAATAAATACTAAAAATATATGAAATAGATAATTCCAACGCTTTATTTTTTAAAATTACTTCCAAATTAATTTCTTTCTTATATTAACTATTTCTAAACATCTAAATACACCTAAATATATATGTTTGCTTGTCAAGCATGAGAGATGTGGTAGTTTATAAAAGTTAAAAATAAAAAATAAAAAGTAGCATACGAAGATTAAAAAAAAAAAGTTTAACTTTTGCATGCATTGGTTCTTGCTCGGTCTCCATAACTTTTAATCTGGGATTTATTCTCTCTTCAAGAAAATTATGATTAATGAGTAATTAAGGTGAGGGTGTATGGGGTTGACATCCTGGCCGTTGATTTGAAGGAGAAGATCAACCACGGGAACGCCATCTGTCGCCATGACACCACAGCCTGCAGTGTGGGCCATGATGCCTGCGTGGTGCTGGGTCCATGCCAGGTCAGATTGAGGCCTGCCAACTGGATCTTTGAATGAGGCATGACTTAAACTCATTTATTGGGTAAAAGATGGATTATTGTCCCTTAATTATCTCAGGTTGTAACACTTGTTCGTCATTGCATACTAATTGTATTTTTGGTTCAAAACATATACACATATACTCATAAAATTGGCCCGATGGATGGATAAAGGCTATTTGATGGATGGATAAAGGCTATTTGTAGTGGCTCCCATTAGATTCATTAAGGAATTGAAGTTATGTTGAATACTATAATATGTTCATGAGATGTTGGAGTCAACTAATGTTATCATGAAGAAATTCCAATATGGAAATTCAAAATTAGTCTGTTTCATTTTATATGACCAATCAAATCAGTGCTTTTACAATTTGGGGAGATAATAATTGCAATTGAAAATTATGAGTTCATTTTAAAGTGAACAAAGTTGATCAAGAGAAACAAAATACTGGCCAAGTTATTTTAATGTTTATTTTACATATCTACAGTTTATAGCAAAAAGTTCCCAACATAAATTTTCAAGGAAAAAAAAAAGTTTGTCCTACTAAATTAAATGTATTTCCTTTTTTCACTAAATAACTAAATATATTAATATCTTTTGTTAAAACAAGAATAATAATACATCACAATAATAATGACCATACCATTTCCACTTCCCCCCGTTACTTTCTCAATATATTCTTGTTCGCCATGGAAAATTGCAAATGTCTTTTTATTGAATTTTTCACTAAGAGATTACAACTTCAACGGTTTTTCGTTCACAGTAGATGAGGAAAATTGAATTTCTCTTTGTTTAAGCCAGGGTTTTAAGGTAGCTGTGGAGGATAATTTTGCTCTCCGTTGACACTCCATATAAATTCTTTTGGTTGGAAAAAAGGTTTTGAACTCCTCACCGTAATAGCAAGAGGACTTTCTATCTCGTACTGATCTCTTAGTTTCTAATTTGGCCTCCCTTTTTCCGTCCCCTTTTTCTGTCTCTGTTCGAACTCTTTAGAGGGATTTCGATGCAACCGTTCAGCCATTAGCCTCCACGATCTAAGTAGTGCTGATGTAACCATTCAGCGGTTGGCCCCCACGATCTAAGTGATGTAGTTGTAATCGTTCAACGATTAGCCTCCACGATCTGAGTATTATCTTCCCGCTCTATGGTGTGGTGAATTTGTGTTAAATCTTCCAGAAGCCGTAACTGGCGTCTTTAATTCTCCAGATCGTAGCTGAAATGCAGAGTGCGAATCTCAAACCTTAGATTTGCAGTTCTTTTGATTATGACTAGAACGTAGACCTTGAGCCTTGGGTTCGTGGTTGTTCTGTTTATAGCCCGAATTTGAACTTTAGATTTGCAGATTTATTTGGTTATTACCGGACTGTGATCTCAAATTTTAACTTCGCGGATCTTTTCTAAAATGAAACTGGGACGCGAATCTCATATTTTAGACTCGCGGTTCTTCAAATGTAGCTGAAATGCTAATCTCAGATTTTGGATTCGCAACTTTTAGTGATATTCCAACTGGAACACAGATCTTGAGCTTTTAGACTTGAGACTCTTTCTGATTAAACACCCATGTTTTTGTTATTTTAAAAGATAAAACGCGACCTTATAAGTGTAGCGTTTTATTCTTTTCTTTGCTTCAGGGACACGGATCTTTCTCTTTACGACAGATGATCTCGTTATTAGAAAATTTCGCCAACAATTCTTTTTTTCTTCCAAATTGTTGATAGTTTCCTTCTTCAACCTGGTCCCTATCTTCATAAATATTGCGGATAAGGTGGTATATAAGGTATAGATATAGTTATAATTTTACTTACAGACATCTACATTTAAATTCAATTATAAAAAATCCATGGTAGTATCCACAAAAATTCTTAATTTTTCTATCCAAATTTGATGGATATGACTGATCTCCATTTCAGCATAGTAAAAGACTATGTCCAAAAAGATGATGAGAGTTGAAATATGCAACCTGGCATCTATTATATATGTTTCATAGTATTGGTTGTTTACTTTAGACAGAATTATTACTATATAAAAATTAGAAACTGAAAGATTATTGTCTACTAGAAAGATGATATTAGATAAGAAATTTGAATTGATTTTTATATATATAAACAATTTAATTTAGAAAAGATTCAGAATTGTATATTGTTGGCAGTGAAAATTTCTAAGTAAAAAGGAATTTTCCACACAGAACGCGGAGCTAACTCCGTAGCTCCGCGTTTGGCTATTTTAGCCTCGCGTTTGAGCAAAACGCAGAGCTAATCCATAGCTCCGCCTTCTGATGAATTTAGCTCCGCGTTAACTCCGCGTGAGCAGATTTCATTAGAATTCCAAATTGATTGTGATTGAGATTTCGACTTATCCAATATCCAAATTGAGTCCAATCATAATTCTAAATTAATTGTGATTGATATTTGGGCTTATCCAATACCCAAATTGAGTCCAATCAGAATTTCAAATCAAGAGATTTAAATCAAGACTAAAATATTTGATTAGAATCCTTGATGAATACAAAAACCTTATTTTACTATTCCTATGGAAATCTTTATTCCTATTCCTATGGAAATTTTTATTCCTATTCCTATGGAAACTCTCATAACTACTAAAGTCTATAAATACCCTCTTTGAGGAGACTTTAGGGATCATCAATCAATAATAGATCAATCCATAGATGATCATCAATCTTTAAGAGATCTTTTTCGAGCGTCTTAGAGAATTCGAGTTACGCGTGAGAGTTTTGAAATCGTGAAGACCAGAGAAGATCAATTCTACAGTCGGCCGACATCTTCTTCATCAAGAGCAAGAAGACCATCGACGTCAGATCGTCCAAAGGAGCTACTTGATAGATCCCATCGCCATACAGATCCCACATCATATTGTAAAAGAGAGCGATATACATATAAATCCTCTCGTTTGTTCTTTCTCTTTTGTTCACTTTCGTTGTAAATCAAGTTATTTCAATGGAAGGAAGGCAAGGAATTTCTGCTGCGAACAAACTGGCGACCACAGTGGGAGACGTCTCTTTCACCAAAGAAGAGATCGTGGCGTAATCTGACGTCGAGAGGATCGGATCCGACGTAGATATGCTAGTCGTGGAAATCGACCAGCAGAAGTATGAGGAGTATCTCTCCTCTGAATCAGGTAACCTGAACGAAACGCGACACTATCATCGCGTGCGCTCCAATACCCGAGGAACGGGTAAAAAGGTATCCACCGATGAAAGGGGATCCTTGGAGACCGCGGCCATAGAGCCGTTGTTTGGGCAGAAAATCCTAACAAAGGATGGCCTCTCTATTGCCGAAGAAGGCATGGGAACTGGATTGACCAGAACCCAACTCCGAAATAGAAATCGGAGAGCGAGGCGAAAAGCCCTAGAAGCCCGCATCGAACGCGAGGCTAACTTCATAGAACGCGAGGCTATAGTCCCTCGCAAACTGGCTCGCGTTAATCGCGAGACCAGTCATTATCGCATTAAATGCGAAGTTGCAACTTGCGTTGATCGCAAGGAAAAGCCAGCGTGTGATTCTCCACGCGAGGCTATTACTGAGCTTAGCGAGAAACGCGAAGCCAGTAAGATTTGCGTTAATCGTAAAATTTCTAACACTCGCGATAAATGCGAGGATAAAATCTCCTTAAAGCCAGCGTGTGATTCTCCACGCGAGGCTAATACTGAGCTAAGCGATAAACGCGAAACCAGTAGTACTTGCGAGAAACGCAAGATTTTTGACACTCGTGATAAACACGAGGATAAAATTTCCTCACAGCTAGCGTGTGATTCTCCACGCGAGGCTAATACTGAGCTTAGCGATAAATGCAAAGCCAGTAGTACTTGCGATAAACGCAAGATTCCTCAGCTCTGCGTAAATCACGAAGATGATTGGCAAATTGTCGCTAATCATAAACATCGCGCTAAACGTGAAGTTGTGACTTGCGTTAATCGCAAGATCTGTGAAACTCGCGTAAATCGCGAGGATAAGCCAGCGTGTGATGGATTTCCTCCACGCAAGGCTACTAAACTTAACTCTGAAATAAATCAGAGTACCAAAATTCACATAAATCGCAAAGCTAACTTCAGGCCAGCATGTGATGGATTTCCTCCACGCAAGGTTACTGAATTTAGTTATGAAACTGGCCAAAGTGCCAAAACTCGCGTAAAACGCGAGCATAAGCCAGCATGTAGTAAAAACTCCCTATGCGAGGCTATTGAACTTGAACAAAAACTTGAGCCAAGCGTTAAACGCAAAGCCAAGGATTCTTGCGCTAATCGCAAAATAATGCTAGCGTGTGAGGATACTCCTTTACGCGAGGCTAAACAAACAGAAGTTAAATTTCTGCAAAAACGCCCAGTCAGCGTAAAACGCGAGGCTAGCGTAAAACGCGAGGCTATGTCCCAACCCCGTGTAAATCAGCTATTATACAGAATAAAGATTGATAAGTATAACACAGATAACGCCACCAGTCATAGGGGGTTACAGCAGGCTCCTGGACTCCTCCATCAGCCAAGTGGGCCCCATGTCCAAAATATAACTGAAGATTCTCTATTTTCTAAAATACTTGATCTCAGAGATTATTTGACGAGTAAAAAGAAAACAAGTCAAACTCAGTCACATTCGACATGCCATTGCGAGCAAATAATATCAGTTGTACTGAATAGTTGATGTTGTGGTAAGAAAAGAATTTCTTTATTTAATAAAATAACTGAGTCTCATACTCCGAAAAGGAGGAAG
The DNA here is from genome assembly GCA_036321105.1 of Dracaena cambodiana. Classification (NCBI taxonomy): domain Eukaryota; kingdom Viridiplantae; phylum Streptophyta; class Magnoliopsida; order Asparagales; family Asparagaceae; genus Dracaena; species Dracaena cambodiana. The sequence continues at coordinate 75,652,161 of JAYEPQ010000003.1, forward strand.
AATAATCTGAGATATCAAATCAGGAAAAAAGAGGTAAAGGCGGTGACTTCAAATATGGTCGGTAAAGATAAGAAGGCCATGGAAAAAAGACATGAGTCAGATGTAGATGATAAACAATCTCACCATCTTACACGACTCAAGTCAGGTATTGTCGCTCCTCGAGATTATAGGAGGCTTGCAAAAGGTTCCTACGATGATGACTCCGACAATTCAGCTATAGCTTCTTCACATTCATACATTTCTTCCCGACCAAGGAGGCTCGCATCACATATGGTGGATAAATCCGATGATGTCGACCAGAGGTTGGAAGCTCAGAAACAAATAATTCTAAGCCCACAAAAAGTTATCGAAGACCTCAAATTAATGCTTCTAAAAATGGTCGAAAATACCCAGAAGATAGCCGATGATAAGGCTAAAACTTCTTCGGAACCGCCACCTAAGACAAATGAAGAAACTAAAGAAGAAAAGGCTTATTCGATATATGAGGATGATGACAAATACTCTTTCCATGATCCTCATGGAGAAAAGATCGAGAAATTGCAAAGCCACCTGGATGCCCTAAGCACAAGAAAGAATTGAAAGAATCGGGGGTTTCAAGACTATACCCGCCTGAATTGGACTTTGCCCCTTATCCAGAAAATATAAACTCCTCAAATTGGAGTCATATGATGGGAAGGGGTCCCCAAGCCAGCACCTATATTACTTTTTATTGTAGGCAGGTCATCTAACGGGAAATGATCCCGTAATGACTAAAGTATTTGCAAGCACCCTCCGAGGGCCTGCCTTTACATGGTTTATGCAGCTGCCCCCAGATACTATCAATACCTGGTTTGATGTTGAGAAATAATTCCTCGCACGTTTCTTCGAGGATGATACTGAAATATCGGTTCATTCCCTCCTTGCAACAAAGCAAGGTGAGCAAGAAACGGTAAAGGATTTTATAGAAAGATTCCGGGAAAAGTCCGTGCACTGTAAACACGGAATGATCCATAAAACTATGGTGGAAACCTGTAAGCATTACTTCAGGACCGGCGTGCTGATAAGAATGGGAGTTGTAGAGTCTAAGAATTGGAAAGACCTGTTAAAGCAGGGAGAGCAGGCGGAAGATATAATTCATCGAATTGAGGAATCTCGTGGCACGAGAAACTCTACAAATAACAGACCATATCCACAGAATCCTAAAAATAAAGGGAAGGCTGTGATGGCATCAGTTGCAAATCCGAAGCTAAGACCTCAGAATCCGAGATGTACGGGTCAAAATAGGCCCCGACAAGATAGAACTTATACATTCAAGACGGAGCAGACTGGTACTCTATTCCATCTCCTCCTTAGAAAGGGCATGTTGAAGCTTCCAGAAATTGGAAAATCGAAAGACGCTGATAAAACCAACGACCCTAACTATTGCCTGTACCATCGGAATGCCGGGCACCCAACTAAGGATTGCTATCCTCTTAAGAACTGAATTCAGGCATTGATAGAAGCCAGGATTCTCACACTTAAAGAGGAACAAAAGAAAGTTTCTGCAAATATGGCAACTTTAGTAGTAGGAGCCAATGAGTTCCATGCCAGAGCAACCCCTGTACCATTAGGGAAGCCGATATCAATACCAAGCATGGGCAACCCGCACTTGCAAGCTAGCCCCTTGGGTATGTTCCGAAAAACAGCTGTGACAACAGCTGTGACAAAGTCATTCTCATTGGTTAGGAGCCGGATTTGGCTGGGGGTGCCGAAAATATTGACTATGATAAATATCATGTTGCTTCCGCTACTCATGCTAGCCATTAAAATGGCTAATTGAGTGCTAAAAAAAATTGCCCAATACTGTTAAAGCGGCGGGAAGAGGAGATCAAGTTTCTTACTAATCCTATCATACTGAGGGTAAAAGTATGAAATTAACTACCAGTTAAAGAGGCGGGAAGAGAAGATCAAGTTCCTCACCAAATCCATTTATAGCTGGGGGTTTGCTAAAAATCCTGTGGACCTGTCATGTTAAGCTCTTACCTCTGACAGTATGATTTGGATTATTTCCTTCTCCGTTCAAGTTACGCGTGAGAGCACTTGGACTAGGCATGTGCAATTAGGCGCCTCTGTCGAAATATGATGATCATGACCAGATCATCTTGGCGTGTGCAGTTCAAGATACGCGAGAGAGTCTTGAACCGTCTCCACCAAACTCTAAGCATGTGCAATTATGCGTCTCTGCCAAAATCTGATGATCATGACCTGATCATCTTGGCGTGTGCAGTTCAAGTTACGCATGAGAGTCTTGAACCGCCTCCATCAAAATTCCAAGCATGTGCGATTAGGCACCTCTGCCGAATTTCTTGATTTTAACTTGATCACCAAATTGAAAATCCAAAGTATTTCAAAATTTGCTAAGTTCTAAGTCATTTTGAAAACTTTGGAGGGGGTTCTGTTGGCAGCGAAAATTTCTAAATAAAAAGGAATTTTCCATACAGAATGCGGAGCCAACTCCGTAACTCCGCGTTTGGCTATTTTAGCCTCGCGTTTGAGCAAAATGCGGAGCTAATCCATAGTTCCGCGTTCTGATGAATTTAGCTCCGCGTTAACTCCGCGTGAGCAGATTTCATTAGAATTCCAAATTGATTGTGATTGAAATTTGGACTTATCCAATATCCAAATTGAGTCCAATCAGAATCCTAAATTGATTGTGATTGATATTTGAGCTTATCTAATACCCAAATTGAGTCCAATCAGAATTTCAAATCAAGAGATTTAAATCAAGACTAAGATACTTGATTAGAATCCTTGATGAATACAAAAATCTTATTTTACTATTCCTATGGAAATCTTTATTCCTATTCTTATTCCTATGAAAATCTTTATTCCTATTCCTATGGAAACTCTCATAACTACTAAAGTCTATAAATACCCTCTTTGAGGAGACTTTAGAGATCATCAATCAACAATAGATCAATCCATAGATGATCATCAATCTTTAAGAGATCTTTTTCGAGCGTCTTAGAGAATTCGAGTTACGCGTGAGAGTTTTGAATTTGTGGAGACCGGAGAAGATCAATTCTACAGTCGGCCGATATCTTCTTCATCAAGAGCAAGAAGACCATCGACGTCAGATCGTCCAAATGAGTTACTTGATAGATCACATCGCCACACAGATCCCACATCATATTGTAAAAGAGAGCGATATACATATAAATCCTCTCGTTTGTTCTTTCTCTTTTGTTCTCTTTCGTTGTAAATCAAGTAATTTCAATGGAAGGAAGGCAAGGAATTTCTGCTGCGAACATATATAGGTATAGATATTGTAATAAGATTAATAAGATTATATTTTATTACATATTGTTATTAATTGAAACTAGAGACAGAACAAAATATTTAATCTGAATTGATTTAAATAGTTTATTACTTTAGGAAAGAAACATAATATATATATATATAGAGAGAGAGAGAGAGGGTTAATTATCTAAACAGAATAAAGTATAAATGAAAAATACATTACTAATTGAACACGAGTTTATGCAGAAGATGGATGCATATTGGATGAAGATTGGTAGATGATCGAGGCTAGCGTTGGATACTATCTCCTTAAAATCGATTCGCCCTCCACCGGTATGCTTCTTGATTACAATGAGTGTCGGTTTCTTAGGATATAACGATCTGATTACAACAAGAAGAAAACTGTAATCATGTTGCCTATGGCGAATTTGATTAAAAAATACTCTCTGTTTTGTATGGTATAATGCAGGACAGAAAGAGAACAGTTCTTTTGGAGACAGAAAACTCTTGTTTGACACAGAGATTTCTTGTCTATAGAAGAAGGAAGAACAAAGAATGAAAATTGTGTGAAATGAGTCTGAACAAGGGGCCTATTTATAGGCTTTTAGACTTAACAGACGCGACAGTTAGATTAACAGTTGTGACCGTTTAACGGTAATTGTTAACGGATGACTGTTGGATCTCAACAGTCGGATCCAAATGGCTAATAACTCTTAACGGACAGGTCGAATCCAAGATAATTTGAATCCAGCAGCACCAAAAAATCAAAGGCTTCTCAACTCACAACTGTTAATGGACGACCGTTGGATCTCAACAGTCGGATTCAAACGGCTAACAACCCTTATCGAGCGGATCGAATACATGGTAACCCGGACCCAATAGCACCAAAAAAAAATCAAAGGCTCCTCGCGATAATGCGTACGTGCGAAGTGCCAAGTGCGCCACTAAAGTGCCCAATGCACCCTAAATGCCCATTCACCCTCGCACACACGCATGCGCGTGCGGGTGGTGCTCAAAATTTCTCCTTTTATTACATAAGCAATGACATAGAACAAACAATCTTATATAAATTCATATCCTAACAGCACTCTAACCGATGTAGGAATATTTTTTCCTTTTGTTCGCTTTACTATACATTTCACTTTGAAGTCATTTTCCATTCACCTAATTTATTTATTTTTGAACTGGTGAATGGCTTAAAAATTTAATGTTCAAATATGCATGAATTCAACAATCCATCACATGAATGAAATGGCTTAAATTCTAATGCAGATAAATAGAGAGTATGATAGAAAGTTACCGCATCGGGAGATGTAGCTTTTGGCTTTGAAACTTTCCTAGTGAAATATTATCAAGTTTACTCGCTAACTAGTGAACACAATGTTTTTGAACTGTTCAATTTTTGATGTAAACTAAAACAATAATATTCATACGATTTCTTTCAACTTTATCAGATTCTTTTATGTTGTGTCTGTTTTGATTCTAAACAACCTCGTAATTCTATGAGTGCTCTAGAGAACTTAGTCTTTGTTATTCTCATAGAAGCAACCCCTTCACACTCTTATAGGTGATCTTTTATTAAGAGTATCTTGCCATACTCCACTTGGATTTCCAAGATATAAAGTCATTAAAAACTTAGCTTATCTTTACGCATTGCAGGTTAATCACTATTTATCATAGGAATGAGATATGAATAATTTCCTCAGTGATTCGTACGAGTCCCCCACAATTGGGTTGTCCCTTTGAACCTAGATTTTGGGATCTCCAGTCAGTTAGGTTGGGTTGTCATTATAGAGTTACTTTATTTAGTAGGCTATAATCTCATTCCCCTCGATAACTTATATACTTGATTTTTGGTTAAGGCTTTTGTTAATGGATCTACAATATTATCCTTTGATTTTATATAATCAAGAGATATTATTCCATTTGTAAGTAGTTGTCTTACAGTATCATATCTACGACGTATATATCTTGATTTTCTATTAAACAATACATTTTGTGCCCTTCTAATTGCTGATTGACTGTCACAATGGATGTAATTTGCTGACATAGGTTTAACCCACATTGGAATATCTTCTAAAAAGTTCCGAAATCATTCTGGTTCTTTTCCAGCTTTATCTAAAGCGATAAATTCAGATTCCATAGTGGATCTGGCTATATATGTTTGTTTCGAAGATTTCCAAGAGATGACTACGCCTTCAATAGTAAAGACATACCCACTTGTGGATTTTACATCTTTAGAATCCGTAATCCAGTTAGCATCAGTGTTTCCTTATATCATTGCTGGATATCTTGTATAGTGCAGCCCATAGTTAGCAGTGTGTCTCAAATATTTAAGTACGCTAACTATTGCTTTCCAGTGGTTCTCCCCTGAATTACTTGTAAATCTACTCATTTTGCTTATTGAGTATGCAATATCAGGTTTTGTACACTTCATTAAATACATCAGACTGCCAGTGATCTGTGAGTATTCTAATTGTGTACACTAGCACCTGTATTTTTTGTAAAATATAAACTCATATCCACAGGTGTTCTAGCTATATAATTATTTTCTTTGTCAAATTTTTCGAGTATCTTCTCGATATAATGTAACTGGGATAAGGCAGATCCAACAGATATCTTGGAGATTTTAACACCAAGAATAATATCTGTAATACCTAAATTTTTTATATCAAATTTTTGTGTTAACATAATTTCTACCTCTTTAATTAAAGCAACTGTTCTACCGGTGATAATCATGTCATCCACGTATAGACATACAATGACATAGTTGTGCATATCCCCTTTTATATATACACATTTCTCGCATTCATTATAACGAAATCTATTTGACAACATAATTTGGTCAAATTTTTCATGCCATTGTTTAGGTGCTTGTTTAAGTCCATAGAGTGACTTAACAAGTCTACACACATTCTTTTCTTGACCTGGAATTACAACCCTTCAGATTGTTTCATGAAAATCTCTTCATCTAATTCACCATTCAAAAATATTGTTTTTACATTCATTTGATGAAGCTCAAGATTATATAATGCTACAAAATCAATTATTAATCATATGGATGTTATTCTTATTACATGTGAATATGTATCAAAATAATCTATACCTTCCTTTTATCTATAACATTTTTACTACAAGTCTATTTTTGTATTTATCTATAAATCCATTAGGTTTTATTTTTCTCTTAAAAATCCATTTATTACCTAATGGTTTACTTCCTCGAGGAAGATCCACAAGTTTCCAAGTGTAATTTTGAATAATCGATTCAATTTCACTATTTACAGCTTCTTTCCAAAGTGGAGTTTCAGGTATAGATATAACATCTTTATAACTTTGAGATTCCTTTTCTAACAAATATGTCAGAAAATTCGGACCAAATGATTTATTAACCCTGGCCATTTTGCTCCGTCTAACTTCATCCTCATTACTTTTATTTCTAGAATCAGATTCTATTTTTTTATCGCATCATCGCAAGTCCTTTTAGGAGAATTTGGTTCATATTCCTTACTAGGAAAAATATTTTAAAAAAGTACTGCATTTCTAGATTCAATAATAGAGTACTTATGTATTTTTGGATGATCTAATTTGAAAACAAAAAAAAACGATATGCATTGTTATTATATGCATATACAATAAATATACAATCAATTGTCTTAGGTCCAATTTTGGTCTTTTTAGGAGCAGGAATTGCAACATTTGCAAGACACCCCCACACTCTTAAGAATTTATAGCTAGGCGCTCGATCTGTCTATAATTCATAAGGTGTTTTGTCCAATTTTTTTGGGGTATTTTGTTGAGAACATAATTGGCAGAAAACAAAACTTGCTCCCACATGCTTTGGGGTAAACCAGAACTTACTAATATGACATTTATCATTTCCTTTAAAGTTATGTTCTTACGCTCAACAATTCTATTTTACTAAGGAGTGTAAGGAGCAGTTGTTTGATGTATAATATCATGATCAATACAAATTTGTGCAAATGGTGACTCATATTTACCACCTCTATTATTTCTTAGCATCTTTATATTTTTGTTAAGTTGATTCTCAACTTCATTTTTATATTATATAAATATTTCAATTGCTTCATTTTTTGTTCTTATTAGATATACATAACAATATCTAGTACAATCATCAATAAAAGTAATAAAGTATATTTTTTCCACCTCTACTTTGAACAGATTTTAAATCACATATATCTGTATAAATTAATTCTAGAGGTTCAGTATTACGTTCAATTGAATGAAATGAAAACTTAGCCATTTTTTATTCAATACATATTTGCCATTTATCATCAAAATTTATATTAAAATTAGGCAACATATTTAAATTAATTAATCTTTGTAAAGTATAATAATTAACATTATTCGCAGCAGAAATTCTTTGCCTTCCTTCCATTGAAATAACTTAATTTACAACGAAAGAGAACAAAAGAGAAAGAACAAACAAGAGGATTTATATGTATATCGCTCTCTCTTACAATATGATGTGGGATCTATGTGGCGATGGGATCTATCAAGTAGCTCCTTTGGACGATCTGACGTCGAACTTTTCTCTTGAAGATAGTGGCCGACTTTTGGATCTTTTCTTCTCTGCTCTTCACGAATTCAAGGCTCTATGCGTAACTTGAATTCTCCAAGATGCTCGAAAAATCTGATTCTCTGGAAAAGATCCTCTAAGACTTCCTCAAGAGGGTATTTATAGCCTTAGGATGATTTGAGAGTTTCTATCTAAATAGAATTTGTACTCATCAAGGATTCCAATCAAATATCTTAGTTTTGATTTAAATCTCTTGATTTTAGAATTCTGATCGGACTTAATTTGGGTATTTGGATAAGCCCAAATCTCAATCTCAATCAATTTTAAGATTCTGGTTATCTGCTCAAGCGGAGATAATCTCGCCAAAACGCGGAGCTAAAAACCAGAACGCGGAGTATTGAATAGCTCCGCATTTTACTCAAACGCGAGGCTAAAATAGCCAGTACGCGGAGCTATAGAGTTAGCTTCCGCGTTATATTGTGCAAAATCCTATTTACTTAGAAATTTTCACTGCCAACAGAACCCCCTCCAAAGTTTTCAAAATGGCTTAGAACTTAGCAAATTTTGAAATACTTTGGATCTTCAATTTTGTGATCAGGTTAAGATCAAGAAATTCGGTAGAGATGCTTAATCGCACATGCTTGAAACTTTGATGGAGGCGGTTCAAGGCTCTCATGCGTAACTTGAACTGCACATGCCAAGATAATCGAGTCATGATCATCAGATTTCGGCAGAGCCGCCTAATTGCATATGCCTAGTCCAAGTGCTCTCACGCGTAGCTTGAACGGAGATGCGAATAATCCAAATCATACTGTCAGAGATAAGAGCTTAACATGACAGGTTCACGGGATTTTTAGCAAACCCCCAGCTACAAAAAATTTTATTTATAGCACTCAATTAGCCATTCTAATGGCTAGTAAAAGTAGCGGAAGTAACATGATATTTATCATCGTCAATATTTTTGGCACCCCCAGCCAAATCCGGCTGCTAGCCAATGAAGATAACTTTGTCACAGCTGTGGTTCGAAGCGTACCCAAGGGGCCAGCTTGCAAGTGCGGGCTGCCCATACTTGGTGTCGATATTTGCTTCCCCACTGGTACAGGAATCGCTCTGGCAGGGAACTCATTGGTTCATACTACTAAAGTTGACATATTTGCAGAAACTTTCTTTTGCTCCTCTTTAAGTGTGAGAATCCCAGCTTCTATCAATGCCTGAATTCGGTTCTTAAGATGATAGCAATCCTTAGTTGGGTGCCCGATATTCCGATGGTACAGGCAATAGTTGGTGTCGTTGGTTTTACTAGCATCCTCCGATTTTCTATTCTCCGGGAGTTTCAACATTCCCTTCCTCAGGAGCAGATGGAAGAGTGTAGGCGTTTGCTCTGCCTTGAAGGTATAGGTCCTCTCTTGCTGAGGCCTATTTTGTCTTGTGCCCTTCTGATTTTGGGGCTTCGGGTTTGGAGGATTTGTCTTTTGTGGAGCGAGTTCTGATGCCATCACCGCTTTCCCTTTATTCTTATTATTATTTTTAGTGTACGGCCTATTATTTCCGATATTTCTCGATCCACGAGACTCTTCAACTCGACGGATCAAGTCCTCGGCTTGCTCTCCTTACTTGAGCAAATCTCTCCACGTCTTAAACTCTACGGCCCCCATTTTTAGGAACACGTTAGTCTTAAGATTATGTCGACATGTCTCGACTAGAGTTTCCTGGACCATCTCGTATTTGCAATGCACGGACTTCTCCCGGAACCTTTCTATGAGGTCTTTTACTGTTTCTTATTTTCCTTGTTTAGTTGCAAGGAGGGAATGAACCGTAATTTCATTATCATCCTCAAAAAAATGTGAGAGAAATAATTTCTCAACATCAAACCAGGTATTAATAGTACCTGGGGGCAGCTGCATAAACTAAGTGAAAGCAGACCCTCGTAAGGTACTTGCGAATACCTTAGTCATTACTGGGTCATTGCCCATCAAATGTCCTGCTTGGGACAAGAAGTAGTAAATATGTTGATTAAGAGACCCTTTCCCGTCATATGGCTCCAATTTGAGCGGTTTATATTTCTGAGGGTATGGTACCATATCCCATTCAGGCGGATATGATCTTGAGACTCCTGATTCTTTCAACTCCTTTTTGTGCATTAGCGCTTCGAGTTGACTTTGCAATTTCTCTATTTTCTCTTCATGTGGGTCATGAAAAGAATATTTGTCCTCGTCCTCATGTGTTGAGTAGGCTTTTTCTTCCTTATCTTTCTCGTTCAGTTTATTGAACGAGGTCTCTTTTCCCTTCTTAGCATTATCCTCAACAATCCTCTGAGTATTTTCGACCACTTTCGAGAGCATCATTTTAAGATCTTCAATTGTCTTTTGTTGCTCCCGAATCATCTTTTCCTGGGCCTCAAATCTTTGATCGATGTCGTCAGATTTATCCGCCATATGTGATGCTGACTTTTGTAGCCGAGATGATGCAGAGGAACGAGGTGACGCTATAGCCGAGTTATCGTTGTCGTCATAAAAACCTTTTACAAGTTTCTTATAGTTTCGAGGCGGGACAGCTCCTGATTTTAGTCGGGTAAAGTGATGAGGTTCTTCATCACTTGATTCTGAGTTATCATCTCTTTTAATGACTTTCTTACCCTTTCCGACCATGTTGGAAGTTACAACTCTCCATTCTTCTCGGGGCGTAGCCTTTGTTTTCTTAGCAGGGTTTCTGTCTGACTTATTTAATCGGTCAAACACCAATACCCTGTTCTTGCTGCAGTAGCAATTATCAATTACAGCGGATACCGCTGTCATAAGCTGCTGGCAGTGACAAGTTGGTTCATGTTGAACTTGTTCTATACTTCTCTTCTTAGTTAAGTACTCCCTGAGATCAGTGACTTTAGACATGGAATTGTGGGACCCATTAGCTGTTTAGAAGGTCCAGGAGCCTGTTGAAGTTTCTTGGAATCATTGGAGTTCAGTTCTGGTCTATTGATGCGACGATCAGCCCTGATTTTGTATTCGGGTTGATCTATGCGGAGCTGAAAGTTAGCTTCGCGTTTTGTGTCGCGGGCCTGAAAAATAGCTTCGCGTTTTGCTACGCTAGCCTCGCGTTTTACGCTAGTTTGGCGTCTCTTTAAAAGTTTATCTTCTGGAATCTTAGCCCCGCGTGGAAGAAAATTCTTGCATGCTGGCTTACTCTTGTGATTAACACAAGTCACAACTTCGCGTCTAGCGCGATCTTTCCAATTAACGATAATTTGCCAATCGTCTTCATGATTTACGCGGAGCTGGGGAACCTTGCGTTTATCGCAAGTACTACTGGCTTCGCGTTTATCGCTAAGCTCAGTATCAGCCTCGCGTGGAGAATCACACGCTGGCTGTGGGGAAATTTTATCCTCGCATTTATCGCGAGTGTCAAAAATCTTGCGTTTCTCGCAAGTTGTACTGGCTTCGCATTTATCGCTAGGCCCAGTAATAGCCTCGCGTGGAGAATCACACGCTGGCTGTGAGGAAATTTTATCCTCGCGTTTATCGCAAGTGTCAAAAATCTTGCGTTTCTCGCAAGTTGTACTGGCTTCGAGTTTATCGCTAGGCCCACTAATAGCCTCGCGTGGAGAATCACACGCTGGCTTTAAGGAATTTCTATCCTCACGTTTATCGCGAGTGTAAGTAATCTTGCGTTTATCGCAAGTACTACCGGTTTCACGTTTATTGCTAAGTCCAGTAATAGCCTCGCGTGGAGAATCACACGCTGGCTTTAAGGAGATTTTATCCTCTCATTTATCGCGAGTGTTAGAAATTTTGCGATTAACGCAAATCTTACTGGCTTCGCATTTCTCGCTAAGCTCAGTAATAGCCTCGCGTGGAGAATCACACGCTGGCTTTTCCTTGCGATCAATACAAGTTACAACTTCGTGTTTAACGCGATAATGACTGGTCTCACGATTAATGCGAGTCAGTTTGCGAGAGACCATAGCCTCGCGTTCAATGAAGTTAGCCTCGCGTTCAATGCGGGCTTTGAGGGCCTTTCGCCTAGCTCTTCGATTCCTATTTCAGAGTTGGGTTCTGGTCAATCCAGCTCCCATGCCTTCTTTCTTCAGTAGAGAGGCCATCCTCTGCTAGGATTTCCTGCCCAAACAACGGCTCTATGGCCGCGGTCTCTAAGGATCCCCATTCATCGGTGGATACCTTTTTACCCGTTCCTCGGGTATTGGAGCGCACACGACGATAGTGTCGCGTTTCGTTCAGGTTACCTGATTCAGAGGAGAGATACTCCTCATACTTCTACTGGTCGATTTTCACGACCAGCATATCTACGTCGAATCCGATCCTCTCGATGTCAGATTGCGCCACGATCTCTTCTTTGGTGAAAGAGACATCTCCCACTGTGGTCGCCAGTTTGTTCGCAGCAGAAATTCCTTGCCTTCCTTCTATTGAAATAACTTGATTTACAACGAAAGAGAACAAAAGAGAAAGAACAAACGAGAGGATTTATATGTATATCGCTCTCTTTTACAATATAATGTGGGATCTGTATGGCGATGGGATCTATCAAGTAGCTCCTTTGGACGATCTGACGTCGAACTCTTCTCTTGAAGATGGTGGCCGACTTTTGGATCTTTTCTTCTCTGCTCTTCACGAATTCAAGGCTTTATGCGTAACTTGAATTCTCCAAGATGCTCAAAAAATCTGATTCTCTTGAAAAGATCCTCTAAGGCTTCCTCAAAAGGGTATTTATAGCCTTAGAATGATTTGAGAGTTTCTATCTAAATAGAATTTGTACTCATCAAGGATTCTAATCAAATATCTTAGTTTTGATTTAAATCTCTTGATTTTAGAATTCTGATCGGACTTAATTTGGGTATTTAGATAAGTCCAAATCTTAATCTCAATCAATTTTGAGATTCTGGTTATCTGCTCACGCGGAGATAATCTCGCCAAAATGCAGAGCTAAGAACCAGAACGCGGAGTTATTGAATAGCTCAGCGTTTTACTCAAACATGAGGCTAAAATAGCCAGTACGCGGAGCTATAGAGTTAGCTTCCGCGTTCTGTTGTGAAAAATCCTATTTATTTAGAAATTTTCACTGCCAACAAACATGACCTAATCTACTATGCCAAATATAAGGTGACTCAGTCATATAAGCAGAAAAATCAATTTTATTATTATTAACTTTAGAAGCAATGGTCATTACATTTATTTTAAACAGACTATCAGTCATATAACCTTTTTTTATATATACACCATTTTTTATAAGTACAAACTTATCAGACTCAAATATAAGCTTAAATCCTTTTTTACTCAAAACTGAATTAAAAATCAGATTCTTGCAGACATCTGGTACATAAATATAACGCCCCCATTTTCAGCTGCTTCCCAAAATGGAGAACGCTATTTAAAATTTCACTATATTAACTAACAGTCATAGGATCTTGGAATAACCGTAACTACTGCCACAATCAGATAAATAAATAACACGCCTGAAACTAAAAAGATTTTATTTATAAAAAGAGTTAGGTATATAAAATGGCACATTGTTCTGAATATGAACACAAAAGAAAAAAATAGTGTCCAAATAAAAAGTAATATAAACAAATATATACAAAGGATCTCTAGAAGTTATTTCACTTGCCTATTGTCGCTCAGGTTGGTCAATGAAGTACGGGTCTTTAATTGGGATTGGTTTTCCTTCTTCGCTTTCTAAACCTTGTTCGCAGCAGAAATTCATTGCCTTCCTTCCATTGAAATAACTTGATTTATAACGAAAGTGAACAAAAGAAAAAGAAAGAACAAATGAGAGGATTTATATCTTAATCGCTCTCTTTTATAATATGATGTGGGTTCTGTGTGGCGATGGGATCTATCGATGTAGCTCCTTTGGACGATCTGACGTCGAACTCTTCTCTTGAAGATGGTGGTCGACTTTTGGATCTTTTCTTCTCTGCTCTTCACGAATTCAAGGCTCTATGCGTAACTTGAACTCTCCAAGATGCTCGAAAAATCTGATTTTCCGGAAAAGATCCTCTAAGGCTTCCTCAAGAGAGTATTTATAGCCTTAGGATGATATGAGAGTTTCTATGTAAATAGAATTTGTACTCATCAAGGATTCCAATCAAATATCTGAATTTTGATTTAAATCTCTTGATTTCGAGTTCTGATCGGACTTAATTTGAGTATTTGGATAAGCCCAAATCATAATCTCAATCAATTTTGAGATTCTGGTTATCTGCTCACGCGGAGATAATCTCGCCAAAACGCCGAGCTAAAGAACCAGAACGCGGAGTTATTGAATAGCTCCGCGTTTTACTCAAACGCGAGGCTAAAATAGCCAGTACGCGGAGCTATAGAGTTAGCTCCGTATTCTGTTGTGGAAAATCCTATTTACTTAGAAATTTTCACTGCCAACAGAACCCCCTCAAAAGTTTTCAAAATGGCTTAGAATTTAGTAAAATTTGAAATACTTTGGATCTTCAATCTGAAAACGCGGAGTTAGAATACCAAGTCATCTTTGCGTTTTGTTCACTTGCGCGGAGCGAAATAGCTTCGCTTTTCAATGAGTAACTGCTCATTAATTACTCCGATTACCATGCCGAATACCAAGAGGCGGGTTCTCATTTAAATAGAGTCTTTAACTCTTCTTCCTTACTTCATTCCAAGAATCCAGGAATCCAGAGTTCAGGCGCCGAGCGACTCCTGTGAAAGATTTTCCATAGATTTTTATCATTAGAATGTCACCTAAGAAGAGTACGGCGTCGCGCGCCTCCTCACCAGCAGCGACAGGCATTAGTAGCGGCAGCAGCGGCCGAGGGAGCGGATACAGCGGTGAACCAGTTCATACCGCGCCCATTGGAGGTAAAAATCTCAACTTTTCGACTCCTTAGAACAATTTTGGAGTGTTTTGGCTCAGTTTTAACCGACCAAACATTTTTGTACCAGCGAGATCGTTATTTTCCGGCTGTAAGGCTTGGAGGAGAAGGAGAAGACGGAGGAGACCTCTGGTCTTCTTCTACGCGAAGCTATCGCGTCATCCTCGCATTTGAAACACGGGGCTATTTTGACTAGCTGTCGCATTTTAATGCGAGGCTATGAATTTTTGCTTTGCGAGTGAAACGCAAGGCTATCTCCTCAGCTGTGCGCGGAGTTAGTTTTAGCTCCGCGTTTTTATACTTAGAAGATTTTTCGAGTTTTGTTAAACTTTTTCTAACTCTTGATTTTTCTTTTGCAGTGGAGTATTCGGACCAGATCCTTTTTGAAGAGGAGTGCATGTGGCTCTACCAATCTGGTAACTTGCTGATATTTCTACCCAGCATGGAGCCTAGCTATCTCCTGATATATTTTCAAAGGCCAGCCATGCTCCGATCTTTATCAGCAAAAGTAACTCTAAGGAAGCCAGAAGCATATGCTTTACAATATAGTTGCAGGTTTCAAGCTTTGACTCCAAAAAGTAAACTTTTGAAGGAGTTACAAGAACTCTGCGGCAGCTCATTATGTTTTCTTGAGGACTATTTCTGTTAGATGACAATCTCTTCGCTTTCCAAAGCGATAGAGATGATCATCTAAGGCCTTATAGCATGTCGAATCCAACTTGTGCATCTTTATTAGGATTCTTGTAGCAGTATCTTCAGATGATCCACTAAGAAATTTTAAACAGATCATAATTGACATTTGCAAAGGAGATCTTTTGCATGTGAACCAGGGAATTGAGCAGGAAAAGAATCTCATCAGCGATTGGCCCAGCAATTCGCATTAAATGGCGATGACTTGTGTAATACCCCAAATTTTGAGCTACCTATATTGCTCTCTTCAGACCAGTGGTGCCGAATAAGTCCACCAAAGTCAATTTTGGACACCGAAATAACTTTCGGTTAACATAACTTTAAATCCACAAACCCAAATGACATTCGGTTTTCGCGATTATTAGTTTTGTAATATTTAGAATTTTTGGAGATTTTTCCTACGAGGCCGAAAATTACTCCCAAAATTGCTAATTTAATAAAATTAAAATTATCCTTCTAATTATTTCAGAATTTCGGTTCATTTATTTCGGACATCGAAATAACAAACAGGTAATTTTGTAGTATTCCTCTCATTGGGTACTATGTCCTGCATAAATTTGGTAGCAATTGAAAAACGTTTATCGGAACCGTAAATAATAAAATATTAAATAAAATAGAAATTAATTTAATACTTTCATAACAAATTTCTAATGGCACACCCTCGAAATAATTTTCGTTGCGGAATGGAGGGGTTGGTGTGGCAGGACAGGAGGATTACGTGGTGAATGGAGGGTTGATGTGGCAGGCCGGGAGTACTAAGGTAGGTAAGTTGTTAAATTACGAATTTACCCTCAAATTATTTCTTCTCTCACCCTTCTTCTCCTTTTCTCCCTCACTTCTCCTCTCTTTTTCTCTCGGCCACCTGCAGCAAAGAGAGAAAAAAAAAACAGAGAGAGAGAGAGAAATTGAAAGAAAAATCAAACCGAACCAAAGATTCAAACTGAGGATTCAAGATCAAACCGAGGCAAGTAATACTGCTATTTTCGTTCATGTCATTATTTTATTTATATCTATTTTTGTTCGTTTCGTTATTTAATTTACATTTGTATACATAATAATTTTTTTGAAAATGCTCGATTCATATTTTGAATTATTAATTGACATTGAGAACTAAAGCAAATTAATTGGTCAATTTTGATATATATAAATATTATTACGTTTACTTATTTTTTGTTAAAAAAAATATTATAACATACGTGGAAATGATAGGCATGCAAAAATAAAAAAATAAAAAGTTACATGCAAAATTTATGTGTTTTGTGAAATGATAAGCATGCAAAAGTTACATGCAAAAATAATTTTGAGTTTAGGCCGAAGAGAAAGGAAAAAGAAAAAAAAAAGAGAGAGAAATGCTAATAATAATGGGCCTGGCCCAGCCCAAAGAAATTAAAAAAAAAAGTAGAGAGATCATGGGTCTGGGCTGCAGAAAAAAAAAAATAATAAAACAGTGGGCCTGACCCTGTCTTGTAAAAGAATATATATATATATATATATATATATATATAATAAAATAGAGGTAAGAAATGGGCTTGGGCTAGGAAAGAAAAAGACATAAAAATAATAATAACAGTAGGCTTGGACTTGGCTTGGATTAATTGGACTTAATTGATAAATTAATAATAGTAATAATTAGATTTTAATTAAAAGAGAAATATATATTAAAATAAATGATTGAGTCTAGAAATGTAATAAATGCATACATTGGGTTATTGGTTGGCATTGAGAATAAAACCAGATTATTAAATAATTTTAATGAGATGCATTGTATAATTGTGCACCAATATATCATGTGTTAATTTATCATGCTACAAGTCCTATGCTTTAATATTACATTTCATGTGCTTTGACATTACAAGTCATGTGTTTTAATATTGCAGATTATGTATTATGATACTACATGTCATGTACAGTCATGGAAATGCAAGCATGTTATTTTGAATTGAAAAACAATTTAAGAAAGAAAAGAAAAAGTAAACAAATAAATGTAAAATAATTTTTTTTTTCATGTGCATAATTCATTATAAACACAGGGATGGGAGAAACTATATGATGGATAAGAGCCTTACTGTATAAGGATTGATTGTATTATTAGGGCCGGGATTCTTTTACTGCAGCGGCCTGAGTGATTACTGGATCACCAATTGATATTTACCCAGAGTGGTATGTCCGTTACTGTATACAATACGGAACTTGATTGTAGTGCCTAGCGGCATGTCATGGTTCAGCGCCATGAATATTGTGGCCGAGTCCCGGGTATGCACGGGCACTTGTACGACAATGGAGAATAGCGCTATCTTATCAATTAATACAGTTTCAAAATTAAATTGGACGATGACTGAGACCAATAGAATATATGATTAAATAGATAGAGTAGTTATTGTCATGCTTATTTATATATGCATTTATTTATGCTTGCCTTCATGTTAATTTATATGTTTCCTTTATGTTAATTTATATGTTGCCTTCATATTAATTTATATGTTGCCTTCATGTTAATTTATATGCACACAAACAACACTGACCTAAACATACTCATGCACACTGATATTCTTGTACTATGATAGTACACAATTTATCTTTTTTAAATGTATTACTTGCCGGGTTTAATCCCCTGGGTTTCGAACCCAGATTTGGAACGTGAAGAAGGGGATCCAGCCCCAATTGAAGATCCGTACTTCGTTGGACAGATCGAGTGATAATAGGAAATCGAAGTACCCCTGGAGAACTTTTGTTTATTTTGTTTATATTTCCTTTTGTCTGGGCACTGCTTTTCTCTTTGACTCTTTTGTGTTCATATTTAAAGAAGTGTGCCTTGTTATGTAATGAACTCTTTGTATAAATAAAATCATTTAAAGTTTCAGACATGTTATTTATTAATCTGATTGTGGCAGTAGTTACGGTTATTCCAAGATCCTGTGACTGTTGGGTTGTCTAGTGTAAGTAATAAGTAACGTCCTCCGTTTTGAGAAGCAGCTGAAAAACGGGGGCGTTACAGGGTGGTATCAGCGCCTAGGTTTAGGTGGAAGACCATAGGACACTGCCATATAAGAATATGTCTGTGACTTATTCGTAATAATTATTTCTTATTCTTTGGTACCTATCAGATCTACTATCGTGTCTATCCTATTATTTTCTATTCGTTTGAGGTATCTATCTTGAATTCTTTGTATTGATTCTTATCTAGTCCGTTGCAGAACAATGTCGACCCGATCTTCTTCGAATATGAGTGTAAGTCCGATAGATGATACGTCTGATCTTAGGAGCCACGAAAAATTGGCATGCGATCAAAATCGGTATCTAAGATTTGGAATTTTCTGGAATAGCTGAGTATTATTGAATATTTGTATAGAACTTTACAAGACCTTATCATTTTAAATAAACAGATCAAAAAATGAGTTAGAATATGTCTGAACAAATGAATGTAATAAATCATTTGAGAAATTAAAACGGAGTCTAACAACAGTACCAGTACTAGCAATTCTTGATACTTCTGGAGAGAGCATATTCATGCTCTATTTTTATATCATTCGATAAGCAAGGTAATTCTGTAGGCAGTGCATTTAAGATTTAAATTTTCATCTATACCAAGAATTTCAGATGAAGTTTAAATGAATTTTTAAGTACAAATTTCTTTGGAGAAATATAGTTACATTTGGACATAACTACTATGCCAATTTTAATCATGTGAGGCTTCTCTGGGGAAAAATGGTGAGAATGCCAAGAAAATATGTTAGGTTATGCTTTCACTTTGAGTTTCTATCTAGTTGTAGGATAATGCAGCCATGTTGTTGTAGGCAGTGCATTTAAGATTTAAATTTTCATCTATACCAAGAATTTCAGATGAAGTTTAAATGAATTTTTAAGTACAAATTTCTTTGGAGAAATATAGTTACATTTGGACATAACTACAAGAAATATGTTAGGTAATTCTGTAGGCAGTGCATTTAAGATTTAAATTTTCATCTATACCAAGAATTTCAGATGAAGTTTAAATGAATTTTTAAGTACAAATTTCTTTGGAAAAATATAGTTACATTTGGACATAACTACTATGCCAATTTTAATCATGTGAGGCATCTCTGGGGAAGAATGGTGAGAATGCCAAGAAAATATGTTAGGTTATGCTTTCACTTTGAGTTTCTATCTAGTTGTAGGATAATGCAGCCATGTTGTTGTAGCTATATTATATGAAAAGCTGATGGAGTCTAATGGATAAAAAAAATCTAATTATGATTTCTCATCCTGGTAGACCACCTTATGCAGCTTAAATATATCTTTCGAAATCATCGTCCTATTCCACTACTTTTTGTTGATCATTCCCATTTGATATTTTGTAATTTGATATTTTGTATCTTCTATCTGAATATTATCATAATACGACTCATATTTTGAGCCTTTATACATCACAAGTCTTATTGAGTCGGCGAGACAATTGTAGAGAGATATTCTCTGGGGCCAGCAATTGCAGTCGCTTGATAAAATCATCTTGTGTGATTGAATTTTGTAGTCATGAATTCACTTTTATCTTATATCCCTACCATTTATAGTCTTGTTATTTCGGTATTGTAATAGTTATGATTTGTTTTCTCTTATAAAATCCATTACAATATGTAGTAGGACCCTAGGAATGGACTCTATAAAATTATTTGTCACTTGTATCTTTTCCATTACTTAATCAGAATGGCGTGGCACACCAAATTGGTAGCAGTTATTCCTGATTAAATTCTGTCTTACTTTTGTATTCCTTCACCCAAATAAAACTTCAAGAATAAATTGGAAATCCTGACTATCCATTATCATTCCTATCAAAAACGAAACTCATTCATGATGTATTCTATATATCATTGAGAAAGCGCTTAGTTAGAAGTACAAAATAGTGAATATATCAAAAATAAACTTGAGAAAAAGCTTAAAGTTTTTGTGATTGTTCCATAAGAAATGAAACAAAAATATGAGAAGCGATATGTAAGGATTATTAACCAATGGAAGAAGTCTTAAAAAATAAAGTAACATTATTAGTTCTTATTTTATGGGATATACAATCACCAAGAGATTCAAATTAGGAGCTTGAAAAGGACATCAGGATAAAATACATATACCCTTTCTCATGATCAAAAACATCAATTAAATTTCGAGGACGAAATTTTTTTACTAGGTGGGTAAAATGTAATACCCTAAATTTCGAGCTACATGTATTACTCTCTTCAGACTAGTGGTGCCGAATAAGTCCACCGAAGTCAATTTTGGACACCGAAATAACTTTCGGTTAACATAACTTTAAATCCACAAACCGAAATGACATTCGGTCTTCGCGATTATTAGTTTTGTAATATTTAAAATTTTTGGAGATTTTTACTACGAGGCCGAAAAATACTCCCAAAATTGCTAATTTAATAAAATTAAAATTATCCTTCTAATTATTTCAGAATTTCGGTTCATTTATTCCGGACATCAAAATAACAAACGGATAATTTTGTAGTATTCCTCTCATTGGGTACTATGTCCTGCATAAATTTGGTAGAAATTGAAAAACGTTTATCGGAACCGTAAATAATAAAATATTAAATAAAATAGAAATTAATTTAATACTTTCATAACAAATTTCTAATAGCACACCCTCAAAATAATTTTCGTTGTGGAATGGAGGGGTTGGTGTGGCAGCACAGGAGGATTACGTGTTGAATGGATGGTTGATGTGGCAGGCCGGGAGTACTAAGGTAGGTAAGTTGTTAAATTACGGATTTACCCTCAAATTATTTCTTCTCTCACCCTTCCTCTCCTTTTCTCCCTCACTTCTCCTCTCTTTTCCTCTCGGCCACCTGCAGCAAAGAGAGACAAAAAAAACAGAGAGAGAGAGAGAAACTGAAAGAAAAATCAAACCAAACCGAAGATTCAAACTGAGGATTCAAGATCAAACCGAGGCAAGTAATACCTCTATTTTCGTTCATGTCATTATTTTATTTATATCTATTTTTGTTCGTTTCGTTATTTAATTTACATTTGTATACATAATATTTCTTTTGAAAATGCTTGATTCATATTTCGAATTATTAATTGACATTGAGAACTAAAGCAAATTAATTGGTCAATTTTGATATATATAAATATTATTACGTTTACTTATTTTTAGTTTAAAAAAATATTATAACATACGTTGAAATGATAGGCATGCAAAAATAAAAATAAAAAAAAAAAGTTACATGCAAAATTTATGTGTTTTGTGAAATGATAGGCATGCAAAAGTTACATGCAAAAATAATTTTGAGCTTGGGCCGAAGAGAAAGGAAAAAGGAAAAAAAAACAGAGAGAGAAATGCTAATAATAATGGGCCTGGCCCAGCCCAAAGAAATTAAAAAAAAAAAGGAGAGAGAGATCATGGGCCTGGGCTACAGAAAAAAAAATAATAAAACAGTGGGCCTGGCCCTGTCTTGTAAAAGAAAAAAAAAAAAAATATATATATATATATATATATATATATATATATATATATATATATATAATAAAATAGAGGAAAGAAATGGGCTTGGGTTAGGAAAGAAAAAGACAAAAAAATAATAATAACAGTAGGCTTGGACTTGGTTTGGATTAATTGGACTTAATTGATAAATTAATAATAGTAATAAATTAGATTTTAATTAAAAGAGAAATGTATATTAAAATAAATGATTGAGTTTAGAAATGTAATAAATGCATACATTGGGTTATTGGTTGGCATTGAGAATAAAACCAGATTATTAAATAATTTTAATGAGATGCATTGTATAATTGTGCACCAATATATCATGTGTTAATTTATCATGCTACAAGTCCTATGCTTTAATATTACATTTCATGTGATTTGACATTACAAGTCATGTGTTTTAATATTGCAGATCATGTGTTATGATACTACATGTCATGTACAATCATGAAAATGCAAGCATGTTTTTTAAATTGAAAAACAATTTAAGAAAGAAAAGAAAAAGTAAACAAATAAATGTAAAATAATTTTTTTTTCATGTGCATAATTCATTATGAACACGGGGATGGGAGAAACTATATGATGGATAAGAGCCTTACCGTATAAGGATTGATTGTATTGTTAGGGCCGGGATTCTTTTACTGCAGCGGCCTGGGTGATTACTGGATCACCAATTGATATTTACCCAGAGTGGTATGTCCGTTACTGTATACAGTACGGAACTTGATTGTAGTGCTTAGCGGCATGTCATGGTTCAGCGCCATGAATATTATGGCCGGGTCCCGGATATGCACGGGCACTTATACGACATTGGAGAATAGAGTTATCTTATCCATTAGTACAGTTTCAAATTTAAATTAGACGATGACTAAGACCAATAGAATATATAATTAAATAGATAGAGTAGTTATTGTCATGCTTATTTATATATGCATTTATTTATGCTTGCCTCCATGTTAATTTATATGTTGCCTTCATGTTAATTTATATGTTGCCTTCATATTAATTTATATGTTGCCTTCATGTTAATTTATATGTTGCCTTCATGTTAATTTATATGTTGCCTTCATGTTAATTTATATGTTACCTTCATATTAATTTATATGCACACAAACAACACTGACCTAAACATGCACACAAACAACACTGACCTAAACATGCTCATGCACACTAATATTCTTGTACTATGATAGTACACAATTTATCTTTTTTAAATGTATTACTTGCCGGGTTTAATCCCCTGGGTTTCGAACCCAGATTTGGAATGTAAAGAAGGGGATCCAGTCCCAATTGAAGATCCGTACTTTGTTGGACAGATCGAGTAACAATAGGAAATCGAAGTACCCCTGAAGAACTTTTGTATATTTTGTTTATATTTCCTTTTGTCTGGGCATTGCTTTTCTCTTTGACTCTTTTGTGTTCATATTTAAAGAAGTGTGCCATGTTATGTAATGAATTCTTTGTATAAATAAAATCATTTAAAGTTTTAGACATGTTATTTATTAATCTGATTGTGGCAGTAGTTACGGTTATTCCAAGATTCTGTGACTGTTGGGTTGTCTAGTGTAAGTAATAAGTAACGTTCTCCATTTTGAGAAGCAGCTGAAAAACAGGGGCATTACAACTTGCGCCGGCAAGCTCAACACTCCGTGGAGGAGACTCGTCGTCGGCTTATTGATAAGTCGACGAATAGGTTGAAGCTTTTGGGAGAGCTATAACTCCCTCTTCTTTTGTAATCCTTTTATTTTATGAATAAAGACAATTCATTTTCTCTTTATCTGTTGGCTTCAAGAATTTTGCTTGCTCAACAAATAGATGGTTCATAGTTTCGGTAAAACAATCCAAGGCTCATTTGCGTAATTTAGACTGTTAGTACTTGAAATGATCGGATAAGGATCATTTAACTTAAACAAAGGCGCCTAATTGCACATGCCTTAGTTTGATGGAGGCAGTTCAAGGCTCTGATGCGTAACTTGAATTGCACATACCAAGATAATCAAGTGATGATTATCAGATTTCGGCAGAGACGCTTAATTGCACATGCCAAGTCGAAGCCTCTCATAGAAACGCGTAGCTAAAATATCAAGTTATCTTCGCATTTTGCATAGCTGCGCGGAACTAATAGCTTTGCGTTTCGCATCACCACGCGAAGCTAATAGCTTCGCGTTTTAGAGAGCAACTGATCAGTTAGTCGTTCCGATTTTTACGCCGAATCCCAAGAGGCGGGTTTTTTTATTTAAATGGAGTCTCTTCTTTTTCTTCCTCACTTCATTCGAAGGATTTTCAAGAGATTGGAGCTCCAGAACTCCGGCGATCCAGGCAACTCAGCGACCGAGCGATTTTCGACCCGATTTCCGTTGATTTCCTTCAAGATTTCGTAGGTAATGGCACCCAAGACCCGTGCTTCTTCACGCGCAGCCTCGCCGTCGGCGACTGGCGCAAGCGGCAGCGGCCGTGGAAGTGGCCCCAGCGGTGAGCCAGTCCACTCCTCGCCTATCGGCGGTAAGATTCTTCACTTCTTGGACTTTTAGAACTTTTTTTAAGAGTGATTTGGCTCGGTTTTAACCGACCTATCATCTCTTTTACCGGCGAGATCGCCGTACTCTGGCCAAATGGCTTGGAGAAGAAGGAAATGATCTCTGGGCTTCTTCCACGCTAAGCTATCGTGTTATCTCTGCATTTTTAAATGCGAAGTTATTTTTGCTAACTATCGCGTTCTGACGCGAGGTTACAATTTTAGCTTCGCGTTTGTAAACGCGAAGTTATCATCCTTAGCTTCGCGTTCGTAAACGCGATGTTATTTCACTTAATTTCGCGCGGAGGTACCTCTAGCTCCGCCTTTTCATACTTAGAAAAATTTTCTGATTTGTAGAAACTTTTCCAACTCTTAATTTTTTCTTTTGCAGTTGGCTATTCAGTGGACCCAATCTCCCAAGGGCATCACTTCGGCTTCGTTGGTGGTACAGACTCAGCAACTCAGTTCCGTTTCACCACTGATATTCCCGCCTTCAAGCCAGGTCTCAGGGAGCGCAGGGAGAAACTGATAAGATACAGCCCTGCGACTGCGAGGGAGATTATCACTGACGCTCTTTTTGAGGCAACAAACCAAGAGATACTGGAAAAGCCCGCATTCCTCTTCGGAGATGCGTTGGATCACTCTGATGAGATTCTCTTTGAAGAAGAGAGCAAGTGGCTATACCAGGCCGAGGATCTGCTCATGTTTCTGCCTGACATGGAGCGTAGCTACCCTCTGGTGTATCTCCAGAGGCTATCCTCCCACTGCGAGTTAGAATTTGAGCTAACACGTGAGTATGATGGTGTTGCGACCGGTAAGTTCGGCGCAAATGGGGCTTTTCAAGACGGTCCCCCTAGATGTATTACGGGGCTCCTCCCAGGCAGAGTCACCAAAGAGCACCCTGTTGGTGAAGTCCCGATTCGTGCTAAGACTTTCCTTAGCGAATTCTTGGCTAAGGATGGATAGTACCCCACCAAAGACTTTAGAATGCCCGGATGGATCCATTCCTCGGGCAACATGTGGTGGTTCAGACTTGTCAAACACATACTGGACACCCATGAGCAGACCCTAAAAGAAATTGGCTTGTACAAAGCCATTAGAAACGTCCAGTTTGGCTTGCCTCAAAGTTCGTACCACTTGTTCAGCCTGCTGGAGATGTATAACCCCGAAATCTGCACCTTCTTTACACCGGTGGGTGAGCTGGGATTCGCTCTCCACGAGATGTTCGAAGTGTCGGGGTTATCAATAGGCGAAATCCCTTATGAGGAATATATCCCCACTGCTGAAGAATTAAAGATGCTAAAAGCGGGGGATGAGTATATCTACCAGACCTACTGGAAAATGATGTGCCACTATCATATTTGTGCCGACCTGGCTGGAGTAAGGAACCAGAGAATTGGCCATAAGAAGTGGGCAGACTATCTCTTCGTCAATCTGAAAGAGAGTCTCCCTATAATTCGTGGACGCCCTTCCATTAGTATCGAAGAAGTGAAGGAGCGTATCTCCAACTTAGAAGCCACAACATATACGACCGAATCAAATGAAGGAGGATTTAGTCCTGACACGGTTTTTCAGAGCTTCCATTATCAAGCCCAGTTCCCTATTTCTGAGAAGGGTCTCCTTGCTGGCTTTTTAATGTTGTGGCTGAAGAGGTGTATCGTCCCTTCGCTGTCTATGAAAGCTATCGCTAAGAACGTCGTCTATCCAGCCGTTCTATTGGCCTATGGACGACCATTCGAGTTATTACCAGCAATGATTGCCAACCTCCAAAGCGAGCTCCGGGCCCTCTGCAACAGCTTTATGCCAGCAGAGAAGAACAAAGGCAAAGTTGGAAAGGGAAAAGTGGCCAAAGAAGTTGCCACGGTGAAGACACCGCACCCAAGGGTAGAGATGCCCTATACGTATTTAATGGCGTGGCTGGTCATGCACTGCCCGTCGCTGATGAGTGCTGCGGATTACTTCCCGTCTGACAAGCCATTCTTTGTGGAGAAGTACGAGCATTCCGTATGGAAGAGCAATTATATGTCTCAAATCCGCAGGACACTCCGTCATCATCAAAACTATGAGATCTTCCACTGCTTCCCAGACTTCCCTGGGGGAGAGTATGAATCTAAGTTTAAAGATATTTTGGGAACAAACAAGTTTACCAACTTATCTTCAGGGGCCTTCTGGTGGTTGTTGAATATTCGCCCCGGACACTTGGTGTATAGGCAAGACACAATATGCTACATAGAGCCGTATATCCCGAGCAGATTTGCTCGTCAATTTGGATATACGCAGCCTTATGTAGAAAATCCAAATAAACAGTTGGCGTACGAAGGGAATCTATACGCAGGGGCACGGGGCAGGTTCCATTTTGTTGCTGGAGGAACCGGAGCAGAATTTATGCTACCCCTGAAATCACCAGAGCTAAGTATGGTACTAAGCTTCTGCACCTAGTTCAGTGTTGCCAATGCCGATGTGCCCAACTTCTCTATCAACCGCAGCTGCTGCAAGGAGATAGAGGCCTTCTACTCTAGCGGCAAAGGGGCCAAACGAGTGAGAGTAAAAGGAATGGACGAATTCCTTGGTGCGGCGGGCGATCCATCAGACTTGGGCAACTTTGATGGGGATAACGATAATGGTAATGATGATGACGGCGATAATGGTGGTGCCCCTCAAGACTTGGTTCCCCCCTCCCGGAGTCCAGCCACTAAACGCCGCGGATCTGTAAGAGGCAAACCGATGAAGAAGAAGCAGAAATTAGCCCTGGGGACCCTCTTAGTCTCTCAAGAGGCGGCGGTCAAGTTTGCTTCAGACTTGCTGGCCTCATCTCTGCCTCCGGGGCTGGTAGAGGAGAGTGGACCTACTGAAACTCCAGGTGCTACTGAGGTCCTGGCTCCCCCAACCGTAGAATCTGTCGAACATTCCGCGACGCAACCTCTAGGTAGCGAAACTAGTGAGCTTCTGGAAACAGCGACGGCTCCTCCTTCAAGTCTGACCACT
This sequence comes from Dracaena cambodiana, assembly GCA_036321105.1. NCBI lineage: Eukaryota > Viridiplantae > Streptophyta > Magnoliopsida > Asparagales > Asparagaceae > Dracaena > Dracaena cambodiana. The sequence continues at coordinate 75,679,456 of JAYEPQ010000003.1, forward strand.
GGAATTGTATCTCCTGGTATGGTTTTTATATTCTATCCCCCTTTTTTTTTCATTGTTCATTTCATTATTTTATGTAAAACTCTTTGTTTGCTTTCTGAAATGCAGGTAGTCAATTCCACTCGCCGATGCATTCGACTACCAGGGGGAGTCTGAGGAACTGGTGGATTACTCTGGCACAACTGGGTCTGTGGGTGGACTGGGTAGTTCTGCGCATGAATTTGATGCAGACTACTTCACGCCGGCCCCATGCTCGGTTCCTCCATCGACTCCTCCTATTGATAAACTAGGGAGTGATGATAGGACAGAGATTGTCGTTGCGGCCGTAGCAAGAGAGGCTCCCACATCCCTAAGTCTACCATCTCCGACACCAATGGTCTGCTCCGAGGAAACTTTTCCAGTAATAGTTGGTGTGCCCTCTACTCCTCAGCCAGTGATTTGAACATCGTCGACAATAATAGCTGTTGAGACATTGGTGACTCCTCCAGTCCCAAGTCATCCGCCAACAGGGGATGAGGAGAATTTGAGTTCTCATTTGAAGCCACTTCTGTCGCAGGAGGAGCTTCGGGTGACAACACTCCATCGTCTACTCCTTCTGGTGGTGCTGCTCGAGTGATCTGTACTAGTGATATTTCTCCTCGGGTTCCCAGTTCTGCCAAGTCCATATTGGCTTTATTGGCCTCGCATGTCATGAATCTGGTACAGGGACGGGCTTCTTCTTCCTCGACTCCAACGGATACCACTCTTCCCCCGGCAACATCTTCCTTAGCGCTAACTGCTTTAAACACAGACACTGTGGACCCTCTCGAAGAATTCTTCAACCACAGTGTAAATGACTTTTTGCGGCTACTAAGGAGGTGTATTGGAATGATCCTAGACGGAAGAGATTTCTTTAATCTTGGACGTCCAATGTTGTCCAGCTATCTGGATAATATGGAAAGGATTGGGGGACGTGACCGAACAGCTCCTTACCGGGCCCGCCTTGAAGCTTTGGAAGATCAGGTGAACACGCTAAACACGGTTCGCCAAGTGGATGTGGAAGCGATCACTGAGATCGAGTCGGCGCGGCTACGGGCAGAGTTGGTGGCTCGTCAAGAGGAACTGAGGCGCCAAGAGGAAGTTTGGTCTCGGAAGTTGGCAGAACTACGAGCCAGTCAGGAATCAGTCCTCAGTGGGTTAGCGATAGTGGATTTCGAGATTGAGAGGAGTCAGGCCGCCATCCTTAGAGCCAGAGAGACTATCGCTAAGGCTCGAGCTATTCTAGAAGCCAGCGAGTCTCGGTTAGGGAAATCCGTTAAGAAACGGGAAGAGCTGATCCTTCAATAAGGACAGCTCGAACAAGAAGGCATAATAAGGAGCCGTACTATTGAAGACTCTCGTCAACGGTTGGCCCAGCAACTGGCAATAGACGATGATGATTTATGCCGGTAGGCTCAATACTCCATGGAGGAGACTCGTCGTCGAGTAATTGATGAGACAATGAATAAGTTGAGGCTTCTAGGAGATCCATAACTTTCTTTCATTATATTCTTTTATTCTTTTTGTAATAAGAACTTGTAATAGAAGAGAGAGCTTTACTGATTCTTTGAATTCTTTTGTAACTTCATTCTTTTTTATTGATAAATAAAGGGAATCTTTTGATTCTTTTATCTGTTGGCTAGAAAATCTTCTTGCACAACAAATAACTTGTCATCAAAATAGTTCATTTGTTTAGGTAAAACAGTCTAAGGCTCATCTGCGTAACTTAGACTGCTAATACCGAGGTGATCGGGTCAGGATCACCAGATTTCGGCAGAGGTGCCTAATTGCACATCCCTAGAGTTTGATTGGAGGCGGTTCAAGGCTCTCATTCGTAATTTGAACTGCACATACCAAGATGATCGGGTCAGGATCACCAGATTTCAGCAGAGACGCCCAATTGCGCATGCCTAGAGTTTGATTGGAGGCGGTTCAAGGCTCTCATGCATAACTTGAACTGCACATACCAAGATGATCGGGTCAGGATCACCAGATTTCTGCAAAGGCGCCCAATTGCGCATGCCTAGTCCAAGTGCTCATGTGCGTAACCTGAACTGGTGGATGGTTATACTCCTAGGGATCTGAACCATATGTGACAGTTACTCTGTCATCATTCTGGTTTATTTTAGGCATAATATTTCTTCAAAAATTTGCCGTTGATCGGCATCATCATCTTATCGCCATTCTGGTTCATTAAGCGATAGGCTCCACTAGAGTGTACCATCTCCACAATAAACGGTCCTTCCCATTTGGGTTCAAATTTACCCTTAGTTTTGTGGGTCAGAATCATTGGCCTTTCAATAGCCAGGACCAAGTCTCCTTATTTAAAGGTCCTTGGTTTAACGTTCTTATTGAACGTTCGCGAGACTCGGGCTTAATACAACTCAATTTGTTATTGAGTCCGGAGACGTTTTTCATCCAACACTTCTAGTTCTCGCAATCTTAATTGATGGCGTTCTTCTGTCGTCATCTTTATGGCTAAGGCCACTCTTAATGATGGTATCTGGACTTCAAGAGAAAAAACAGCCTCACTTCCATAAACCAAAGAGAACGGGGTAGTTTTTGTTGGGGTGCGGACAGTGGTGCGATAAGCCCACAAACACTCTCCCAGCTTTTCATCCCAGTCACGTTTGTTGGAAGAGATAAACTTCCGAAGGAGTTTAATAATAGTCTTGTTAAAGGCCTCGGCTAATCCATTTGCAGCAGAGTTATATGGTGTTGAAGCAACATCTTTGATTCTGAACTTATCACAGAATCTTGAAAACTCTTGGCTGATGAATTGCGGTCCATTGTCATGAATGATTCTTCGAGGGATGCCAAAATGGTAAATGACATGATGCTTAATGAATTTAATCACATCCGTCGTTTTCACCTCTCTCATAGGCACGGCTTCGGCCCATCTTGAAAAATAATCGGTTATTGCAAGAATAAACCGATATCCTCTGGATGATGGGGGGGTTATTGGCCCCACAATATCCATTCCCCATGCTTCAAACGGCCAGCTAGCAACAGTAGTGTGCAAATATTCTGGGGGTTGGTGGATGAAGTTAGCATGTACCTGACATGCATGGCACCGTTTAGCGTATGCCGTTGCCTCTGTAATCATCTTTGGCCAGTAGTATCCTAACCTTCTTATGCGGTCCCCAAGTTTTGGACTGGACTGATGAGCTCCGCATACTCCATCATTGTTTCTTTCAGCACTTCATCTGCTTCTGCTTTCGATATGCAGCGTAGCAGGAGACCATGACTTGACTTTCTATATAAAGTTTGAAGTGTTCGATCATAATAAAATCTCGGAGCCTTCCTCTTTATCGAGGAGGCTTCCTTTGGATCCTCTGGTAGTATCCCATATAAGGCATAATCTATGAATGGAAATCGCCAATCACAGGGTTCCAGAGTTAAGCCTGTCTGGCACACCTCTTTGGTTTGGAATGCCGTGTCTGGATGAAGGAGTTCTCTGCTACCAATAGTGATGCTTTTAGTTTCACCCGACGGGATTGCTAATGTTGCAGCTAGTGCGGCGAGAGCATCTGCATAGACGTTCTCATTCCGAGATATATGATAGATATAAAACTGTTCAAAATACCCTGCTAGCTCAATGGCTAGCTGATGATAGGGGATGAGGGCTTCATGTCTGACTTCATACTCACCTGTCATCTGGTTGACAATGAGCTTAGAGTCTCCATATGCCTCTAGATAGTTCACCCCCAGTTGCAGAGCCACTTTTAAGCCGATAATGAGCGCATTGTATTCCGCCACATTATTCGTGCACGGTTCTGTTAATGAGTAACCGTTAGGCAATATATGTTTATGTGGGGATATTAGCACAACTCCCACTCCAGCAGCAGATCATCTGGCAGCACCATCAAAGAACATTTGCCATGCTTGTTCTTTGCTAACTGTGTTGATCTCTGACGTCTGTTTAGAATTGGACCAGATTGGATGATCTGTTAGGAAATCGGCGATCGCCTGTCCCTTCATGGCTTTTTGAGGGACGAAGTGTATATCATATGGAAATAGTAGCAATGCCCATTTTGCTAATCGGCCGTTTAAGGATTCCGATTTTGTCATCAAGATTTTCAAGGGATTGGCCCGTGATATGACATGAATTGTTTGCTCTGAAAGATAGTGTCGCATTTTCTGAACGGCGAACACTAGCGCTAAATATTCTTTTTCAATCAGGGTATACCGTTGTTCAGCCCCGATCATTGTTCTGCTTAAGTAATAGAGGGCGTGTTCATGGCCATGCTCATTATACTGAGCAAGTAATGCTCCTAAAGCATTATCCATGGCCCTTACATATATAAGGAACGGCTGCCCAGGGACCGGTACCATAAGAACAGGAGGTTTGGTAAGGTATTTTTTGAGATCGTCAAACTCCTGTTGACATGCCTCATCCCATACGACAGAAACCTCCTTTTTCATGAGTCTAGAGAACGGCTGGCATCGCCCTGATAGATTGGAGATGAAGCTCCGGATATAGGCTAATTTTTCTTATAACCCCCTTAATTCCTTAAGATTGCGGGGCGGTGGCATTTTACTAATCGCTTTCACCTTTTTGGGGTCAAGGAAAATTCCTTTTGAGGTTATTATGAACCTCCCAAGGAATTTCCCGCTGGACACCCCCATAAAAGACTTAGTGGGATTCATCTTCAGATGGTGTTTTCGCATAAGATCGAAGACTGTCCTTAAGTCATGCAGATGATCTTCTTTGTTCCTACTTTTGACCGCTAAGTCATCCACATAGCACTCCACCGTTTTGCACAGGTGCTCTTTGAATATGACGCTCATCGCACGTTGGTAGGTGGCACCGGCTTTCTTTAATCCGAAAGGCATCACCGTATAACAATATACCCCCAGCGGCGTTCTGAAAGCCGTGTGCTTTTCATCATCTTGGTGCATTTTAATCTGGTTATAGCCTGAGAAGCCATCCATAAAGGACATCCTCTCATAACCGCAAGTATTATCAATCATCACATCGGTGATGGGGAGTAGAAATTCATCCTTAGGGCATGCAGCGTTCAGATCTCGAAAGTCGATGCATATCCAGATTTTGCCGTTCTTCTTACGAACCGGCACTATGTTAGCCACCCAATCAGGATGTTGCTCTTCACGGATGAATCCGGATTTTATAAGCTTGTTGACCTCAGCTACTATTGCCTCCATCAACTCCGGTCGAAAATATTTTTGTTGTTGCTTTACTAGCTTGGTATCTTCTTTTATATTTAGCCGGTGTGTGGCAATCTGAGGATCAAGACCGCGCATGTCTTCATAGCTCCATGCGAACACATCTATATACTTTTTGATAAGAGATATAAGTTCTTCTTTTTCTAAGGGAGTTAGCGTGTCGCTTATGAAGATGGGCTTCGGATTTTCGTCCGTTTCCATGTTGACCTGTACTAGCTTATCTTCTGTGGGCGGGTCACGCTGTTCAAAGCAGACATTCCAGAGAGTGTCCATATGCTTAGCCCAGGAATCATCTTGAACATCAATTGGCTCCTCGTCGCTTTCTGGTGCGGCTGAAACTATATTGGCTGTCAAGGATTGAAACCAAGCGCCAGTACTTAGATCCGAGCCCTGATCAATCGGGTTTAAATCCTCATCGGACGAAGATCTTTCCTCATATTGGCATGGTGGTGAGTGATGAGTAGATACATAGCCTAACCCTCTGCGAGTCTTTTGATAATAGTCTGGGCTTTTTCCTCTCGGTCTAAATGAGGGTATGAGATTCCGTCGTCCTTTTTCAAAGTTTAATCCCGGTTTCTGAGTTAAATTATAACCCATTTTCTCCATCATTTGCCGGAATTTCTGTTCATATAAGTAAAATTGAGGTGATATTTGTTCATCACTTTCACTGCTTTGTCTTTGTCGAGGTGACGTAATTACTTTGCCGAACATGATCGGCTTTTGGGACCCTTGTCGAGGAGGCACCTCAAAGAAGTGACCTTGTCTCTTAGTTATTTTTGATTGAGAGAGGAGAGATGACCTGAGTGGCAAATGGTATGCCGCCAGAACTTTAAGTTCGGATAGGCCATCCACTTCGGTGGAAATACAAGAAGGTTCAGATTCAGTAGCTACAGCAGGCTCGTAGACTAACTTTATATTTTCATTGATAATCTACTCATCCTCTACTACATCAGCTACATTATTATCAAAATTCAAATTAAAATCTATGTGAGGATTGATTTCATAATCACCCCCATCGTTCTCTTTGGGAGGCTCGTAATCCGTATCCGCCTCGTTGCCGCTCTCGTCAAACTTTTGAGGCTTATTGAGGTTGTTGTCGGTGACTTCATGGGCTGGCTTGTAGAGTAAAGCATCCGGAAAGTAGTTTTCCATCCCTTTAAATGGTTGCCTATCTGCAACTAGTGTCCGGACTTCTCCTTATTCATCACAGTATTTCATACACTGGTGGAGAGTCAACGGGACTATCATATAGGCGTGGATCCAAGGCCGTCCCAGTAAGATGTTATAGGAAGTGTCTGCGTCAATGACGTAGCCTGTGACATCCGTCCTCAAATCCCCGATTTGACACCGGAGTCGGATCTTTCCAAGGGGACAGCTATCATTGGAATTGAACCCATATATTGTAGTATTGGTTGGTGTCAGGCGATGGGGAAAAATTCCCAATAGCTGCATCAACCTTCTGGGAATGACGCTTAGTGCAGACCCTGGATCAATCTGGATGTGATCCACTTTCGTGGATCCGACATACCCGGTGAAATATAAAGGCCTGTTGTGCTTTATATTTCTTACCTGCATGTCTTCTGGAGAGAAGATAATTTATGGAACCTGCCTCCTCACTTGATGACAGCGGGGCAAGAGTCATGTTCTTCATCGGCCGGCTCGACAATCTGAGCTAGGAATGACTCAGAGTCTGCCAAGGCCTCTCTCAATACCTCGCGAGTTGATTTTGACAACCGTAACAACTCGTAAAGCGTGACTCAAGCTGGAATATTTGCCAGCTGAGCTATTATATCAAATTTGAAGGTAGCGTTTTTGACTCCTTCATCTTTTCCAGGATTTTTCTGGAAGTGAAATCCTTTCTGTTTTGCAGGTTTCGCGAGTTCCGTGTATATATCCTGGAAATATTATTGCTACTCCGCTTTTTCTTCTGACCCCCTGTGGTAGTCCACTGTTCATCTTGTAGTAAATCAGGATGGACCCACATGATTTTCACCTTTTGAGTTGTTACGGGGACAAGTTCTTCTTAAGCCTTATTGTGCGGGTCATGGTTTTTCGTAACCAGCTTCCCCTTTTGGTATTGGGGTCACCTCTGCGGGGAACTCATAGGTTCCAACCACTAGGGTTGCCATGTTGGCAGTGACCTTTTTTTGTTCCTCTTTTAACATCAGAACACCAGCTTCTATCAGTGCTTGGATTCTGTTCTTTAGAGGGTAACAATCCCTAGTAGGGTGTCCGGCATTCCTGTGGTAGAGACAATAGTTGGGGTCGTTGGTTTTGCCAGCGTCCTCCGGTTTTCTATTCTCCGGGAGTTTCAACATTCCCTTCCTCAGGAGCAGGTGAAAGAGTTAGGCATTTGCTCTGCCTTGAAGGTATAGGTCCTCTCTTGCTAAGGCCTATTTTGTCTCGTGCTCTTCTGATTTTGGGCCTTCGAGTTTGGAGGATTTGTCTTTTGTGGAGCGACTTCTGATGTCATCACTGCTTTCCCTTTATTTTTATTATTTTAGATGTACGGCCTATTATTTTCGATATTTCTCGATCCACGAAACTCTTCAACTCGACGGATCAAGTCCTCGGCTTGCTCTCCTTGCTTGAGTAAATCTCTCCACGTCTTAGACTCTACGGCCCCCATTTTTAGGAGCACGTTAGTCTTAAGATTATGTCGACATGTCTCAACCAGAGTTTCCTGCACCATTCCGTATTTGCAATGCACGGACTTCTCCCGGAATCTTTCTATGAAGTCTTTTACTGTTTCTTGTTCCCCTTGTTTAGTCGCAAGGAGGGAATGAACCGTAATTTCGGTATCATCATCAAAGAAACGTGAGAGAAATAATTTCTCAACATCAAACCAGATATTAATAGTACCTGGGGGCAGCTGCATAAACCAAGTGAAGGCAGGCCCTCGCAAGGTACTTGCGAATACCTTGGTCATTACTGGGTTATTGCCCATCAAATGTCCTTCTTGGGACAAGAAGTAGTAAATATGTTGACTGGGAGACCCTTTCCCGTCATATGGCTCCAATTTGAGTGGTTTATATTTTTGAGGGTATGGTACCATATCCCATTCAGGCGGATATGGTCTTAGGACTCCCAATTCTTTCAACTCCTTTTTGTGCATTAGCGCTTCGAGTTGACTTTGCAATTTCTCTATTTTCTCTTCATGTGGATCATGAAAAGAATATTTGTCCTCGTCCTCATATGTTGTGTGGGCTTTTTCTTCCTTATCTTCCTCGTTCACTTTATTGAACGAGGTCTCTTTTCCCTTCTTAGCGTTATCCTCAACAATCTTCTGAGTATTTTCGACCACTTTCGAAAGCATCATTTTAAAATCTTCAATTGTCTTTTGTTGCTCCTGAATCATCTTTTCTTGGGCTTCAAATCTTTGATCGATGTCGTCAGATTTATCCGCCATATGTGATGCTGACTTTTGTAGCCGAGAAGATGCAGAGGAACGAGGTGACGCTATAGCCGAGTTATCGCTATCTTTGTCATAAGAACCTTTTACAAGTTTCTTATAGTTTCGAGGCGGGACAGCTCCTGATTTTAGTCGGGTAAAGTGATGAAGTTCTTCATCACTTGATTCTGAGTTATTATCTCTTTCAATGACTTTCTTACCCTTGCCGATCATGTTGGAAGTTACAACTCTCCATTCTTCTCGAGGAGTAGCCTTTGTTTTCTTAGCAGGGTTTCTGTCTGACTTATTTAATCGGTCAAACAGCGATACCCTGTTCTTATTACAGCAACAATTATCGATTACAGCGGATACCGCTGTCATAAGCTGCTGGCAGTGACAAGTCGGTTCAGATTGAACTTGTTCTATACTTCTCTTCTTAGTTAAGTACTCCCTGAGATCAGTGACTTTAGACATGGAATTGTGGGACCCATTCAACTGTTTAGACAGGAGCCTGTTGAAGTTTCTTGGAATCACTGGAGTTCAATTCTGGTCCATTGATGCGATGATCAGCCCTAATTTTGTATTCGGGTTGATCTACGCGGAGCTAAAAGTTAGCTTCGCGTTTTGTGTCGCGGGCCTGAAGAATAGCTCCGCGTTTTGCTATACTAGCCTCGCGTTTTATGCTGGCTTGGCGTTTCTTCAGAAGTTTATCTTCTGAAATCTTAGCCCCGCATGGAAGAAAATTCTTACACGCTGGCTTACTCTTGTGATTAACACAAGTCACAACTTCGCGTCTAGCACAATTTTTACGATTAACGACAATTTGCCAATCGTCCTTGCGATTTACACGGAGCTGGGGAACCTTGCGTTTATCGCAAGTACTACTGGCTTTGTGTTTATCGCTAAGCTCAGTATCAGGTGGAGAATCACACGCTGGCTGTGAGGAAATTTTATCCTCGCGTTTATCGCGAGTGTCAAAAATCTTGCGTTTCTCGCAAGTTGTACTGGCTTCGCGTTTATTGTTAGGCCCAGTAATAGCCTCGCGTGGAGAATCACATGCTGGCTTTAAGGAATTTTTATCCTCACGTTTATCGCGAGTGTAAGTAATCTTGCGTTTATCGCTAGTACTACCAGCTTCGCGTTTATCGCTAAGTCTAATAATAGCCTCACGCGAAGAATCACACTCTGGCTTTATGGAGATTTTATCCTCGCGTTTATCGCGAGTGTTAGAAATTTTGCAATTAACGCAAATCTTACTGGCTTCGCGTTTCTCGCTAAGCTCAGTAATAGCCTCGCGTGGAGAATCACACGCTGGCTTTTCCTTGCAATTAACGCAAGCTGCAACTTTGCGTTTAACGCGATAATGACTGGTCTCGCGATTAACGCGAGCCAGTTTGTGAGGGACCATAGCCCCGCGTTCTATGGAGTTAGCCTCGCGTTCGATGCGGGCTTTGAGGGCTTTTCGCCTCGCTCTCTGATTTCTATTTCGGAGTTGGGTTCTGGTCAATCCAGTTCCCATGCCTTCTTCGGCAATAGAGAGGCCATCATCTGCTAGGATTTCCTACCCAAACACCAGCTCTATGGCCGCAGTCTCCAAGGATCCCCGTTCATCGGTGGATACCTTTTTATCCGTTGCTCGGGTATTGGAGAGCACGCGACGATAGTGTCGTGTTTCGTTCAGGTTACCTGATTCAGAGGAGAGGTACTCCTCGTACTTCTGCTAGTCGATTTCAACGACCAGCATATCTACGTCGGATTTGATCCTCTCGATGTCAGATTGCGCCACGATCTCTTCTTTGGTGAAAGAGATTTCTCCCACTGTGGTCGCCAGTTTATTCGCAGCAGAAATTCCTTGCCTTCTTTCCATTGAAATAACTTGATTTACAACGAAAGTGAACAAAAGAAAAAGAAAGAACAAACGAGAGGATTTATATCTTAATCGCTCTCTTTTACAATATGATGTGGGATCTATGTGGCGATGGGATCTATCGATGTAGCTCCTTTGGACGATCTGCCGTCGAACTCTTCTCTTGAAGATGGCGGCCAACTTTTGGATCTTTTCTTCTCTGCTCTTCACGAATTCAAGGCTCTATGTGTAACTTGAACTCTCCAAGATGCTCGAAAAATTTGATTTTCCGGAAAAGATCCTCTAAGGCTTCCTCAAGAGGGTATTTATAGCCTTAGGATGATATGAGAGTTTCTATGTAAATAGAATTTGTACTCATCAAGGATTCTAATCAAATATCATAATTTTGATTTAAATCTCTTGATTTAGAGTTCTGATCGGACTTAATTTGGGTGTTTGGATAAGCCCAAATTATAATCTCAATCAATTTTGAGATTCTGGTTATCTGCTCACGCGGAGATAATCTCGCCAAAATGCGGAGCTAAAGAACCAGAACGCGGAGTTATTGAATAGCTCCGCGTTTTACTCAAACGCGAGGCTAAAATAGTCAGTACGCGGAGCTATAGAGTTAGCTCCACGTTCTGTTGTGAAAAATCATATTTACTTAGAAATTTTCACTGCCAACAAACCTGCGTTCGAAACCCAGAGGATTAAACCCAACAAGTAACACAAGAAAAATATATATATACTACCACAGTACTGGAGATAAAGTATGCAATTAAATCGTAATAGTGTTAAACATATCACGTGAATAATAAAAAATAGAATAAGTAAGAATGTGCATATCATTTGCAATAGCAGGTAAATATCTTGTAAAGATATCAAGTTTAAGTCAAATCCTTGTTAGCATTTGAAAGTAAATTATGGATAAGATAGCGCGCAATTTTACATATTGTACAAGTGCCCGTGCATACCCAGAACCCGGTCTCAATATTCATGGCACTGAACTATGACATGTCATTAGATACTACAATCAATTTCCGTACTATATTAAAGTAACGGAGATACCACTAGGGGTATCAATTATCAATTGGTGATCCAGTAATCATCCAGACAACTATAGTAAAAAAATCATGGCCCTAATCAATAAGTTGGCTAATAAGTTTCTTATACAATACAGTTCTTATCCATCATGTATTTTTTTCAATTATCATATCAATAATACACGATATACATGAATTAATGGGAACATGTGGCTATCAAGTCAAATTATGTACATGTCCTTATCACGAGAAATAAGAATTCAGGAATCAAGATTCAAGATCATGTACACACGTATCATAAAGATACTTCATGTCATGTAATCAAGATACAAGAAATTTGTTATCATGTTCGCATGAATGATCATACTTATCATGTATCAAGTATTTAATTAATTCATGTAAATATGTCATGTATTGGATTCAAGTGTATATATATCATGAATTACGTGTCATGCATCACATGGTACATCTACCATTAACAATTATCGCATGCCACACATCATGTTATTCATCGTATAGTTTCTCTCATCTTGGATTCATAATACATTATGCACATGATTTATAAATATCACAACATGATTTATTTTATTATATATTTTTTGTTTATTTTCTTTTTATTTTTTTAATTATTTTTCAATTTATATTAACATACTTGTGTCTCCACGACCGCACATGACTTAATTCTCAATATCAATTAATAGTCCAATTTGTCAACTAAGTGTATCAATAATACTATATTATTTCAAAGCCAAAACTTACGGACTTATTTCCTTTCTATATTCAATCATATACATTTATATATTTTTCTTGATTAATTTCTATTTAAAGTCCAGGCCTAATCTCTCAATCATTTATTTACTTTGTTATTATTACTGTTATTATTTTTATTTTATCTCAAATCTATCAATTATTTCCAATTAAATTCAAGCCCAAGTTAAAGTCCAAGTCCAATCTCTGAAGTCCAAGTCCAATCAAAATATTTTTCTTTTCCTTTTTTTTTTTTCCCGGTGCAAGTCCAAGCCCAACGAAATTATTATTATTTTATTCTTTTTTTTCGAGCCCAAGCCCACTAATCATTATTTTCTCTTTTTTTTCTTTTTCTTTTTTTTTATTAGGCTAGGCCGAGCACACTGAACATTGTTACTTGCTTCTTTTTATGTTGTTTTCTTGGGATGGGCCGGAACCCAATTACTCATTTCTCTTCTTTTTTTTTCTTTTTCTTTCTCTTTCTTTCAGGCCAACCCACATGCCCCTCATCCTTTTCTTCTTCTTTCTTTTTATCTCTCCTCTCTCTCTCTCTCTTCTCTCTTTTTCCCTCTTTCTTCCTCTCTTGCATGCAAACCATGCAAGTCATATTGCATATGTAAATTTTATTTGTTTAAAAAATAAGTAAATATTATAATATTTATATGTGTTAAATTTGACTCACTATTATTATTCAGTTCTCAATATTAATCGATAGATCAAAATATGAACCAAATATTTTTACAAAATAAATCACGTATATAAATATAAATTAAATAAAAAAAAACAAAAAATATAACAGTATTATTTATCTCGGCTTGATCTCGAATTCTCGGCTCGATTTGATTTTCTTTCTCTCTCTCTATTTTTTTTCTTGCTGCTAGGTTCTGGCCGGGAGACAGAAGAGAAGAGAGGGAGAAAATGAGTGATGAAGAGACGAAAATTATTTGATGGCAATTTGGTAATTTTACCAAAGTTTAATACATCTCCATTCCCGACATAATCACCCAGCTTGCCACACCCACCTCTCTGTTTGACAGCTCAACCGAAATTCCCTTTAGAGGTGTGCCCTTTGAAATTTATTATAAAAATTGTGTGTATAAAGTAATTACCAATTTATTTAATATTTTATTATTTACGGCTTCGATAAACGTTTTCCAAATATTACCAAATTTATGTAGGACGCAGTACTCAACGAGAGTAGTGCTATAAATTTATTCGTTTGTTATTTTGATGTCTAAAATAAATAAACTAAAATTTCAAAATAATTAGAAGCATAATTTTAATATTATTAAATTAGTAATTTTGGAAATATTTTTCGGCCCCGTAAGGAAAGTTTCTAGAAATTCTAAAAATTTAAAAACTAATTGTCGTGAAAACCGAATATCATTTGAAGTTACGAATTTTAAGTTACATACACTGTAAGTTATTTCGGTGTCCAAAATTAATTTCGGTAATCTTATTCTGCACGACTGGACTCAAAAGAGTAATACAGATAGCTCAAATTTTGGAATATTACAATAAAGTACATCAGTAAGAATAAGTTTTTTTCCCGAAGGAAAAATTCTATTTACACACGAAAATTTACTCTTCATGCACGGTTTTAAAATTTATAAATAATTACAAGTTTGTTATTTATTTTTTTGAATAAGTTACCCTTTTAAATCCCAAACAAAGACCTTTTAGAGTTTGGAACTACGATTCATCGTATTCCTCCTATATTCTTTCTCTAAAATCCTAAAAATTATTTTTTACTGAAATTTAAATTAAATATATATATATATATATATATATATATATATATATATATATATATATATATATATCTCCCCCACAAACTCATCGATTTTATTTCTTAACCCCCTAAAACTTTTACATTCGTGTTCGTATAAAGGTTTGGAAGAATTTTAAATTGTTTAAATTCATTGTAACAAGTGAAATTTGGATTTGAAGTTTGAGTTTGAGTTTTTTTTTCAAAAGAAAAATTACAAACATGCAATTGGTATAGGAGGACAAATCTAAGGAACAATTTAAAATTATTCTTAGTTTTTTATTTGTATTTTTATTATAATTATGTCGGCTTCTGGTCGAATTTTAATACCTGACCAAATGATTTTTTAGTCGGGTACTAATACTCGACCAAAATATTTTTTGTTTGGAAATTAATATCCGGCTCGAAAAATTTTGAAAAAATTTGGAATGGGACGACATGAGGAAGGGTTAAAATTGGAAAAAAAATTGGCGCGGTGAGTAAATTGGTGGTATTTAAAAATGGAAGTTTGGGACAGAGTAATCAAGGCGTCAAGAGTAAATTGCAGTGCGTAAATAGAATTTTCCTTCCCGAAGTTATATTTAGTACAATATTTCCTTATATTTCAACCTTCGAGGTTGCAGAGTTACGTATGTAGAGTAGTTCTCTTTCAACATGTTCATATGTAGAGAGCATCTACTTGTTGACGCAAATGTGGCATGTAGTCCTAGTGTCCACCCACCATTCTTTGAAATTATTACCAACTAGGTTAAATTCTGAGACAGCTGATATAACATTTACATCTACATTTGCACAAAGATTTCCTCTTTGGCTAAATTTGTATTAGCATGCTTCTTCTTCTTCTTTGAAGAATCTGGTGCCTTGCTTACACACAGTCCTTTGCACGATGTCCAGCCTTGTCGTAGTTGTAGCACTTGCCATTGAATCCCTTCGAGTCACTACTCTTAGAGCCTTCACCAGTATACTTTCTCTTCCTGTCATTAAACTTATTAGAATTTTCTATCACGTTGGCTTTAGAAACAGTGTATGAATTTCTAATTTTCTTTCAGAAATATGGTTGTCTTCTTCAATTCTCAATCGGACAATTAGATGTTCAAGTATCATTTTTTATGTTTATGGTTTAGGTAATATTTGAATTCTTTCCAAGATGGTGACAATTTTTCAATAATTGCAGTCAATTGGAATGATTCACTAATAGTCATACTTGTAGCATGAATTTTATGAATGATTATTTGAAAATCTTATACTTGGTTGATCATATTTTTAGAATCAACCATTTTATAATTCTGAAACTTACCGACTACATATTTCTTAGAGCTGGCATTTTCTGTATTATATTTCTTATCTAAGAACTCTCAAAGTTTCTTGGCAGTAATAATTGAACTATATACATTATATAGTATATTGCTCAATCTATTGAGTATATAATTCTTACACAAGAAGTTAGCATGTTTCTATATATCAACCGCTTTCACAGACTGTTGATTATCATCTTCAAGAATCGGCACATTCTACTTCAGGTATTTGGTCAGATTTAGTATAGTGAGATTGAACAATATCTTCTGTTGCTATATCTTAAAATCTATGCAACTGAGCTTTTCTAGTTTACCATACTGGTTTGAGGGTACAGTTGGAGTAACCATTACAGAAATTACCACAGTGGATATATTAGATGTAGATATAATGACATCTATAGATAAAAAAAAATTATCTATCTTAATTTTGTAATAAATTTTTAACTCTTTAATATTAAAATTAATTCTCACTTCAGTTATTAGAATATCAATTCAGATTTAAAACAGTTCTTTTTTCCTATAAACAGAATGTCACAATTTCTTTTTTCCAGAAGCAAATAGATTTAGATATGAAATAATTAGTGATTGAACACTATTATGACATAGTTCTAATTTTTCTTTCGTTACACAACAGTATTCAAATCTATCTAAAAAAATTGGTTTTAAAATTGTTGGTTGTTTACTTTAGACAGAATTACTACTATATAAAAATTAGAAACTGAAAGATTGTTGTCTATTCAAAAGATGATATTAGAGAAGAAATCCGAATTAGTTTTTATATATATAAACAGTTTACTTTAGAAAAGATTTAGAATTGTATATAGGTACAGATACTGTAATAAGATTAATAAGATTATATCTTATTATCTATTGTTATTAATTGAAACTAGAGACAGAATAAAATATTTAAAATGAATTCATGTAAATATACTTTAGGAAAGAAACAGAATATATATATATATATATATATATATATATATATATATATATATATATATATATATATATATATATATATATATATATATATATATATATATATATATGTTAATTGTCTAAACAGAATAAAGTATAAATGAAAAACAGAATAAAAATATACTTTACTGATTGAAGACGAGTGTATGCAGAAAATGGATGCAGATTAGATAAAAATTGATAAATGATCGAAGATTTCTTGTCTAAGATGTGTGCAAAGATAGTGTGCCACTAATGCGCCCTAAACGCCCATTCGCACACGCGCGTGCGGACAATGCGTAGCACCACCCGTGGTGCTCAAGATTTCTCCTCTTATTATATAAGTAATGACATGGAATAAACAATTACATACAAACCCACATCCTAAGAACACTCTAACCGATGTGAGACTATTTTTTCTTTTGTTCTCTTTACTATGCATTTCACTTTGAAACCATTTTCTATTCACATAATTCATATATTTTTGAACTAGTGAATTAGTTCAAATATTTAATATTCAAACATGTATGAATTCAATACATAGTGCTTGGTAAAATCACAAATTCTACAGTACATTCGTAACCATAGTAACCAAGGCTGAGAAGTAATTGTTGTAGACATCTTTAGAGATTTTCGAAATGGTTTATTTATGATATTTTTGGGTCTTAAAAGAAGTGTTTTTTTCCTTCTTTTTTGATTGTTTCGTTTTTTTTTTTTTTTTTTTTTTTTTTTCTTTTTTTGGGATGAGGAGAGAGGGAAGGTATTTTTAATACTTACAAGAATTTAAAGAGGGTTATAAAGCCTCATTAGCCTTACAATTACAAAAGTTTCTATATTGTCGAATATAAACTTCGTCAAAGGGAGAAATAATATTTTTAAATGGAAAATCTTAATTTGATAAAAAAACGAATGTGCATAACTCACTAGTACTAGTAGCTTCAATGACATTCGACGCTGTATTTAAATTTCTTTTTCATCTCCTTAGAGAGATCGAAACCCTCAACTTTCCACAAATCAAATGAACATACCATAATGTTTGTGCTAAAAAATCATCGCTTGGGCTTATATTAATGTAATAACACCAAAATTCTCGCAAACATGTTACCATCAAGCGCATGAGTATTTTCAATACCCCCAACGTGCTTATGAGGAGCTAAATATATATTGAACATTTATATATCACCAGCTTTCAACTCACACTAGTTTTACCTTCGTAATTGAGAAGCGCTCACATAATTGGAATGATGGATGTTGACGAACCACTTGTATGAATAAAGGCTACTACTAGAGCCATACCAAATGTCAAATATTTTACTAGAATTTGTATTTAATTTCCAATCATTTAATCAGGTTATTTTACATGTATGATTTCGTTCGGTATGCTAATTAAGATATTGAAGTAAACTAAACTAATGCAACCACAAATATTTCAGGCTTTGGAAATAAATAATTGAGGCTGTGCCTCCGTTCTTTCAAAGGAAGTAGTCTGTTGATTGGGAGTCAATATTTTGTGGTTTTGTTTCCTTTATGTTTAAATCAATTTTCAATTCTGTTAGCGGAGATCGTTTGCAACTCATAGTTATTAATCAATATTTCCTCTTTTAGGTTCGATAAAAAATATAAGATATGAACTAAGGTCAAATAAACTTGATTAGGAACTCCGACTTTCACATTGAATATACCATAAACACTCGTGTTCTTTATAAAATTAATTTTTTCTCTTTATAAAATTGTAGAAAATATACTTTATTGTTTTAGCGGATCTATTAAGTTGTGTTATCATTCTTTAAACAAATTTGTTATATACCTTAAATCAGTTATAAATAGACATCTTACACATCATGGAGTTTCTATTACTAGAATTTATTTTCATTAAATATATGATGTACAAAAAGTTGGTTTTCATTTATGTTTATATCCATGTAGAGTAAGTGATCAGAGTAATGTGATCATTCTTACTATTTTTTAGATGTATATTTGCCACCTAAAAATTGAAAGGAAATTAATTTTTAAATTTATCACTGATATGTTTCTGCATCCAATTTGACAAATTTATTATATACCTTAAAAACAGTTATAAATAGACATCTCACATGTCATGGAGTTTCTATTACTAGAATTTATTTTCATTAAATGTATGATATATAAAAAGTAGGTTTTCATGTATGTTTATATCCATGTAGGGTAAGTGATCAGAGTAATGTGATCATTCTTACTATTTTGGAGATGTATATTTGCCACCTAAAAATTGAAAGGAAATTAATTTTTAAATTTATCACTGATATATTTCTGCATCCAATTTGAAAATAAATAATTAAGGGTTGCGCCTCAGTTCTTTCAAAGAAAGTATTCTGCAAGTGAAGATTGGGAGTCAATATTTTGTGTTTTGGTTTCCTTTGTGTTCAAATCAATTTTCAATTCTTTTAGATGAACTTGATTAGGAACTCCAACTTTCACATTGAATGTACCATAAACACTCCTGTTCTTTATAAAATTAATTCTTCCTCTTTATAAAATTGTAGAATATATACTTTATTGTTTTAGCGGATCAATTAAGTTGTGTTATCATTCTTTAGACAAATTTGTTATATACCTTAAAACAGTTATAAATAGACATCTTACACGTCATGTATTTTCATTAATATATGTTGTACAAAAAGTAGGTTTTTATTTATGTCCATATCCATGTAGAGTAAGTGATCAAAGTAATGTGGTCATTCTTACTATTTTGGAGATGTATATTTGCCACCTAAAAATTGAAAGGAAATTAATTTTTAAATTTATCACGGATATGTTTCTGCATCCAATTTGATTTAAAAATTCTGCTATTTAGATTAATTATTTATGCTATTGTAAACAAAATAGGGGGTCTTAACAGACGTGACAACAAGAGAGGTGGGCCAACTACACTCTCAAACTAAATTCCGAGTATGCAAATTGTTAAAAGAAAATAAAGTTTGATGTGATTAGGAGATACATGATTAAACATGATTAGATACAAATTTTATTAGAGATTCTTTTCTCAAAAAAAAAAAAATTGGATTTCAAATCTGATTAACTTGTCCGTTCATTTGATGGCAACAAAAAGATGCAAGGAGTGCTTTAGGCTGAAAAAATGGCTGTCCGGCCCATATAATAACCATACAAATGGGCCCAGAAAACTAGTGGGTGGAGGCCATTGAAAAATTTAAAGAAAGGAAGGGCCCAATAAACTTGTCCCTTTCAAATGGAGGATACCCTTTGGAAAATGACTTGTTTGCTTTTCTAAAGACTACTACTTTATGATTATTAATACATATATCCCCAATCACCAACCAACAAGCATGGACTTTAAGCTCACAAAGATAATGCTGAGACTGTATTTTGATTGAGAAAAGAAATTAAAGTACACACACTTCATGCCCTTTTTGAAAAAGACAGATATTTTTATTGAGGTTACAATCATATTAAAGCTACATAAACCTTATTTTCCTCAACAAAAAAAAAAACTAAAAAAAAATAATAATAAATGTAGATGACACTAATACATTCATTTTATTTTGATAACACAGTTTAATAAAATTATATTACCATCTCATTATCCATATTTGTATTAAAAACAGACAAATTATTACTCAGAAAAGGATCACCATAATTATATTGCTCTTTGTCCCTACTAGGTAGTTATTTTGTTGAAAAGTGAAAAAATATTTCTAAGAAAAGGACCATGATAATTACTTGCTCTTTGTCCCTACTTAGTAATATGCCTTGTTGTTTGTGCTAAAAGTTGTCTAATTATATTGTCAAAATAAGATTTGATATATATACTTAAAAGTAAAGAAGGAAATAGAAACAAATAGAGAGAATAGAAAGAAGTGACGAGGCTCGACAGGAGACATTGCGATCTGCATTCTACGGGAAATGGTCGTTTAGTGAGTAATATATTAATGAGGAAGAGATTAAAATTATTCAAAATGATTCTCTCTCTAGCTCCTTATAGATCCGTCTCTCTCTCTAGTGGAGATAGAAGTATATTTATAGGTGAAGATTCTCAAAGAAAATAAGCTAGGAATATTTTCTTTTCTTGTATGTGGAAAACAGTAGTTCTTGCGTGAACTATATTTCAACAATCTCTTTCTTGCTCTGCTTCTCATGTTTGTCAACTTTTTTTATTTAAAAAAAAAAAAAACTTTAAATCCAAAACAGGTCATCAAATTTTAATTAAATTTCCATCATTAGCTAGAAGCCATTAGCAAAATGATCAAGAATTTGATTAATTGAAAAGGACATTCTCCTTGACCAATAATAATAACAATTAATTAATAACACCTCCGCCCTAATCTCCCCAAACTCACTACTCCATTATTATTAATTCCCCTAACTCCAACTCCACACAACTCCCAACCTCCTCAAACAAACCCGAGTTTAGAGGCATTAATCCCATAATTACTACCTCAATAACGGGCAACTTAAATCACTTGAAAATTAAAAAAAAAAACATAAAATTACATAAAAATCCAACTAATTAATTAATTAATCAGCTCTAGCCCAAGTCATGTCCCCTTCGAAGATCCAGTGGCACACCTCGATCTGACCCGGCGCCGACCCCAGAGCCACGAAGGCGCCATGGCCGGCGCTCCAGTCCGACGTGTCAAGGTGACAGATGGCGACGCCCCGGTTGATCTTCTCCCTCGAATCGACGGCCAGGATGTCGGCCTCGTACACCCTCACCTTGGGCACCGAGTGGCAGTAGTACACCAAGTAAGGGAACAGCGACTGGTGGCACGACACCGACTCGGTAACCTTACCCCCGTTCACCCCCCTCACGTCCCCCACCACCACGTCCCCTCCCCACCCCCTCGTCCCCTCCGTGCTCCTCACCACCACGTCCGGCCCCAGCACCGACACCGCGAAGTCGATCATCTCCTCCGCCGACTTGGCACACCGCTTGGTCTCCCCCCTGCTCGGCGCCCGCTCGCACTCGGCGACCGTGTCGCCGACGGCCTTGCCCATCGCCGTGTCCTCCCGCAGGCCGAAGATCTTCCTGACCTCGCCGGCGGAGAAAGGGATCCTGGCGGCGATGGATCTCGGGAGGAACGACCTCGGCAGCATCTTGTCTCTGATGTCGGCCATTGGCATCACCGTCCCCTTCTTTAGGTTGCTCTCCCTGAAGAATTTGCCCGGCTCCACCCACCTATTTACGAAACTGCCACTCCCCATCATCTTCATCGCTTTCATGCCTTCGCCGGAGCTCACCACCTTCGCGCCGTCGGAATGCGGCACCGTCGACGCGTTCACGTATGACTTGAACGAGAACTGGTTGCCCTTCTTCAGATTGTAGTACGAATGGAAGTCGTTGAGGTCGCCGGAGTAGCTGGTGAAATTGAAGGCGTCGTCGAAGGACCCCTCGCCGTACTTCTTGAAATTGTCGCTCCCCTCGTTGAACGACTCGCCGTAGTTGGAGAAGCTGGCCTGCTCGTCGTTGGCCTTCTTGCCGTAGGACGAGAAGGTTTCGTCGCCGACGTTGGACTGGTTCCGATACGTCTTGAACTCGTCCACGCCGCCGTTGCCGTTGTCGCCGTAGTTGCTGAACCCGAGCTCGGGGACGTTGCCGTTCTCGCCGTAGGAGGTGAAGTTGTCGAAGGCCCCGTTCCCGTCCTCGCCGTAGCCGGCGAACCCGGATGTGATGACGTTGGCGCCGTCGGAGTAGCTGGCGAACGTCGTCGGCACGCCGTTGCCGCGCTTGCCGTATCCGGCGAAGTTCTCGTCCCCTGAGTTGGCGTCGGACGTGTACTGCGAGAAGTCCCTGACGGGGCCGTTGGCGTCGGTGTCGTAGTTGGTGAACTTGAGGTCGGGGACGTTGGAGTTGATGTGGTAGCCGGAGAAGTCGCCGGAGCCGCCAGTGGCGGAGGAGGAGTAGGAGGTGAAGTTGGTGGTGACGACATTGCCGGAGGGGGAGTAGAAGGTGAAGGAGTCCTGGGAGCCGACGGCGTCGCGGCTGTAGCGGCGGAAGGTGTCGATGGGAACGTTGACGTCATCGGAGTAGTTGGCGAAGGCGGAGGTGAATCCGGTGCCGCGGGTTGCGTAGTTGGTGAAGTTGGAGTTGACGTAGGCCTTGAAATCGGATGGGCCGTCGTGGGCCTTGAGAGATGATGACAGTGAGGAGGAGGAGGAGCAGAGGAGGTGGGCCGAGGAGCAGAAGGCGGGGAGCCTGGAGGAGAGGGAGGAGGGGGAGATGGATGAGAAGGTAGCGGCGTCGAGAGGGGAGAGTGGGGAGAGCTTGGAGAGGAAGAATGGGGGAGGGGGGTGGTTGTTGGGGACCTTGCGGTTCCAGTAGCGGAGGAGGGATGCTTTGGGAGAGAGAGGCGACGGTGATGTTGATGAGGAGGAGGATGGGGTTTTGGAGAAGGAGGTGAAGGGGGAGGGGGAGGAGAGAGAGAGAGAGAGGAGAGAGAGGAGGATGAGGACAAGAGGAAGGGGATGAGGAGGAGAATCCATGGCTTTTTGGTTTTGGTGGTGGTGGTGGTGGTGGTGAATGAGAATGAAGAGGAATAAATAGGGCCAGGGGAGAGTTGAATAAATGGGGTTACTATTAATGAGCATGACATTGGATTAATTGGGGAAATAGAGTGGCTCAGTCTCTGTTATTATGTTGCTAAGGATAGATTAGTTCATGCAAACTGCCAAAGTGGACAGGACTGGACAGCTGAGGGATAACAAAAACTCCTCATTTATTTCATTCTCTCAGTTGGTTCATGAAAATTGGTAATGGAATTATCTGTGAATTTATATTTATTGTTTAGTGTAAAGTGTGCTGAAATAGTATTCAGGGTGTGTTTGTTTGTATAAAAGCAAAATGTTACTTCCACTATTTCGAGTATTTGTTTCATCAGAAAGAAATTTAAAAATCATTTCTCATATGATGATGTGGCGCTTATATGACACCTTACTTTCAAAATTTTCTTGCTCACACTTTTAGATTTGAAGAGTTTCGAAAGTAAAGTCACAAGGCAAGAAAATATTTTTTTTTTTTTCATTTATATGTCATCGTTATCATTCAAAAGTCACACATTTTTACAAAATAAATAAATAAAATAAAATAGATAATGTTACATTTAATTAATTAAATAATACTCTCTTCACTTTCTAAGCAAACAAAAACAAAAAAAAAAATACTCTTTTCTCACTTTTATTCTGCAAGTTGCTTCTTAATTTTTTCTTTACTTCTGTTACTTCCATGAGCCAAACACACCCTTAATGAAAGTAGTGTAACATTACATAGAACTAATCAGTATCACGCTTGCCAATAAATAATAGTATTTCTACTTTTAACCTAATTCAACATAAAAAACGTTTACTCCATCCGCAAACTTTTCATGTCACGTGTAGAAAAGAGAGTATTTTTCAATAATTAACATTTTTTATGAACCAATTCACTAAAAATAGAGAAATTATGTGAAAGATGTACTTATACTTTCCAAATTAATTTCAAATAATTTTTTCACTTTCTCTAATGGTGTTCCAGTGATGCTGATCATATTATTTGCTAAGGTGACGAAATTGAGAGTGCTTTTAAGGGTATCCTTTATTTATATATCTTTAATTTTAACAATTTAGGAGTTGTGGGTACCTCGCTCTTCCTCTTTTTGTCTTAAGGAAGTGTCTGATTGAGAATGTTAGTGTGTAAAGCAGTTATAATAGCAATCACTTTTACTGGAAGAGGCTATAATTGCAATAACTTTTATTGTAAGTATTGCTTTCTGTTGTTTGGTTGCAACTGCAATTGCAAAAGTTTGCAACTGTATTTGCAATTATATTTGCACTTAATTGCAGTTGCAAAAATAATGCATAAGACATTTTTTTTCTCTTTTCTTTATACTCAGTAATTAATTGTATTATTGATAAATAGGATAGTTCTTGGCCTCATGAAAATAAAAATAATTAATATTTAATTTTTTTATAATTCTAATTATCACTTATAACTTCGAAGCCCGAACACAATACTACAAATTAAGATAATTACAATTGTTGTACCTTCAATAATAGTAATATAAGCTACTTTCTTGATTAGCTATTAATGTTATTATTCAGTTCAACTGTATTTTTTTTTTTTTTTTTTTTTTTTTGTAATGTCCTAATTTTATGCCTAGATACAAGTTATTATTGTTGTTGTTGCAACTGATTCAAATTAATCACACCCGATGATTAATCCGATTTGTGCTCACAAGTGGGTTAGGATCCTAACTACCAAGATCCCAATTTTGTTGTTCATTAATCACATGAATTAATTATAACTCAATGATTAATTAAGTATTATATGGAGGAATGTAATTTAAATTATTTATAAATTCATTAGAGCAAGTTGCTTTAAAGTTGATAATAATTTTAAATTATTTATAAATTCACGGGCTGATTTTTGGCCTATCTATACAAAATTTTGAATTTTAAAAAAAATATATTTTTAATTTAAAGAATTGATCAAAAATTATTCCATAGACAAATCTATTATCATCCCTAATACTGCTCAAGAAATATATTTTTAGTTTTCATTTTCCAAGTCATCTATGCAACCAAACAAACCCTAAAAGTAAAAGTAAGTATGGATTTGGTAAGGGGAATTCTATTTGAGCAGACATTGCTCGTAAGACCACCTTCTAAAATTGTAAAAAATTTCGTTCTCTTTTTCTAGTCGGGAATTAATCCGCAGGACTAATCCTTGAATGGTGTCAAAACCGTTCGGAGGCTGAGCAGCCTGACAGAGATGGGCTCACTGGGCAAACTGATGTGCTCAAAAGCGAATTTCCCTTTTGGGAAGGGTGATAGAAAATTTCAGGTGTCTTCAAGTTGTTAATGCATCCTCTCAAGTGCAAAACAATTTATTGCCAATTAAATTCATTTTGACAAAGAACAACATTTCTGTTTGTTTTGTATTTAATTATTTATCCACTGTGTCTCTAGGTCCAGCAAGCATTAAAAGGAATTAATGATTTTTCTTTTCTTTTTCTTAATTTATTTTTCCCTCCCTCTCTTTTCATTTTGTTTTTTTGTTTTTTGTTTTTTTGCTAAAAGTAATTGATAATTGACCAAAATTTATTACTATTTTTTAAAATAATCAAGTGGTAGCTTGATTAATATCCAACTTAATGCAAGTATAAAATTTTTATTTTCTATTTGATACGAGCATGAAACACGTTAATTCTAAAAAAAAGGAATAATATTAAATTGCTGACACTGAGAACAATGGTTTTTTTTTTTTTTTAATCTTTTTAATTTACAAATTCCAATGCTAATTTGTATTTCCCCAAACATTTGCTCCCTCATTCTCCTCCCTGATACTCACATGGAGGTTTGTTCCTTCCAAGATATCCTTGGACTGGAGGATTCTTGTTATCCTTTTATTTTCAATTACTATGGACTCCAACAGAGACACATTTATGATTCAATTTTTGGTTTATTATATATAAAATTTTGAATTAAAAATAAAAAATTTATTTTTCTAATTCAAACCTTTGTAATAAAAAGACCAAAAATTGGTCCGATGATGCAGCCATTATCATTCCTAGTCCGAACTAATTAGAATATACAGAGAATGAACTTTGTCTCTAACAGCATTGCTTTCCTTCATATATATAATTTTGAATTAAAAAAAATAAATTTTTTATTTTTAATTCAAAATTTTATATAGGACGGACAAAAAATTAATCCCATGGACGTATCTATTACCATCCCTAGTACTACTCAAGAAATGTATTTTTAGTTTTCATTTTCCAACTTATTTATGCAACCAAAAGCACCCCTAAAAGTAAGTATGGATTTGGTAAGGGAAATTCTATTTGAGCACATATTGCAGGTAAGCCCGCCTTCTAAAGTTGTAAAAATTACACAAATTTGTCGCTATTTTTATAATCATACTTTTTTTTAAGTTGGGAATTAATCCTTGAAGATGTTACACCCGTTCGAGGAGTAATCCCTGGACGGCGTCAAAACCGTGCGGCCACTGACAAAGGTGTGCTCGCTGAGCAAAATGGTGTGCTCAATGAGAATTTCCTTTTTGGAAATGGAGAAAAAACAGTAGAAAGTTTCTGGTGTCTCCATTTAAGGAAACTTGTTAATGCATCCTCAAGTGCAAAACAATTTATTACCAATTAAATTCTGTTTGACAAAGAACAATATTTTTGTTTGTTTTGTATTTAATTTTTGTTTTTTATCCACTCTGGCTCTTGGTCCAGCAAGCATTAAAAAAAAGAGTATTTACAGGTCTGTCCCTTGTATCTTTATAAATTATAATTTAGTCCATCACATCTTCATATTTAGAATTTAGTCCCTCAAATTCTTTAAGTTACTACAATTTAGTCCCCTAGTTTATATTTTGGTCCAATTTTTCCATTTTACCTCTGATTTCCTTCACATAATTCTCCCTTCTCTTTTCCCCCTCTCTTCTTAGTTTTTATTGGATTCCCCCCTTATTCTTCTCTTCTCTCTTTCTATTTATTTATTGGGTTCTCTTTCTATATATTGGATAAATTCATTTCTAGGTTTAGTACATTTAGTGGATAATAATACATTTGGTCTCAATATAGAGATAGATAACCCAATAAATGAATAGAGAAATATGAGAAGAATAAGGGAAAACCAATAAGAATTAAGAAGAGAGTGAGAAAAGGAAAGGAAAATTAAGCGAAGAAAATCAGAGGTAAAATGGAAAAATCAGGCCAAAATATAAACTGAGGGACTAAATTGTAGTAATTTAAAAGATTTGGGGAACTAAATTCTAAATATGAAGATTTAGGAGACTAAATTATAATTTATAAAGATTTAAGGGAGAGATCTATAAATATCCCTAAAAAGAATTAATGACTTTTCTTGTTCTTTATATTCTATTTTTCTCTCCCTCTCTCTTTTCTTTTATTTTTTATTTTGCTAAAAGTAATTGATAATTGACCAAAATTTATTATTTAAGAGAAAACTAAAAATTCACTCACATCGAAGAGAATTTCTTCACTAGCGCTTAGGTTAGAGATGGTTAGGTTCATATAAGCGTTAGTGAAGAAATTTCTTGTTTTCTCTGTTTTTTTTTTTTAAATCAATGAATTTCCTGCTTTCTCTTTTTTTAAAAATCAGGCTTCATTAATACCCAACAAATGCATTATGATATATCTGCCTGAACAGGAGCTAAAACATTTCTCTAGATCTAGGAGTATCACCGATGGATTGACTAGCTTTTATCGATTATCAGAATTATCTTGATACTTATCTCGACTACTATCAGAATTATCACAAATATCCTGCTGAAATTTTATTAGTATTGTACTATATACTTTGTGACGTAAATATTGCATCACAATTCGGAGGTCCTAGTCATGGGTTCAATTATTAGGTCCCATTGTACGTGTGATTCTTTCCCTTGCTTTTTTCTTTCTTTGATTTTTATTGTTTTTAGTTACTAGAATATGTTGGTATATGATTTTGATAGAACTTACTTATACGGACCTCTCTACTCTTATAATATAGATTTAAGATAATACCGATAACCAAAAGCAAAGAAATCGTGTATAGTGTGTTTTTTTTGTTATAAAAAGGTTTTGGCGATTATGCTTGTTAATAGTAAAAGAGAGGGAAAAAACATAAAAATAAGTTGTAACATTTACATATTGCAATCCAAATTACAAATCGAAACCTTTTACATGCCTGCATCATGTTTTAACTTGTTTAATTAGATACAATAATCCTTTTGCAATTTAACAATTGATGATAAAATAAGTTTTCTTTTCAGAGTAATTGTGAGTTTTGACATTCTACTACAAGTATAAAATTATCTTTTTCTATTTGATACTAGCATGAAACATGTAAATACTAAAAAAAAAAAAAAATGTAAGAACATTAAATTGCTAACACTGAAAACAATGCTGATTTGTACTTCCCCAAACATTTGTTCCCCCATTCTCCTCTCTGATGCTCTCTTGGAGATTTGTTTCTTTCAAGATCTCCTTGGGCTGTTGTTATCATTTTATTTTCAAGTACTAGAGATCGCAGGAGTGCATCTATGAGTTAATTTTTTTATTCATTTTATATAAAATTTTAAAATAAAAAATATATTTTTCTAATTTAAAAATTTATAATGGTTGGACAAAAAATTGATCCGAGAACGCATTCATTGTCATCCCTAGTCCGAACTAATTAGGATATACAGCAAATGTATTTTATCTCTAACAATATTATTGCTCTTCAATTTGTGAGAGATTTCGAATGAAATTTATGAAAGTTAAGCCGTTTTTATTCCTTTCTGACATAAAGAGAAGCACGGAGATAATAAAAACTAACCGATTAAATATTATTTCTTATTCAAATACTACTATGAATTATACTACTATGAATTGGTAAGGTTTTATTTATTAGGATTATATATTGCTATATTAGTTTGAATTGTTAAGAGTTCTCTAGAGAGTTGTTATAATTAAATTATTATCTGATGTGGATATTATTATACTTATTTATGTATTCAGGCTTGTTTTTTCTACTTATCTTTGTGGATTAAATAGTAATATACCAATGCTAAATTTAGGAATATGAGAGAAAAGAAAACACAAAAAACGAAGCATATATACAAGGAAAATTACAAAAATGAGAATGTGACTTATTATTCAGTACCTCCTATTGTCTGACTATGATGCTTGGATTCCTTGGCAGCTCACAGATTCAATCATTTGCTTCTTTTTCAGAAGCACTTGAATATATATATATATATATATATAAAATTGAAACTAAATCTGAAAGCAACTCAAACTATCATTCTCCCTCCTCCACATCCCAAAGCAGCCAACCATGAGGTACAGTACAGAAACTATAAAAACCCTAGCAGGCTAAGTACTTGTTGGCGATCAACACCACAAATCATCACGAGATCACAGTATCGAGATAATCGAGATAAAAATATATTTATACAAGAAGAATATAAGAAAATTATATAGTTTGACATCTAAGTTCAACCTATTTTTACAAGAACAACAAGAAAAATTTATTGTGAGGAGTTTTTGAATATTTCTTTAGCTCCTGCATCTCTCATAGTAACGAAAGTCGTCTTTCTTTTTCATTACTCATCTCTATTCAAACTCTATCAGGACTATCATCATCTAATTGGTATCCTAATTAGAATACTGGTATTTTGATCCATGCTCAATTGGAACTCTTTGTAATCTTTATTCATATTTGGATACTCAACAAATATGAAAAACAAATCCAATATTACTATTAGCAAACCATTACTAATAATTCATTTTCTTGCCGATGAACCAAACTATATTGTTTAATTTGAATGCTGATAGGGGGTTTGAATTTTCCCATTACCATAATTGGGACCATATCTGTAAATATGTAATTATTTTGAATATATCAACTATTTTTTTATTTTACGATCATCTGAAAGGGATAAAAAAAAAAAAACACATCTTGTTTTTTCTTCCAAAGTTTCTGAACTTTATTGATTCGAATTCAGATAAAGTGATGGTGAACGAGAAGAGAACAAATTGATCTTGTAGAATTTCCAAAAGAATTCGATTTTTTTACTCAGGTTTTTGCGAGGTGAGGATGGTCAGGATACTGAGAAAGATCCAAAAGAGCATTTTGAAAATTGATCGGATTTTATTTTTGTTCTTTCCTGTTTGAAGAAATGAAAGATTCCAAAGAATCGAAATCTTTATTTGAAAGATTACTATTTGATATTTTGAATCTTCATTTCTAATGGAATAAGAAAGATCTGTAACATATTAAGGCTAAAAGAGAGGATTCATCAAGGTTGGTTAGATGTGTGATTTAGCACCATTAACAGGGACAATCTCGGAGAAAAAAAAAAAAAAAAAAAAGAAGAACGGCTATAAATTTCATTTTATGCTAAATTAAAAATTAATTTTGAAGGTAAACAAGGTTAAATAAATTCATTAAATTGATATTGAGAAAGCCTGCAAGGTTAATTGTTAAACCCATACATGCACCTTCAATGGATCCTGTCACTATTACTCCAGCCATGCATGTCTACTAATCCCTATCATGATTAGTTTTTTCTAATCCACCTACTTTCATCGTTGAATAATGGACACACATTCAAAGATTTATTCTCAATTTTATTCCCAAAAAAAAAAAAATTCAAAAGAGAACATGTTACTCGATATGAAAGAACGGAGAAATCCTGCGTGATTCTCTCTTGAGTTATCTATCCTATCCCAAGTACTCTCTCTTGATTTATCTATCCTATCCCAAGTACTCGGGATAAAAAGTCTTAGTAGTTGTTGTTGTCAATTATTTTCAACATATATAACTTCATGAAAATAGATTGATTTTCACATTAAAAGAAAAAATTCAGGATTTTTTGTATTTGATATTTGAATAAAAACTCGTATAAATTTTTTTTCATGAGATGAGAGCCATCATTGCTAAAATGAAAATTGAAAACTCACTGAATGTGTCACCATTGCTACAGCCATGAAAGGGCACGCCTCTGATAGCTTTGTTTGTAAGAATTGATGGTTCCCGTTCATCATGTTATCCCTAGACTAGTTGAATCTTGCAGTTCACGGTCCACCAATTTCAAAGACAGATAGAAGAAAGGCCAATGGAATGAAAACGACAGTAGACAGCTCACATCATCGGAAGCCCTTACAACAGATGCTTATTACTTTACCAGCTCTGATACATATAAATTGTTGGATCTAGTAATTATAATTCTGATACATATAACTTTATATCATATTATTTGCCTAATGTTAGACAGAATGATACATTTTAGTTCACAGGTGACTCTGAGGGTAGGATGGAAAATTTTGATAAACAAGCTCCAATTATGGAGTACTGCAAAGAGCAAAACACATGTGACGCTAGGCTGCAGGCACAGTCCATGGCCTCACGTTGCCAGAGTTTCAACTCTACTGAAATTGTTACGACAACAGTTTCAGTTAAAAGAGAATCTTACTCTTAAAATAGATCTCAATATACATATTGTCAACAAGACACGAAATTTACGTCTCATGGCCATGTAAAGCGCCCGGCACTTATCCTAAAATGAAAGCAATCAAGCTTTCTTGGCCTATAGATAGACATAAGAAGAGAGGAAAAAAGACCTCTGGACAAATTCTTGAGCAAACATAATTATTTGCGCCCAAAATGAAAGTGATCAAGCTCTATTGGTTTATAGATAGACATAACATGAGAGGAAAAAAGAACTCTTGGCGAATTTTTGTGCAAACATTAAACTCTCTAATTATTTTACTTGCTCATGCAAGTCTTTTCTCTACCAAGGAGGCCGGCCAGTATATCTACCCCCTTCATCTATAATCGGATATGCAGATCATCAACAAGGCACGAAATTTATGCCTCATAGTCATGTAAAGAGCCTAACACTAGAAAAAGGGGAGCAAGACATTTTCTTCCCCTCTCGTGTATTTTTTATTTCTTTTCCTTTCAACTAGTAAGGAAGGAATGGATCATAACAAACCCATTTATTTATTTTTTAACTTCCAAGAGAAATAGTGTTGATTTATGTAACAGCCTTCTTTTGACTAAACACAAACCCATCTTTTACTTCCAAAAAAAGATTCAAGTCTAGTTTTTTATAATTCTAGAAAGCTAGCTTGAGGACCATCGAGAAGAATGGCAACAAAAAACAGAACAATTTCCTCATGAACCTATGAGGTAACAAGATTTGGACATTTTGATTTATTGCGGAGAGCATAGGATCCACAAAGAAGTAGGTTTTCATTTATGTCTATGCCAATGGAGAGTTACGTGATCAGAGTCATGGAATCATTCTTACTATCTTGGAGATATGAATAAAAAGTTGCCATGAGTTGAAATGAAATCACTTTTCAAATGAATTTATGATGTGCGTCTGCAGCACCTAATTTGATTTAATAATTATGATGGGAACTTAGCAGATTGGACGATGATGAGAGAGATGGGATGATAGAACTGCCAAACTAATCGCTAGTATGGAACTCCAAGTGCACACCTATACAAGTAAGACCAAAGAAAGCAAGATACAGATGGTAAGCAAATTGTTGTTATAGAAAGAAATTATGATATTAGATTATAACTTTGGCCTATTTATAGGAAAATGACGTGTAATTTTATAATTTATCACGCTCTTGGAAGTAAGGTGCTAAATAGATAACATCTCATTGTATAAGAAATAACTTTCTATTTCCTTTTTAGCCAAGGTGAGAATTGGAACAAAGATGGAGACAAATAACAAAGCAGAACAATATCATGTGTTGATTTATGTAATGAATACAGGTCCACTTTTTTATTTTCAAAAAAAGATGAGTCAAGTTCTAAAATATTTTTTAGAAAGTTCTTGATTGAGGAACAATAAGAATAATGGCAACAAAAACAGAAAATATTTTGCAAACACACGCATGAAAATAGAATTTAGAAAGTTTGATTTATTGTGCATTGTATGATGCCCAAAAAAAGTTGATATTCTCATTAATGTCTAGAATGCAAGTGATAAAAAAAAAATCATGTGACCATTGATAACTATTTTTGGGATTCTAGTATAACCGGCACGTGCTATGCACATTTTAAAAGAATTATAGACAGCAAATATTATGTTATTTTTAATTATAATTATTTTCTATTTATTTATGTCTAATAATACAAAATTGAGATTGTTATAAGAGGCTAAGGAAGTCAGTGCTCAATTAATGCTAACATAAATTTTGGCATATAAAAGTGATAAAACAAAGAGAAAATTTATGCCAAAACAATATCTTAAAGATTTTAGAATAATAAACATGAGAAAAATATAATTCTTTTATTATTTTTTTTTTTAAATATACTAGTCATGGGTTTGAAGTTAGATATATAAAATTATGTGATACCAGAAGACAATGAGAGGAGAGGGGAAAAAAAGGAGAGAAAATAAAACAGATATGATGGAAAAAGAAAAAGAAAAAAAAAAACTCATTGATTAACAAAAAAATATTGTTTATGTTATGATAGAAGAATGATCTGTTACCTATAGAAAAATTTGAATCCGAGTGACAAAGTAATAAATAATAGCAATATAAATATTGAATAGAATGGATTAATTATTCAAAAGCATATTAAATCTCTATTAAGTTAGATCATCAGGCCTTGTCTTCTTATTGAAAATGAAGTAGGGATCTAAAAGACTTGGATCAAGATAGAAATTTCTTATGATTATGCATAAAGTTTATTTACCTGCAGATACTTTCATAAGTGGTATAGATACTGATCTAATTAAAGTTAACAAAAAAGACTTGAATGGCAATCAAATTTCAACCTTAATGTGCAGTGCATGAGAACATAGAACATATATAATTCAACTTAATTGTTGTTGTTTTTTGACATAGGAATTGAATTCTAGTACCATAGGAGGAGACTTAGATAGTATCCTACTGCTAAGGCTCGGAGTTAGCAAGCCAAAATATGGGAATGTGATGGTAATAAAGTTGATGCAGCACAATATTCTCATCATTTAAAACTTATGATATCAGACTCGTCTTGATGCAATCAGTTTTTCTAATAATTTTGCACATCTAGCACTGTATAGAGAGAGGATTCAGTGGATACAGTATAAAAACAAGAGAGACAAACGAAAAGGTGTCATGTATTCGTGGAGTACAATGGAGTGGTGGTCATAAGGTGAAGAAACTCTCTTCACCGCCAGTGAATTTTCCGTTATATATATGTGTGTGTGTGGGGGGGGGGGGGGGGGGGGGGGGATGACTTTCAAGTACTTGCACAAGGCTGTTTCAAATTCAAATTACTGGAAATAAGGTCCCAACCATTTTAATAATTTATGAAATTAGTTAGGGGAGTGGCACCAAAATTATATTTTCCAATTTTATATGGATGGTCCCTCATCACAGTGCCAATTGATTCTCTGGGCTCCATGCATGTTCTGATTGTCACTAAAGTGGATGTCAATAAAATATTGCCATAAGTAGAAGCTTTTTCTTTTCCTAGGTCAAAAGGTCTCTAACGGTGCTTTGTTGAAGAATCCTAAAGAGGACTTTATAGAAGCATGATAATTACCAATTCCTTTGCCAAAGCTAAAACTTTAACTATCTTAAGTAAAGAAACATTGTTTTCTCCCATTAGGAAAAGGTATAGAAACATATGAAGATATAGGAATTAATTAACAATAGTAATTAAAATTAGGGCATGTACAAAGTGTAGGATATGTAGCTATCTTAACTAGTTAGAAAGTAAAGGGTCTCAAAGTCCTGTGGCATATTGCCCTTAAGTGTTAGGACAATGCCCAGAGGGAGGTGGGGTACTAATTTTCGTTAACATCGTGTCCTTTGAACCACACAAGAAATGCGTTCGTTGTCTCATCAACCCTGTCACCATTTTAATACAATCATACATGGATGGGGACATTGGTCCCTGCCCTAGTTAGCTTCTGGTTGCCAAGTTTTTGATAGCTGCAAAGAAAAAGATGGGGAATTTTTCACTTGGACCGGAGGGAACAGAATTGGATGGAAACTAAAGCAAACTTCGATTCTTACTACATCAGGGATAAACAGATCTAAAATCTTTTCATTCTGCACAATATGGTTCTTTCCGAGTATAACATGTTGCAAATTTCGTATTTTAATATTAGTTCATAAGATAATATGTTTACAAATGAAATAATAGAATTTGTAAGGCATCACATCAAGTCACTCTAAATCAACAGTGAGCCATGAATCCAGGCTGTTAGACTCCACAGCAATATTGTTGAACAACAGGAGAGCTTGTGATATGTCCTATACGATCTTGAATCTTAAATTAGAGGTGATCAATGTCAACCATGCTGCTTGATGGTATCCGTCCATTTGTTATACCAAATAAAAATAGATAAACAAAATGAGAAGCCGATACATGCCACAGCTCAGGTCCAGATGTAAGCTACTGCCACATGCTAACAGCAAGGAAAGCTGAATTTGTCATTTTTGGATCGACTGTCAACATGCAAAGGAGAAGGGTATACATGCAATGTCTGAACTATTGTATGCTATCGCTTCAAGATATGATAACCATGAACAAAATGAAATAGGACACAGTAGCCTTGTGTGGCTGCCAGTGTGAACAGATTCATGAAGACAAAGTTTCCTGTAGAGGCGTGATCGTATTTTTTCTAATGGAAAAAAAAAATCTGTACTCTGGTGGTTGTCTGGATGCCATTAAACTAGTAAAAACATAAGAGAGGGAAATCTATCATGTCCAAAGGATCAGCGTTTTGAATGACTAATTAAGCCAAGCACAGCACATGTTCATCAGTATTAATGTAGTAAACAACGTCTCCCGACTGAACGAGAGAGAGAGAGAGAGAGAGAGAGAGAGAGAGAGAAGAAATCCTAGGTAACCTAACACATGCATGGAGTAAAATAGTTAGATGTAAACTCAAGAGGCTCAGATGCTACAAAACATGCCTATACAGCAAATTTACAGGCTTCATTGTCAATTGTTTTATTGTTCCACCAACCTACTTTTGTCCTGCACTTCTTGAAAAGTAGCCCACATCACGTT
Organism: Dracaena cambodiana; assembly: GCA_036321105.1. Classification (NCBI taxonomy): domain Eukaryota; kingdom Viridiplantae; phylum Streptophyta; class Magnoliopsida; order Asparagales; family Asparagaceae; genus Dracaena; species Dracaena cambodiana. The sequence goes on from JAYEPQ010000003.1 coordinate 75,715,208, forward strand.
GCTTTTGTTGTTTATTATCTTTGTCGTGGAGAATATTAGGCTGTCCAGAAAAATCAGAAGGGTCTGACATGGGCACTGAAATTAGGTTTAATCTAGTGTCTTGACCTTGGTCTAGTGTATAATAGCATCCTCATCACGTGGAAAATAATTGCAAGAAGGGAACAGAATCTTGCAGTTCAAAAACCTTCAATTGCAAGGTGCCATTTGTGACACAAGATTGCCTCCTATTTATCTACAGGAAGAGAGAATTGAGCTGGCCGAACTCTTCTCTCTCACTATTTAAATTTTCCAGTGCATTAGCCAGTGTAGGCATCACTATGGCCAACTTAATGAAATTTTAAGGGAGAAATGCCCATGTAATTTTGCAGTCCAAACATTTTGGCTAGCAAAGATACTGATGGATGTAGAGGTTATTGTTCTTGATTTTGCGATAGTATAATTGTTGTTTTCTTGTTAAAAATTTTATGATACGGATATTGCTATCAAGATAGTGAATCACCTTAATCATTCTCGTGTTATTTGTTACATGTCAATGTTCCTACATACGATCTATTTTGAGTTTCACTATCTTGATAGCAAATGCCCATGTAATTTTGCAGTATGAACATTTTGGCTAGAAAAGATATCGATGGAAGTAGAGGTTATTATTCTCGATTTTACGATGGAATAATTGTTGTTATTTGTTAAAAAATTTATGATACAGATACTGCTATCAAGATGGTGAATCACCTTGATCATTCTCGTGTTCTTTGTTACAAATCAATGTTCCTACATACGATCTATTTTGAGTTTCATAAAACTATATAATTAATCAAAAAATTTAAGGGCAACAATATCAAGCATAGGCACTTCCAGATCAAAAAAGAAACCCAAAACAAACTAATAAAAACTTGGTCAGAAATCGAGAGATAGAAAATAAAAGTCAAAAGACAGAGTAACATAAGAAGAGTTAACCGAAAGAAGAAAACATAGATAGAGTCAAGAAGTAAACGAACAAATTTGAAAAAATAGAGGCTATAACAGTATTTTCCGCATGTTTAATGACAATGAGCAGTAAAGAGTACGTAAATGAAAATTTCAAGGTTATGAACAAACAATAATATGCTAAACCTATAGAGAGGTGGGTAAGCAGTTGAACTTCTTGAAAGCAATAGTCCACTCTCCAAGTACAGATTGCATACCTGACATTAGCTGAAGCTTGATATGTGAAAATTTCACGCTGGAAGTGGATGCTCTCAACTCTGCTCGACACACGAGAACAAGTCTAGTGCCTGAAACTTCCCTGCCAGTCAAATGACTTCACCTATATGACAAGCCATAGGCATTAGCATTTTTTTGGATGAAAAACATAAAAGATAGCATTATTTTATGACCATATTGAAAACATCGATTCTTGTCATCCAGATCTTTTCCATTATTTTGGACGATACTGTGGATGTGTTGCAAGAATGCATAAACTTTCCAAAAACAGCATTGCAAGATATGGCAGCCACAGCTAATCAGCCAATTTAGAGATTTTCATATCCATGGCCATATCAGATGTAGGAATAAAGCTTCACTTTTACTTGCTAAACCTTTCACAATTATCAAATGACGAATTGTTCACTGAAATTACGTCAAGCTGACTCTCCAGACTAATTTACTTTCAAACCTATTCACCGCAAAGGAGCCACAAAATTTAAACAGACGAAATAAGAGAAGTGGTGTGTGAATCAAACTTCTTTCTCATTCTTTTTCCTTTTTGGGGGCTTTTTTCTTTCTTCAACTTCAGTTCTCTTTGTTCTGCTTAAGAAATTGAAGGTCCTTCATCTGCCACTGTACAGCTTCTTTAGACAAAGTTTTTGGCTAAGGAAAATCTGTTTTCTCCCCATCAGCTACCCGCTTTGCCAAGGCACCCACCATCATGTTTATCTCAGATTTCCCAACTGAAAGGAATACAACATTTAGCATGATAAGTAGTAGCCTCTCATCCTCTTCTTCTATGGGATCTCTACCGAAGGCACAAACATACACAGCCTCAAGAGCCTTCTCCACTCGCACCTCCATGGGAATTTCAGGGATTGGTGCCTTCAGCTTTACTCCTTTCTGCATGCCGATTAGGCCCTCTTTCAGTATTTTTCTCAAAACAGATTGTTATCGTATCAGCCAGCATCATCTAGGCCTTTTACCACCATATACGTAGGCTACACAGTGTCGAAAAAATTTTACAAAAGCATTGACCACAAAAAACGTGTGAGAATGACTCAAAGATATCCTGTCCAGAAAGAGACCAAACACAAAATACACTTCTCTACAACACTAGCTTTTAGCACGCTGTGTGTTGCACATGCAAAATTTATCTTTAAGGACCATATACAGATGAGCTAATAACTTGAAGGGCCATATGTAGAAACAAAACGAGAACTAAAGATAGCTAAAGTCTGTTTAATAGCTAAAAAGATGAGAAAGATTCTTCTGTGACATATGAACTTTGTTTGATCCTAAAACTATCTCCAGAACAATGGACAGATAGATGGAGAATAAACTAGATTGAAATCTGTGCTTTAAAGCAGAAAGAGAGATGACAGTGAATCTCGTTCCACAAAGAATATCGTGATCATCTATAATTATCAAGTCTTTATCTGTAAGGCTGTGTGTATACATTTCAATAAGCAGATTCATTTTGGCTCAAATTTTAACCTCTACAATTCCCTAATCAAGTATCCCAACATACAAACTGCTCAGACAAAAAGAACAGCTGGAGTTCATTGAGTTATTATATTTTCATCTCATTAAAATAGATAAATGGGGATTGACATCTCAGCATCTCACACCATCTCTGTTTTCCAGGCCAAATAGCTGCACAGGGCATTAATCTGGAGTAAAATCAGGCGGTGGGGAAAACAAGAATGGAAATATCCGGACTGCGGATTTTGAAAGGAGTCTTCAATTCCAAGTAAGCTTAGAAGCTGTATTAACACAGATTTTTTCCAAATTTCTCAAGTATTACACTGAGCAAATTTCTTGCTAGAGGCAGAGATGAATTTGGGATGTTGCACCACAAACCAGTATTCTAAAATCCGGTTTCATTACTCACTCGATCTGAGAGAGAATAGTGAGAAAACTCGGCAAGTACTCGAATTACTCGTGTAGAACTCGAAACGTTAATATTTTGATATGTATAAAGAAAAATATGTAATATGTAATACAAGAACATGTAATTGCAATACTCAAATATTGACATCAAATATCAAATTATCAATACTAATGGTCAACATTTCCCTAAAAGTTAATTAAGAAGATTTAAAAAGTATATCTTTTAGATCAGTAAAATTAAAAAACAAAAGATATATGAGTATTACACCATTTTCATGTGGCAGATACGTAAAAAAGCAATATACTTCTCTATAAAGACAAAATATAAATAGTTCTAAAGAAAATTTAAAAATAAACACTGCAAGTGTATATAAAAAAAGAATAAAATATAAGGTAGTAGAGAACTACCAAGAAGCTCTTGGTCCCTTTAGCATTTCTAAAATTAGTTTTTTTTCATTGTAAGTATCAGTTATCAAAGCAACAGGTTGAACAAAAGGTTTGAAATCAATTCTTAATCTCGGACTTGGGTATTCCCAAAATCTATCTATTTCATAATAAAAGCTGGCAAGTCAGGTTTGATTAAAAACATTACAATCTTTTTATATTTTTGACTCGATAAGGGTCCGAGTAGCTGCTTTATAACTTGGACTCGGTAGAATACTCAACCAAATCAAACGAATACTCGTTTTGTCTGCTTTGTTGAGCGAGTTCTCTGTTCTCAATGAGTTCGAAGAATGAGCACGAGTACTCGGACGAGTTCTATAGGTTTTAGAACCCAACCACAAACTTTGGGTAAACACATCGGTCCTTCATTTGAAGAAAAACTAAACCACCATGAGTTATTGATTGGCACCATTGAGAAAATTCAGGAAGATGGTATCTTTAGAGAAAGAACTATGATGTCAGAAGATGGTATCATTTATACATATATAAAGTTAATCATCGAGATGATAATATGTTAGCTATTTAGTATTTATTTTTCATATCATTGTCTAAATCTGAATATATAGATAATTTGTTCTAATATAACTGAGAAATTTAAATTTTAGATTTTCCAAGTATGAATTTACATAAGATCTGACTTTAGATTTATTGGATTTTAGAACCTTTGAATGAATAATTTTATTAGAAATATATTTTGTTTATCCATGTTTAAGATAAAATGTTATATCACATTATATACAATATGCCGAACATAAAAAATCTTTAAAAAAATGAGATAAATACATGATAACTTTCAGAAAAAACATCTTTTTATGAAAAAATCTTTTTTACATAAGAAATTGATAGATAATTTGTTATAAATTTATTTATAATTTTTAGTTCATTAGCTCACACTTTTAGATAAATTATTTCACACTTAAATTAAGTAAGAATTAATTTTAGGAAAATGTTCTAATTCCTCTTTGACAACCATTTAGGTAACATGATTTATATCATAGTTTTTTAATCTCTTTTAAATCAACCGTGCAATGCAACAACAACAACTAAGCCTTTTATCTGAAGTACTTGGGGTAATCGACTGTGCAATGGTTAGATAAAAATTGATCTAATCTAGATATTTTAATTCACGCTCTAAGATGAATGAATGATTACTTGATAGGAATGAATGGAAAAGAATTATCAACGTGATCGATCCGGCGTGATTCTTTTTTTGTTTCATGTAGCCTACCCCAGGTACTTGGGATAAAAGGCTTAGTTGTAGTTGTTGTTGTTGCTACTGCTCTAAGATGAATGATTAAAATTTTGGAATGATAATTATTGCTTAGTAGTCATAATACATACAGGTATTTTGATATTAATATTTTTAACAAACATGTGCACGTGCATGCTCTCACACACATATATAGGAATTTATGTTGTGCGAAGTAATTTACAAAACAATATCTATTGCTACTTAAAATCACAACTAAAATCCACTTGTCCTCCTAATTGCCTTCTAACTCTTTTTTCTTAGCCAAGAAGCCACCCACGGTCAAATAATGGTCAATATTGTTTATACACCAATACTCCTTATTCCTCGAGGACTTGAAACTCTTAAATGCCAATTGTGATGACAACCCAAATCATAATTTATTTATTTATTTTTAACAATCTCATCCAATTTCCTTTCACAATCCAAGTTTCACTTTGAACTCAAAAAAGGTATCCCATGGGAACCTGTATAAATTTCCTTAATTTGCATGCACACTCTATTGATCATCAAATCAATACTAAATTCACACTCACACTCACACTCAAGGGGAAAAATCAAAATTCGTACTCTAATCATAAAATAAGCAAAAATAAAAGAAAAAAATGGGGTTAAGTGCAAAACAGACCGGGCCGTGGAGATCATGGAACTCGTCGAAAGCCCTAGACTCCGACGCCTCGTACTTCCTACCGACCCTCCGCTGGAACTCAGCGAAGTCCACGACGTCGCCGCCGATGCCGCCCTCGTCGCTGAGGATCCGGGCGAGGAGCCCCACGACGGGGCAGGGCTCGATGCAGTTCGGTTTCCGCGACGCCCAAACCCCAACCCTAGCCCTAGGCGAAGGCGGCGTCGGCCGGGGGTTGAAGGGTACCGAGAATCGGTAGGGTTAGGGGCGACGCCTTGACGGTCACCATTACCTTGAAGTCACCATCGTTGGGGACACTCTCTTTTTTTAAAGTTTAACGTAATGCAGACGGGCCGATAAAGTCGGATCTTTTGGCATATGGGCCGACATTATACAATTTAGCGGTTTATAAATATATGTCACTTACTTAAAAATTAGAATTCAGTACTCCAAACCTTTATATTTATAATTTAATTTTTAAATTTTTTAAGTTACCACAATTTAGTCTCCAGTAAAATTTCTAACTGAATTTTTCGTTATATTCCTAAGTTATTTTACTTTAATTCTTCCTCCTCTCTTCCTCACAAAAAAAATGACTTAAATAAAAAAATTCAAGAATATAACGAAACATTCGGATCAAAAATATGACTAACTTGGAAAATTTGAGAGACTAAATTATAAATATGAAAATTTACTAAATTATAAATATGAAGATTTAGAGAACTAAATTCTAATTTTTAAGGGATGTATAAACCCCTGCAATTTATTGTGGCCCATCACTAATCAGGGGCCTTGTTCCTTAATTATTTTTTAAAACCTTTTTCTTCCTTTATATTTAAAAAAATTCCTAAAAATTCAATTTGAAAGCAACAAATAAGAGTTCAGACTCTCTCTCATAACCTAAGAAGAAGTGTTATATATTTGAAATACGTGACCATCACTAATATGTTATAGGGCCGAGTTATCGATTTTTATAAGACTCCTCGTAGTACTTTTTTATTAGACCAAAGATTTTTAATTTTATTTTCTTGAAATTTCTACTCCATTGCAATTAAATCCATACTGATGCGAAAAAAGGGGGAAAAAAATTCCACAGGCAGAGGACTAGAAAGAAAACAACTTATCGTCACTACACAGCAATAAAATCTTTAGGGGTCTTAATAAATCCTTTTCAAATCCAAGTAATATTAAAAGAGACAAAAACCCTCAAGAAAAAAAAACACATTAAGGCATACTACTTAAATCAAATATTAGGGATACCAATCGGAAGCCATGATTCTAAAGCATTATATGAATGATAGAAAATTTACTGAATAGCATCCAAAATTTCATGAACAACCATAAGCTAGCTATTCATGATGAAAAACCATGAAAGCAGACTTTGAAGAAAAAATGAAGTGTTCTACAAATGTACAGAAAGGGCAGCAACAAATCCCATTCCAAAACTAATCATGCAGCCATTTGGAACCTTGGAGGAGGACGAAGCCGTGGTGGCTGGATCTCTCCAGGTTCCCCTAGCTGGCCACAGGCAGCCATCCTATCATCCCCTCTGCTAGACCTCATAAAGACAACACACCCACCTTCAGCCAGAATGTTGCGGAATTCAATCATCTTCTCCTCACTGGTAGGCCTGAATTGAGATCCTTGATGAGGGTTGAAAGTAAGCAGGTTTATCTTGCAAGGAATCCCACGAACAAGTTCTATAATCCTCGTTGCATCCTCTTTGCTGTTATCAAAGTGTCGATGAATAATTTTAGGGTGAAGGCTATGCATACTCGGCAGTACAAGTAAAATAATTAATAAAGATAGTAAATACAAATACTTAAAAGATATGGTAGTTCTTGCAATAATGCTACATAATTGCTCCAAACAGGATTTGATCAGCGGTGCAAAAGATACAGGGGCAGCCTGCTATGCGTCCGACTGAATGAGGGGGTTTAGGTCGAAATTCATTGGATGTCAACTTCAAAGGTTTGATGATATTATAGATATCATCAAAAAAGTCCTCTAATTTGAAACAGAGTGTCTGATGAAACAAACTAATCTCGAGCATATATAAGCATGCACAAGTACAGAAACTGAGTTTAAGGCAGAAGAAGACAAAAAGGGAAATGGTTCAGCCTCAGGGCATAGTTACCAGTATGGAATATGGGCACAGGACAAGATTTGAAACTCAGAACAGAATATGTCATCCAAGAAAAATTATAGGATACGCGATTCTATGACACTCAAAAGAAATTCAAAGAAAACTATTGTGAGATTTATAAGAAATTTTCATGATACTAAAGAGACTATACATTCAGGATCATTTGAGAAAATTATTGAAAACTCAAAGGAAACAAATAATACTTTTGAGAAACTTTTATAATACTAGAGATACTATATGAAACATGAAAGAAGAAACTTTTCATAGAATTATACAACTTAAAGGAATCAATAAAATTAAAACAATAATACCAAAAGGACACCAAATCGATACTGTTTCAATAAAATGTTTATATAAGGTACCATTTGAAAAGAATCTTACTAATAAAGATATCGTTTCTCAAAAGTATTGGACACTTACTACTTATAAAGAAAATAAAGTTTTCCAGAAGTTCTGGAACACACTATGTCTCATAAAAACAATTTTGCTAAAGTTTTGGACGCTTGAGCCTTAAACTTTATAAACAAATACCATTTTTCTAAAGTGTGCAATAAGTGTCTTTAAAGCGTCCAATTAGTTTCCTAAAATACCATAATGGTTTCCTTTTTTTCTCAGAATATGGTAATGTGTCAGTGTCAAAAACTGCAGTCAGAGACATGTATATTTCAATCATATATAGAGTGTCCGTAACTATGGTTCAGGGATCCACGACCTCCGATAACTATGGTTCACGGCTCCATGACCTCATTTCATTCCTGTTGACACTATGTTGGCAAAAAGACTGCAAATTTGACAAGCTTTATGTTTGACGAATCAAAGGTGACTTGCATAGGTAATTTTGCTTCCGCAATCTAGCAGACTCCAAAATTGCTATAGTCCAGACTGTAATCCCAGGTGCAAACAACACCACAAGACTCATCCTTACTTTGTTCAATCGCATCTCTCTTTAACCCTGCAGAACCAAATCTTAACTGAAAACCAACCCTCGGTAGAACTGACAGGCATACTTATAATCTTGGTTTCTTGGTATAAAGCTTAGGCTCCCCACCAAACAACTCATTAATTCATTTATTGGCATTCTTCATTCTTTCTTTCAAATGCATCTACAGTGTAGGGACAAGCATAAGGACAAATGAGCAGTCAAGATTAAGGAATTTCTTACAGACACTTCCTCATTACTATGCCTTGCCTAAAACTATCCGGTTAGAATAACTGGGTAAGGCCATTTTCTTCAAAACAAATTTAGGAAAAAAAATCCCTACCTGTCATTTACTCCTGCAAGCATAACATATTCAAATAGGACTTTATATCTATGTTTGGAGCGAAGCTCCTCCTTTAATGTCTCCAGAAGTAGCCTGAGATTGTATTTTCTGTTGATTGGCATGATCCAATTTCTGACCTGAACTTCCATAAAAGAAAAAAAAAACAATCATCATCATATCAAAAGGAAGAAAGAAGAATAAACCCATAAGTTGCTACTATAATACAAAATTATTAATCACCTCATCAGTTGTGGCATTAAGACTAACGGCTAATGCACAGTTGGACTCACGAAGGAAGCGTTTTAACTGAGGAACCAGACCACTGGTTGAAACAGTCACTTTGCGAGGGCTAAAATGGAGGCCTTGATCATCAACCATTATAGCAGCAGCTTTTAAGACATTTTCTATGTTGTGAAGTGGTTCACCCATCCCCTAAAACAATAAAATAAAGAGAAAAGTTAAAAGGTGACAGAATTTTAAACAAAATTGAAGTGTATAATCATTGCGTAGAGGAAAAGTTATCTATGCTAAGGTTTTGCTGAACATATTTAATCTTCTTTCCAAAGATAAACAAGGGTAAAGGAAAGGAACTAGAGAAGATGAGACTGGATTAGAATCACTATTTCTGAAATATGCAAGTCTGCATGCAATCGTATCTCGCTGAGATGAACTATGAACAATTAAAGAGCAATATGACGAAACAGTGTATCTAAAGGGCTACTTTGAAATCAAGGTTTTAAACATCAGCCAACAAAGACATATATAGTATAGAATGCATTGGATTTAAGGTACAGGATACAAGATATACCATTTAATATAGGTTTGATATTGTCAATATTTTTGATACCGTCGATACGATATATGCACGGTGTCGATTCCGATATCATAAATGATCAGTAGATGTCGATTCCGATATTTTAAACCTTGTTGAAGCATTCCAACAACTGTCTATAGCTAAAAAACAAACAACAAACAGTTCAACCTAGTACTAAGGTATCCGACAACTATGAAATATTTCAAAAAGCTACCTCAAATAAAACTTCAGAAAATGCAACTAATTCCAAGAGAATATATACAAGATAAAGAGGCCTGTATTTATATGACAACATAGCAAAAGTTTTGTTGCAAGGTTGACATAAGGTCGTAAAATCACTTTATTTCCATGGATGCATCTACCCCATAGCCAAACCTGTTCTGAAGGGAAAGTGTTTAGATAAAAGGAGGTTGAAGTTTATTCGTATCACTACACGCTTCCACAGTATCTATTCATTTTTTATTTGGCCTGATTTGCAGCCAGCAGCTATTACACCTGAGTAGGATTTACTTTTATTGTATTATTATAAACACTTTGCTTTATAGCCCTTCTTATCCTCACTACAACTAAATAATCAAACTTGAAATACCCTTCAAACAAAATTAGCTATAAGCTCCCCTATGAAATTTTGCGTTCTGCCCTAGGTGCCAAATTAGAATAATTTATTAATACAAAAAATGTTGAATAGCTTATGCTCTCCCATATACTAAATCCTTAAAAACAGTAAACACGGTTTAAGGTTCAAATGTTTGAACATGAAGCATCTCGTGGTTGATCACTAAGTATGATGTTCCGCCAACTCAATGCAAACAGGAAACATCAATATATGCAAGTTAAGGAAGCTGTAGTAGTATGTAACTAGCAGCCATGTAATAGCACATGACAAAATATATCACTAATATAGCTTGTACATACTGCTTCTTAGTCCTGATGTGTACACTACACCACCATGCAACTATAAGAAGACAGGATGCACAGATAGCTATTTCGTATAGCATATTTAAAACTTGACAGTTGTAGGCTCATAATGAGAATTGTCAGGTTTCTGATGTGAATGGGTAGACTAAAAGTATAGTAAGGAAACATGTATTTTTTGAGATATGCCACACAGTAACCATTTCTGATAAACTTAATAATCCCTCGTGGAATGAACAGAACATTAACTTCTATAGTTCAAATTTATTGGCCAACATAAGTACGATAAATGTCATGGAGTTAATTACAAGCACCAAAATGCTAACAATAGCGAAAAGACAAGGTATGAAACACTAACTGTTGTTTTATGAATCCATTGCTCCATCTTGCACTAGCTTTTACATGGGATATAGTAAAATACAACACCATTTTAGACATTGCATCACTCAATAAATGAAAGTGCAGGTTTACAGAATACGGTGAAAAATAAATAATGTCATGCTTAATTTGATAGGCTGTAATCTATGGAAATAATAAGTAGGAAAAGGGACACAGTGATGTGTAATTAGTATCATACATTCATATAATAGAAGCCAGCAAAATATCCCGTGATAATATAGTTAGTAGGAAGCATGGATACGAACATGGAATACTGATGGAGATATCCCAGGATTAATTAGCTTATTTTGTTTTCTTTAGATATTTTTATTTTCGTTTATTTTATTAGCACATAATGTGCATGTAGAGATTAGTTTATTTAAAGGGATGAACTCTTTATTGATAAAAGAAGATTGATTATGAATTCATTTGAGAAATACTAGGCATGTGATATTTTTGAAACCTTTCACAAGCGATTCGTGGTGCGCGTGTAATTCGTCTAGGTGTGAGGCGTGAATTTATCTTTTGTTATATTATCAAACCCTAGCCTTGTTCATCCCCAAATCCAGAAAATCTTCCTCTCACGAACCCAATTCAGCTTGTATTGCGTCATAAATGGATATGACAACATATAGAGAGTCACTTGCCATGTCCAAGAAGGCGTTAGAAGGAGACAGGGAGGCCGACCCCCGCTCAATGCCTAGGCGCCACCTAGGCGATTCATGAATATATATACATATTTATAATTTTTTTATGATACACACAAAATTTTAAAAAGTATAGAATAAATCATTAAGAACACATTTAAAATAATTCTAAATATTTAGCTCTCTATTCTATCAAGGTGAGTGCAAAGTGTTGACAAAGTAGCAGAGCGGTGGCAAAAATATGAAGAACATGTGGTAAGCGTGCAACGGATAGGCATGCCAAAGCAATATCGAGGCGGCATTAAAGTAGCAATGATGCAGAAATATTGGGGGCTTCATAGCAGATCGAAAGGAAAGGGGAATTGGGATTTGGAGCTAGAGTAGAACCCTAACTTGATACCCCCTTCTTATAATCAGGGTTGGCCCAAGCTTTGCAAAGAATACAACCTATTTAACCGAGACAATAAAAAATATATATGATGGATTGTCGGTGTTGCTTGATTCCCACAAACCCCCTCCCACGTACAACAATAGAGTGTGTAACAATCGGTGGTACAATCACAATTCAGTCCACCATATCAGGTCACCCAAAAAACAAAGGAAGAGAATTAGTGGTTAATTGATTTAATGAACTTTCTAATGTATTTAGCTTCCCATTTTGCTTTTTCTTATCCATATACATATTTATAGGAAGATTTGATGAAATGACCTTAAAATGCTCTCAAATGTACCATAACCTCAAAAGTCTATCAGATTAAGCCTACCCTCTACGTACCACGTGCTACTCAAAGTAGTGTATCGCACCAGACCTATACTACTAAAACTGAAGCGTATCACGAATTGGTAACTCTTAACCCACCTAAGCAAATCCAAACCACGCTTAGATGGTTTGGGCCATCTATGCAGCGCAAAATCATCCAAGCAAATGCCTGGACACTGTCATGTGGGGTGAACAACCCATGTGTAATTGGGCAGCTTGGGGAGGTCTCCACCTGGACCGACGCCCAGGCAGCCACCCTAAACACCTTTCTAAACACTGGTCACTTGAAATCCTAATGAAGTAGGACAAGGGACATAGCAATGTAACTATATTAGTGTGTATGCATACGTGATACACATCAAAACAATACTAACTAGGACACATTTTATTAGAAGCTGTAATAACCCTTCATCTTTTATAGCTAAAAATAATTTAAAAAAAAATAAACAAATAATAAATATAACATTCCATTTTTTTCTTTAACTCTTACACCTTTCATTTTCTTTAACCTCATAAACTTTTCATCTTCTCCAACTCCAAACTCTTTATTTTCTACATTATTTAAACCATGAAACTTCATATTTAATTCTCAAAATTAAACTTTTTAATTAATTAAAAAGTTTCATCTTTTGTAACTCTCAACCCTTTCACCTCTTAAAACCTCCCAAACCTTTCACCTTCTAAACTCTCATCCTTAACTCTAAAATTAAAATTTCTAAATTAAATTAAAACCTTTCAAATTCTCAACTCATTACTCATTCATTTCTCTAACTCCCATCCTTTTATCTTCTCCATGAATTATCTACATTAAACCTCCAATTTAATTCTCTTAACTCTCTAAATTCTATAACTCCTCAAACCCTTTAAATTATATAACTCCCTAAACCCTTCACATTCTGTAACTCCTAAATCCAATCATATATAAACCCCTAAATCAAAACACATTCCACTCATTCTAAAAATCATTCTCTAATATTCTCATCTCGTCGGAGCCACCTTCAAAACCACTGCAGGACTCGCCACCAGAGCTGCCACCACTTTACCGGAGAAGATCATCTCCTTCCATCTCTTTCCACATTTTAGATTCTCACCTTTTAACAAGAGATTAGATATTATCTTTCTTTTTCTTCTTGAATTAAATTATTTTGAATGAATCATAGGTTAGCTCCTCTACTACTCAATAATCCTAATAACCTAAAAAGAACATCCATTATCTTATAAACCAAATAAAATGAGCCAAACCTATTTCCTAATTTCAGACCCGCTTAATACTAAAATCAATTTTTGAGTATGTTATAAATATTAGAAAAAAATCCCTAAAAATTATCTAAATTCATATTAATATGTTTTTAATATTCTTAGAATATTTTTAATGTGTAGATTACTCCATTGAGCGATATTGGGAAACAAAATCCAGGTGAGTTCATTTTTGGACTCACTAATCATGCTATTTTATATACATGTTGTTTCAATCATATTATTTATTTTGTGTAAATTGATTTGTTATTTTGTAAGAATTTATCGATTACTTATTATGTTTCATGTCATCAAAAATCTATTGTCAATTGTCATTAAATTTAAATTACATAGTATAGTTTGATTTTAGAATATCATATATACAATATTTGATAAATCACATAAAAGTTATAATTGTGGAAAAATATTGTTTGTGATATCATTTTGTATTGGTGTCTAGAAAAGTTATCTTGTAAACTGGTTCTCTAATTAAGGAACGTGCGTCGCACGGAAAATCTCCCAACATCCATACACTTGCCTGGCCAATATTTCTATGATGTTTCAAATCAGTAAATTCTCGATATAACCAATTGTGACTTATTGAATAAAAGTATAAACTGAACGGACTTTATAAATCATGTTATTAACAAATTAAAAAAATCTAATTGAAATATTGTACCTGATATAATCAATATACACTATACCTAAATGACACTGGATTGGAGGAGAAACTAAATGATGGAAATATACTCTGTTTCGGCAGTAAACTTGTTAAGTTGTACAACTGAATATTTCGCACACCATGGGTGCGTGATGATTTGCTGGATCATACCCGACTATAATTCATATTTGCCTGACGACAGATCCGACTCAGCACCGGACAATCCTGTGACAATTTCCTGAGTCTGTACAGGAAACAATCGAAACAGTTGTATTCCATCAGTTAGCTTTTCCAATTACATGACATTCTAGACAAAAATACCTCTGTTATAAAGTTGACTTCATTAAAATGACATTAATATAACCTAAATTAATTGACATTATTATTACAGACATTTCATTCCATATTTTTGAAAACTTGTGTTATTATTATGTCTGGACATAACAGTTATATTTCACATTCTTTCTGCGTATTTTATTTTAGTCGCAATCTGACAACCTGGGTGTGTATGTCCAGATTTACCGATAAACAGGCCAAAACTGACGCAGAATTTGGTGCACTTTAAAGATCAGATTGAACCTTAATAATGGATTAGAGATTTCTTGCTTCTTTTTATTTAGTTTCATTGTATTTTGTTTCAACTGTATCTAAATTTCGTTCAAATAAGTGAAAAGTCTGTCGTAAATATTGAGTATTATTATGGCAAATTTATTGAGGCTTTAGCATATTCAAACCGAATATGTTGCCGGTACCTGCTGCACATGCTCGTATACCGTATATCGAGAGCGGGGCGTGACAGAAGCAGAAAAGAAAACCACCTAACTTTTAATGATTCAAATCTATAACTCTGATCAAGCAACTAAATCAAATAATTTTAAAAAGTCCAGTCCAATACCACACCTTATACGAGTTTGAAGCCCCTAGCATGTTTGTTGATGTCATTCTTTGACCAAGGATCATTCTATACTTTATTTAAATGGCATGTGGCATCATGGTGCCTGACAATTTATTTTTAGACCTTTTAAAAGCCAACATGGCTCAATATGCAGTTCTTTGGTTTCATCAATACAGCCATGGCTCCAGAGAGTTCAATGTATAGGCAAAGTGCCATACAAATGTTGGTGTGCAATGCGTCAAGGACTAAAAGCTAATTTTTTGGAATGTCCATGCCTCACAACCTCAAAAGCCAAGTTAAAGGCTTCGCTCACAGTGCAGAAACTTAAAAAATTTTGATTCACGCTCTATAAGGCCTATGTAGCAATGCCAACTTCAAGCTCAGTTTTGACCATGATAGGAGCCAAATTAAATATATATATATATATATTGGAAAGAGTATAAGAGCTCTGAATTCTACTTATAACAGTTTTTGAATCAACTAGACTGGACTCCACTCCACGACCAAGAGATATGAAAATTCCTCAAAGGTGCCCGCAAGATACTCAAAGCCACTAGTGACCCCACCAGGTGAATAACTGTGTTTTCCAACATATGCCTAGTCACCAGTAAATCCATCGGTGGCACCACCAATAATCTCACCAGTGAGCTTACCGGTGGATAAACTGTATAGCTCAATCTAAGCTTAGCACCGGAACAACCACCAATTGACCCATTGGTGACTCCACCAGTGGCTTAGGTTGCAAATCCAAATTCCAAGACCGTTTTTACGGTAATTGAGGTGAAATTTGAATTGATTTTGGACTCATTTTTCAGCCGTAGATTACTACTCTTCATCATATCTAAAAGGGAGGATTTATTTGAAGCATTTGAAGATCCATTGATATTTAAACCCCACTTCAGTTGATTTCTCTAAAAAAATTTCTAAAGGACTCGCGAGATAGTCGTCGTCCTATCTTCTTCAAAAGCAAAATCTCCCCGTCAACAAGATCTTCGTTTCGTCTCCTTCAACTCTATTGTTGTGCGCGAAGGTGAAGTGAACTTTCACATCAAGTTCATTGAGGAGGACTCACATTGCTACGAGAATCCCTTGTTACATTCAACACCACACCTCTAACAAATAAGATTCTTCATCTTGCCACCCCTTCGGTTTGATTGTCAACAAACAAAAGAGCCGCTTTGACAAGGTATCCACTGTCAACAGATTCCCAGACTATTTCAAGAAAAGTTATAATTTTTATTGAACAATTATAAAAATTAAACTTTGCATTCATATTGTTTTCAAGAAAAGTTATAAAGTCGTCTCTTTTGTCATAATTTATGAGTTTTGATTGATTTTCAAGTGAAACCACGGTACCTGGGAGCATAGTTCGACAACAAGAAAGAAATATACTTTTCTTTATCTATAAGAGCACCTGAACAAGAAAGACGAGCTACAGCCCAACCTTCTCCACATTCTCCTAACACAAATTGAAGTTGAAGGGTCAATAGACTCGGTACTATTCAAACTAACTTAGTCAATGACCTTCAGCAAATCAATATCAAAACCAATATTCAACTTCTGCACAATGTGACCCAGGATACAAGCACAGAGACATAATGTAAATCAAGAATCAATTTTATCAAATGGTCACAAAGTATTAATTGTAAAATTCAACCTATCCTTACTTTTTGCAGTCATAGATAAGAATGAATGATAGAAGTAAAAGATATTCTAAAGCAATTCAAGAGTTTTCTGATTTTTGATGATGTGTCAAAAGTGTAACCCACATTGGATAGAAAAGTCATGAACTTACTTGATGATGAATAAATATGTGTAGCACATTGTTCGTCTTCCAAGCATATGTTAAGCAACCAAAAAAAGACCAGAATGCTCACCATGAATACAACATTGTTAATTGATCCAAGTTCGCTTGAGAACAAACGGCGAGCAAAAACAGCCTGTTCAACTATCTCAGCTGTTCTCAAATGTTTCCTTAATCCCATCCTTTAAAAAATAAAAAATGTCAATTAGGATCCAGCAGCATAAAGCAATAAGGAAGTTCTAAGAAAAAAGTGGATTCTAAAAGTAACAGACTTGCCTGCCAGTGTAACAGAATTGACAATTCATTGCGCAACCCACTTGACTTGAAACGCACACAGTTGTTCTTCCCGTAGTACAAGGAATAACTACTGTTTCAATCACCATGCCATCTTCCAAATTGAACAAAATCTGCAACCTCCTGTGAGATTCAAAATTAATGAAAATATTCTAAGAACATATTCTCAGACAAAACAATGAATTCCAAGATCCACTTAATCCACATCTAGAAATTTCCTAGAGCTAAAGATGACTTGAGCATAAGCTGCAGAAAGAGGTTGACAGAACAGACAACCTACCTTTCGAGTTCCATCAGATGCCGTGACAATATCTTTCACTGATAATGCCTTAAAACAAGCATTTTCACTTAACATTTTCCTAAAATCTTTATTTAAACCTGTAAAAAGAATGACATGGTAATAATTTAAAACTCGTGCTTATGATCAATATAAAAATTGATTTATTGATCATCAGAAAGAAAAAAATCCCACAATAAAAATGAGACGAAAAGGATAATGTTGCTTATGGCAATAAGCACTTGGGCATCAAACAATACATAAACAATAATTTTAAAGAACCTGGAGAAATGAAGTCCTTCTAACAGGAGGAAGTTAAAAAAGCATTAGAAAGAAGGAAAAAAATCCAATCCAAAAGGATAAAATAAAGGAAAAAAAATAGCGTTAACAGGATGGAAAGGGCTAGGGTAAAAAATTTTAAAGAATGGAATTGAATACATCCAAACTATATAATATAGACGCTTCTATTGTGAAGCCGCTTCACATCAGACATGCATTGCACAGTCATGTCATGTGTACTTGTTTGGCATATGCTGGGATGATGTGCCCATGCAACTTAGCATTCAAACGAGTTCAGCAGTAATTTGTCGATCATAGCCAACTGCATGAAGACCTAGCACCGAGAAGCTCATTAGAATAATGTAGATCACTAGTACAATGATGACAGTGAGCATTCTACCCAACTTTCATTCAAGGATTGTATCAGACTAATGAAAAACCAGCATCCCTTCAGTTATTGTCTTTTGACTCTTTTACCATATAGCCGTTCATGCAACAGCCAACAAAAAGTGTTCACAATGTTTCTTTGACAAATACATAGGGCATTAGTAATTTAAAGACGAGATTCAAGAACGCCAAAAAATTGTCGCAAGGTTTGTTTAAACTGTTACCCTTGTAGGCCTGAGTGCATTTCTTTCGGAATTCCCACTTACCTATGAAGCATGGATACGGACACGGGAAACCGATACGCGATAGGACACAGATATAAAGACACGACAAACCCTAAAAAAATAAGAATTGAGAATATAGTAACACGATGACATAAATATACATATATTTATACATGTCATATATATAATGGGCATCAAAACTCGTAGTCTTTAAGACGCATTTTCTTTAAAATAGAAAAAAAAGAAAAAAAAATTTAACAATTTAAAACATTGATTTTAATCAAATAACTATATTAAAAAAAGTGAATTTGAATTCAATCCAAAAGACAATTACGTTGAATAAAATAGTTGAAGATTCTATCTTTGCAAGATATTTGGATCTTATTAGTTTAGTATTCTTTTCATGTCAATTTTTTTTTGTTTTTTTAGACAATATACGGTCCTATAGTGCTCAAAACATGATCTTTATGGTTTTTTGATAAAAGACAGAGCCAATCCGTAATATATATGATTTTATAAAAGCAAATACGGCTCTGACAAGTAAATTTTCAAGTTCTTAAGATCCAAATGGGTTCGGTATATGTTATATCGGTAACGACGGTAAGTGTCGTGCAAGTGTCGGTATCTGATACATATCTGATACGGACATGGCACTCACTTTTGAAATGACCATACTTAATACCCACTTAACTTAGCGCTTCGTTCACTTGAGTAGATCAACATTTACAATTCTTGAAATTCTCAACAAATATCAATTATCTCTTTATTTGGTATCCTAACAATAGTAGGCATTCATTGGGAGCCTAGGAATATTAGTACATGGGTATTGGATAGAAGCAAAATTATTTATATGAGAAGATCTAATGTACATAAGATAACAGCGGATAAGAATGATGCATGAGGTCATCAATATGGAAAAGGGAATGAGCGATATGAATTAAATGTTTTTAAAAAAAGAGAGCACTGATATCATTAAAGAGGAGATCAAATAAGAGTAAACTAGATTTGATTTCCTTCAACATTTCATCCAGTTCTCTCTTTTCTTTCTCTATTAAAACCATTCTTGTTTTTCATAATTTCCCATCCTACGTGTTATAGACATCCTCAGCATTCTATTTGTCACTCATTTTCTCAACATGTTTCCTAATTGCCAAACATTTTGGCCCTACTTCTACAATTCTCCCTAAAATTCGTAAGCAATCTACCATTATACAACTCTCTAGAAGCAATATCCATTTTAACCATCCATCAAAACAACATCATGAGAAAAGTTTTTAAAATAGTGATCTAAAGGAGGTAGCAGCTAATTAGCTTTAACACAAAAATATATTTACTTCGATCATATAGCATAAATTGGATAAATTAAGAGGTACAATTCTTTAATACAAACATTTCGCTCATTGAAAGAAAAACATAGCAACCCTACATCTATTAGGAGGTAGTGCTAGGAATTTCATTTGCTATTACAACTTTACAAGCCATTTTCCCATCAAATTAGAACTAGCTATGGAGCAAACTATTTCAAGGAGGCTTCAGAAAACAGAGATGCAAAATTCACTTATGGATGCCAAGTTGCCAGCTTACAATTAAATGCTGCTGAGCAGGAGCAGAATTTATATAGGACAGTGGAGGCAAGGTATGAGCTTCCGGCAAAACAAAGACACCCTCATCACCTCTGGTTATGGAGAAGCCTCTACGAATTAATTTATCAGCAATAAAATACGAAATCCAACTCCAGAGTAACTAGATTGTGGGAGCCAAAAAATATGCCAACAGAAACTAAAAGAAACCATGTTGTAAGATCTTTAGCAAATACTTCCCAACAAATTATGATTTTTTGAGTGTCCTAAAAGCTAAAAGGATGAGTTCAGACACTAAGAACAATGCATACAGAGTTATAGTACACTGCAGTTATTGGTCCATATGTGGTGGTCAAAGATCAAAAATTCTTCATGTTTGGCAACTTTGCAAAAAAAAAAAGTAGGTGATGTAGCAACAAATTTTATTTGGTAAAAATAAAGAAGCAAGGGACCTTCCAATTCCTCATGAGCTTGTGCCCAGCCATTGTTTCCATAGAGGCTCTTCCACAGCATCATTGCCTGCCCTGACCTGAAGCCATGCGATTGAACCCATTTCTGTCCAAAAATTAATTGATTCCTCAGTAGATTTCACAATTAATCAGCATGCAATCACCAATAAGGCCAACTACGTATTAAGAATAGGACAAAATGCATAATAAGATAGTAAAAAGGAATATGAAATTCCAATCTTAATCCACAAAAAGGAATTATATAGCGTTGGCTCTAAAAAGAACAGATATGTCAACATGCCAACACAGGCATGGGACACCACTACACAACAAAATTCAAGAAATCATAATAAATAAAACATCACGTCAGGGCAAAAGGTTTGTCTTCAATACTTATTAACAAAATGAGACAGCTACATAGTAGAAGTCTCCATGCTCCATAGTTCGTACTCAATGATTTATAAAAACTTAAAAACCCAAACTATCTTCGCAGGATTAAAGAAAAATTCTTTTTCCTCACTAAAATACAACATTAATTTCAAGCAAATTTGATACTTGTCCTTAATAAACTTCTAGCAGCTATCAACTAAAATTCAAATAGAAAAGTAAGAATAAAACAAGCATAGAACACCAATTTCAAAAAAAAAAAAAAAAAAAAAGACCACCAAATAGAGTTTTGCAATTTAAAGCAATCAGAACTTGTCGCACAAGGCATATTAAATAAGTTTCTCTAAAAGCAGCAAAAGAAATTTAAGAATATATAAACAAGTAAATGAATGAATCTCTAAAAAGGATTTTTTGTTGGTTTCCGTTCCTTTCTAATCAAAACTGGCCTCTCATGACACAAACATAAATAAAAGGAAAACATACGTGTTGAGGCCAATAATATAGGTACTAGATGTTACCTTTTAATCCAAATGTATAATTCCTTGAATGTTTAAAATAGCGATAACGGTAATGTAACGTTTTGTCTTTGTTAGGTTATGTCGCATATAGTGTAACGCATAACGTAGGTTACGCAATTTACTATTTATTTAATAAAAATAAATATAAACTATATAAAATAATCTTTATAAATTAAAAAATTCTAAAAAGAATATATAACTATTTTGTAATACATAATCTATTCTAAATTTTTATTAAATTTTATAATAATTTTCACATTTATCTTCATAAATTATATTAAGTCCGCAATCATAATTCCAGTCATCACCTAAATAAAAAAAAACAAGATTACAATTCTTTATCATTATTGTAATTTATATTTTCAAATGTTCAATTTATCTTATTTGTAATTATTGATTTCAATTCAGTTAAAAATTCAATAGAATCAATAAATATAATATTTCAGCAACCGTATAGGAACTACAACAAGCGAATAAGGAAACAATCGTTAATTAGCAAGTTAGTAATTTCACAAGTAATCAAACAAGCCAAATCAAGTAACAAAATTTCAGTAATTCTCTAATAATCAAAATAATAAGCAACAAAAATATAGATATTACTAAAAAAATAATAGTAAATAACGTAACATAACGTAATTTAACGTAACGTTACGTAATATAACGTAAAATAACATAAAAAAACGTACTGTTATGGTGCACTGAGTTATTTTCAGTTGTTTCGTAGCGTTGGAGTTCCGTTAGGTTACGTAACGCAATATAACGGGTTTCATAACGCGTTATTTTCAACATTTCCTTCTATATTAGTAAAGAAAAATCTAAAATCTCCTCTCGGCAAGTTTACATTTAACAAGAGTTCTTTACTTGTATCATACAGAAAATCACATAACAGCATAAAATAGCTTCCTACATGCAGACATAAAATTTGAAGTGTTTAACATGAAATACTTCATTGCACTAATAAAGATAAAATTCATCATGAGTTCAGGATTACAGTTCTCTTATGATAAAGCCATATCACATGCTAGCATTTTGGAAACTAGACCACAAATGAGATAGTGAGCCAAGAGAATATTTCCCTACCATTTCAATATATGTAGGCTTGAGCTTCGGTCAGTTCCGATCATGTATCCCTAAAGGAGCATG
Organism: Dracaena cambodiana; assembly: GCA_036321105.1. Lineage (NCBI taxonomy): Eukaryota > Viridiplantae > Streptophyta > Magnoliopsida > Asparagales > Asparagaceae > Dracaena > Dracaena cambodiana. Next base: position 75,737,657 of record JAYEPQ010000003.1, read on the forward strand.
ACGCAAAATCGAACCGAATTTGCAAACTACTGAACCGACTTGAACAAACATGGTTCGGTTAGTGCAATTGGGGCTAGATTGAAAAAATAGAAAATGAACTCTCAGCATAAAATTACCAAAAAAATAACAAAAAACCTGTTTAATTATAACTAATCCACAATTTAACAAGTAACCACAGCAAATAATTCAAAAAAATGTATTACAATTCGTAATTTTTCTTGTTTTACATACTCAACTCAAGCATAAGTGACAAGCCACACATCAAAGTTCTAACGCAACATGAAAACAACAAAAAAAGATTTAACTTCTCCCTCTACATCCACATTGCATCAGCTGGAGGATGAACATCACACACACCCAGGCAAAGACCTCAGGCATCTAAGTGGTGATCATTCCACACATCCTTGTCGACCTTCGTGATTAAACCTAGAGGCAAAATCTTACTTTTAAGAGAGAAAAACTCAAAAAGGAGAGAACTTTTTGGGCTAAAAGGGGAGTTCGCAGCCCCAAGCGAAGACCATGGGCACCTAGGCGGTGATCATCCACACATCCTCATTGGCCTTCATTATATAATCCAAATGTCAAAGTTTAACCTTTAAGGGGAAAAAACTCAAAAAGGAGCAACTTTTGGGGCTGAAAGGAAGTCCTTTGGAAATGGGAAAAGGACCAGATACTAAAACTTGAGCTTTTAGAGAAATGAGGGTTGATGGCAGAGAGGACTTTTGATTGAGGATTTTTCTCTTGAAGACATAGGAGCTAATAAGAAAGAAGAAGTCATAGAGGTAGGGCTAGGTTAGCATATTAGAATGCAAGTTGTAGTTGTGCGACAGAGAGTGTGTGTGTGTATATAAACAACAACTGAGCCTTCTGTCCCAAGTACTTGGGGTAGACTTATATATATATATATATATATATATATATATATATATATATATATATATAATTTGGTCTGTTCGGTTCAAGTTGGGTTTGTGAAACCCAAAACTGAAGCCGAAACAAGTTTTCTTAAAAACAAACCAACCATGTGGTTTGGTTTGGTTTTTCAGCTTTGGATTTTTTGCAGCCCCAGATATATGGATGGAACAAGTGTTGTAGTTGTGATGGGTATATTAACACATCAATGCATCTTTGTACTAATATTGAATATTAATTTTCTAAGTACACACATTTATCTATATATGTACACTGAGTTCGCATAAATAAATGATTATTGGTTAATTATATTTTATATGATTATATCACTGCCTAAAAATATAGCATAATTGATAATAGCAACAAATGAATGGATCTATTAAAATAGACTCCAAAAGTTAGGGAACAAGGGACCCATTTAGTCATGAGAGTTGCAACTTCCATCAATGGAGTTGAACCAGATTAAAAATTGAATATGCAAGGAAAATTTTAAAATGCAGCATTATCAAGATGGAACGTGAAAATATAACATTATTAGGATGGATTGTATATTAAAATATAATTAATTCGTTTCTCCTCATAACCTCAAATTTTGTGTCATTTTATTGATTACTTCAATCAGCTCTAGCATCAACTTTCTCGACACAAGATGGTTATTCATGCCCAAACAATAATTAGTAATAACCTGCCTAGCTGCTTTCATTCCTTTTCCCTCTTGCTTTTTCCAAACGTCATTCAAATATTTTTTGGCTCATCCAAATGTGAATAGAAAAAGGATTTCCCCCCAAAGATTAAGGAAATAGGCTACCTTGACTCACTTTCCCACTTTATGATCTAGTTTACATGACAACTGCTTCCAGTCGCTTTCTAGTTTCTAGTGTGGCAAATACTATCCCAAGCCAAATAAAGAGTCCCATTTCCACCACGAAGAGTTAACAAATAAATGGCAACAGAAGCTTCTCCTATGTACAATGGAAATACTATCACTGCCACGCCCAATAGAAAGTTATCATTTTGTTTTCATGGTTAAGTTAAACAAAAATACAACAACGTCCAAAAATATTGTATTGTAAAACTACATTGGTTTTTTCTCTAATTCTAATATCTCAAATAAAAAAAATCAGTGCATTTAGAACAAGAATGCTAATATTGCTTTCCGTACTATAACTCTCAACATCTCTACTATCATAATGCAAACTCTGTTCGAGATTTGAACAAAAAACGCATATACAAATAATTACTAGTTGATTTTATTTTACGATAATCATGCCACAGCCTCAAAATATAGCATAAGAGATAATGCAGCAGCTATGAATGTTTGAAAACCAAATCCTAAACTTAGGGAACCCATTTTCTCACAAGAGTTGTAACTTCCACCGATGAGGCTGAACAAGAATAGAGGTCATTTGTAAATTTCTAAAATCTTTCACTATCAGATTGGAACGTGGCAATATCAATTAATAATTCTGTAATTGCTTAATATAACCTTAATTTTTTATCATTTTATTGATTGCCTCAATAGGATCTACCATCAACTTTCTACATGCAAGACAGTTGTTTATGCCCAAAGATAATTTAATGGTCACAATGCCTCACCACTTGGTTTTCTTTTCGCACTCTTTTCTTTTTCCAAACAACATCTGGATCTTTTTTTTTTTTTTTGGCTCATCGAAGCATTGGAAAAAAATGGGTAGCAACTTTTTCCTCAACTAAACATTAAGGCTCTGTTTGGTTAGAGAGAAAATGAAGGAAAAGAAAAGAAAGCAAAAAAGAAACTGTTTTCTATTATTTGGTTTGAGAAAAAATTTAAAAGAAAAAAAATTCTTACTAGAAAAAACTAATTTCCATCTTTTTCCCTTTTCTCTTTCTTCCATTTTCTTCTAAACCAAACACAGCCTAAAGAAATTGGCTCTCTTGACCTACTTCCCACCTTCCAGTCTAGTTTTCACACTTCCTTCTACTCACTTTCAAGTTTCTTTGTTCCATAAATTTTTCTAATCTAAACTAGTCATGAGACATGTTAATTCCATTGTGAAAAGTTTCAGTTAAGTATCAACACAAGTTTCTCTTAAATAAAATGAAAATATTATCATTACAAAACCCAATAAAAGTTATTATTTTGTTTCCACAATTGTGTTACCAAAAGCGACATTAACATCGAACAAAATGGTATATAGAAACTACACTGGGCTTTATTTTTAATTCTTAGGAACAAAGAATTCTAATTGTCTCTTTCCTCAGTATATTTCTCAGCATCCTTATTATTGTAATGCAGTCTCTCTCGGAGGTTTGAAATCAGAATTGCACCATGTGTGCCTGCTAATGCATAGATATTCTCAAAGCTAAAAGTTCTATTCACCCATCCATACACAACAGCATAGAATCCTCATGCATTGTTACAATCCATCCTCTGCCGGAATTTTCTTTTCCCCATAAACATAAAATAATGTAAAATTCATTCCAAAAATAGAGAATTTAGTGCTTACTTCAAGTTCGGGGAAATCCATGTCCTTGAGCATGACCTTCGCGCTCGTCTCAGTGCCTATAAATCCCCCAAAAGGAAACATTTTTTAGGAAAGAAAAAAGAATCGAATTTAGGGTTTGTAATGGAGCTTACCAGATTGGGATTGGGGACGGCTGGTGGAGCCAGGAACGGATCGGCTAGGGTTAGGGTTAGGGTTAGCAATGGAGGAGAATGATCGAGGATGAGGATGACGATGACGAGAGAGAAAGAGGCGATAATTTGCAGAATGAGACGAGAAGATAGCGAGGGACGAGGGGAGGCGGAGGGTGAGAGCCATTGGAGACGAAGAAGAATGTTGGTCGCAGGGCTTCTGAGGTTTGGGTTTATCATCGGACATTTCTAAAGGGGCACACCATTTATCTAATGAGCACACCTCACAAATTTGGTTAGTATAACAAGTTTACCATCGAAATTTTTTTGATATTAATACTCTTCTCTTAGACTTCTATCCATCCAAAAGAATATTCTTATTTGGAATTACATCCGAGTAGTATAATATATGGGTTAGATTTCAAACACAAGGGTTGTGATGGTGTTGGATGTAGGGTCTTCGATGACATCTGATCCAGACTCACTTACGGCCAGTACTGGTGGGGTTTGAATAGGAGGAGGTGAAACGATGAGATTGTAGGATTGGGAATGAGAAATTTACTTTGCTCATTGGTAGAAACAAAGGGTAACAGCAAAGGTAAAAAATTGGTGCACACTTGAGAAAACCTCTCTTCTTAAAGAAGAGGGTGCGCACAAAGCAACACTATGATGAGTGGTGTGCTCCTTTAGTAACTCCTCTGGCACTGAGAGTTTCCAGAGGGGCACACCCCTTTTCTTAGTGAGCCCACTCTACCGTTTACAGTTTGTCCAGACTTTCAGTCAAGACCATGAATAAGTGGGCTCACTACGGCTCACTAGTAAAAGTAGTATGTTCATTTGGAAACTCCTATTATCATCGGGAGTTTCTAGAGAGCACATTTTTTTTTTCTAGTAAGTTCACCATCTTTTTTGATAATAAAAAAAAATTCTATTGAGCACATCACTTATCCTAAAAAAACTCTTTTCTCCTTCAATTTCATTTCCTCCAAAACCCACTTCATCTTCCTACTTCAATCCCATTTTCATACTCTCTTACCCTAAACTCTAATTTAAAGAGTTTAAAATTTGAAAGAGGATAATGGATTCAAACCTCCATAGAATTTGGATCGTTAATATGGGTTTAAAGATTTAATTCTTTTTTTTTAAACTCAAAGAGAGAGAAGCGAGGTTGAGAATAATGACAGTTTTGCCTTAAAAAGTGATGGAAAAAATAGTGTGCTCCTTAGGAAATTCCTCTTATCATCGCCAATAATGTTTTGCTGATAAACCCTTAAAAATGATTGATTTGTAGATATTTTTTTAAAGTTTACTTTTATTAATTATGAGAAGAGAGGTTGAAGATAAAAACAATCTTGTCCAAAAAAATAATTATAAACTTGTAATACTAACAAACTTTATAAGGGAGCTCACTAGGAAAATATGTCTGTAGTAAATTCCTCTTATTATCATAAATAATATTTTGCTGTTAAGCCCCCTAAAATTGATTGATTTGTAGTTATTTTTTTAAAGTTTGCTTTTATTAATTATAATTTACGTATAGACTTATTTGCAAGTA